>JAKSZT010054023.1:2937987-3152211 GCA_026826555.1 Tolypeutes matacus | reverse complement strand
AAAATAAAAACCAGGAAGCAATGCAGTACATCGAACAACTAATCAAAGCTATCCAAACAAATATCATGGACCAACTTAAAGAACTGAAGGAAGAGATTAAGGATATAAAGAAGACACTGGGAGAACATACTGAAGAAATAGCTAACACACCTAAAAGGGTAATGGATATGATGGCTAACAAAGACACAAGTCAAGAAATGAAAAAGACGCTGGAATCACATGGCAGCAGAATTGAACAGGCAGAGGAAAGAATTAGTGATATGGAAGACAATACAGTTGAAATCAAAGAGATTGTAGAAAAGATAGACAAAAAGATAGAAAAAATCCAGTATGTTCTCAGGGAATTAACCGATAATGCAAGACGCACAAACATACGCATTATGGGCATCGCAGAAGGAGAAGAGAAGGGAAAGGGAACAGAAGGAGTGATGAAGGAAGTAATGGCTGAAAACTTCCCAACTCTATTGAGAGAGTTGGATGTGCAGATCTAGGAAGCACAGCACACCCCAAATAGTATAAATCCCAACAGGCCAACTCCAAGACATATACTTCTCAAATTGTCCAATTCTCAAGAATAAGAGAAAATACTCAAGGCAGCAAGAGAAAAGAGAACCATCACATACAAGGGAAGCACAATAAGATTAAGTGCTGCTTTCTCAGCTGAAACCATGGAGGCAAGAAGACAGTGGAATGACATAGTCAAAACACTAAAAGAAAAAAACTTCCAGCCACGAAATCTCTATCCAGCAAAACTGACATTCAAAAATGATGGAGAGTTCAAAATATTCACAGATAAACAGCAATTAAGAGAGTATGTCAAGAAGAAACCAGCACTTCAAGAAATACTAAAGGAATCTCTACAAGTTGAAAGGAAAAAACTAAGGAGAGAGAATTAGAGGAGAGTTTAAACACAACTGAAAACTCAAAAAGAGAAACAAAAGAAAATATGACATACATTAACCGAAAGAAAAAATGACTGAAGTAAGAAATTCGTTACGAGTAATAACACTAAATGTTAATGGATTAAATTCACCAATCAAAAGACACAGATTGGCAGAATGGATAAGAAAATATGATCCATCTATATGGTGTCTACAAGAAACCCACCTTCGGCACAGGGATTCAAGGAGGCTGAAAGTGAATGGCTGGAAAACCATTTTACAAGCTAACAATAGCCAAAAAAGGGCAGGAGTAGCTATTCTAATATCAGACAAAATAGACTTTAAATGCAAAACTATTGTAAGAGACAAAGATGGACACTACATTTTAGTAAAAGGAGTAATCTCTCAAGAAGAGAGAACAATCATCAACATTTACGCACCTAATCAAGGTGCCTCAAAATACATGCAGCAAACTCTGGAAAAACTAAGAGGAGAAATAAATTACCCTACAATTATAGCAGGGGACTTCAACACACCACTATGATCATTAGACAGAACATCTAGGCAGAGAATTAATAAAGAAACTAAGGCACTCAACAATACATTAGAAGATTTGGACTTAATAGACATATACAGAACACTATACCCAAATACAGCGGGATTTACATTCTTCTCCAGTGCACATGGAACATATTCCAAAATAGACCACATGCTAGGCCACAAAACAACACTCAATGAATTCAGAAAGTTTGAGATTATACAAAGTAATTTCTGTGACCACAACGGAATGAAGTTGGAAATCACTAAGGGCCAGAGAAACAGGTTAGGCACAAGGATAGGGAAGTTAAACAACACACTCTTAGACAAACAGTGGGTCAAAGAGGAAATTTCAAAAGAAATCAGTAACTACCTTGAAACTAATGAAAACAACAACGCAACATATCAAAACCTATGGGATGCAGCGAAGCAGTCCTGAGAGGGAAGTTCATAGCCATAAATTCATATATTAAAAAAGAAGAAAGAGCTAAAATTGAAGACCTAACTCCACACTTGGAGGAATTGGAAAAACAACAACAAACTAAACCTAAAGGAAGTAGAAAACAGGAAATAACAAAGATTAGAGCAGAACTAAATGAATCAGAGAATAAGAAAGCACTGGAATCAATAAACAAAACCAAAAGCTGGTTCTTTGAGAATATCAACAAAATTGACAAACCCTTAGCCAGACTAACAAAGAAAAAGAGAGAACAGATGCAAATATATAAAATAAGGAATGAGCAAGGTGATATCACTACTGACCCCACAGAAATAAAGGGTATCATAAGAGGATACATTGAAAAATTATATGCCAACAAGAATGACAATTTAGAGGAAATGGACAAGTTTCTAGAAACCCACAAACAGCCGACATTGATGAAAGAAGAAATAGATGAACTCAAGGGCCCAATTAGAATTAAAGAGATAGACTCAGTCATTAAAAACCTCCCAACTAAGAAGAGAAGAAAACCAGATGGCTTCACACCTGAATTCTACCAAACATTCCGGGAAGACTTAACACCAATTCTACTTAAGCTCTTCCAAAAAATAGAAGTAGAAGGAATATTACCTAACTCATTCTATGATGCCAACATTACCCTAATACCAAAACCAAATAAAGATAGCACAAGAAAGGAAAATTACAGACCAATTTCTCTAATGAACTTAGATGCTAAAATCCTTAACAAAATACTTGCTAATTGCATTCAACAACATATCAAAAGGATTATACACCATGACCAAGTGGGTTTCATTCCAGGTATGCAAGGATGTTTCAATATAAGAAAATCAATCAATGTAATACACCATATAAACAAACTGAAAGAAAAAAATCACATGATCATCTCTATAGATGCCAAAAAAGCATTCGACAAAATATAGCACACTTTCCTCAAAAAAGCCCTACAAAAGATAGGAATAGATGGAAACTTTCTGAAAATGATAAAGGGTATATATGAAAAACCCAAAGCTAACATCATTTTCAACAGTGAAATCCTAAAAGCTTTCGCTCTGAGTTAGGGAACAAGACAAGGATGCCCACTATCACCACTCCTATTTAACATAGTCTTAGAAGTACTTGCATGAGCACTGAGACATGAAAAGGACATAAAAGACATCCAGATTGGAAAAGAAGAAGTAAAAATTTCATTATTTGCAGATGACATGATCCTATACATAGAAAGCCCTGAGAAATCGACAACAAGGCTTCTAGAACTTATAAAGGAATTCAGTAATGTTGCAGGCTATAAGATCAACGCTCAAAAATCAGTAGCATTTCTGTACACCAATAACCAGGAAACTGAGGAGGAAATCAGGAAAAAAATACCATTTACAATAGTAAACAAAAGAATCAAATAACTAGGAATAAAATTAACTAAAGATGTAAAGGACTTATATACAGAAAACTACACAACACTGTTAAAGGAAATCAAAGAAGAGTTAAATATATGGAAAAATATTCCCTGTTTATGGATGGGAAGACTAAACATCATCAAGATATCTATCCTACCCAAACTAATCTACAGATTTAATGCAATCCCAATAAAAGTCAACACTATATTTTTTAAGGAACTGGAAAAACTAACCGCAAAATATATTTGGAGAGGCAAGAGGCCTCAATTGCCAAAGATATATTGAAAAAGAAAACTGAAGTTGGAGGTATCACATTACCTGACTTTAAAACATACTACAAAGCTACAGTGATCAAAACTGCGTGGTATTGGCACAAGGATACACCTACTGACCAATGTAACCGGATTGAGAGTTCTGATATAGATCTTCGCATATACAGTCATCTGATATTTGACAAGGCCACGAAGCCCACTCAGTTGGGAGAGAGTGGCCTCTTTAACAAGTGGTGCTTGGAAAACTGGATATCCATATACAAAAGAATGAGAGAAGAATACCATCTCACACCTTATAAAACAATCAACTCAAAATGGATCAAAGATCTCAATATAAGAGCCAAAACAATAAAAACCTTGGAAGATAATGTAGGGAAGCATCTACAGGACCTTGTAATAGGAAATGGTTTCATCAACCTCACAGGCAAAGCACGAGCAGCAAGAGAAAAAATTGATAAATGGGATCTCCTCAAAATTATAAACTTCTGCACCTCTAAGGATGTTATTAAGAAAATAAAAAGGCAACCTACCCAATGGGAAAAAATATTCGGCAACCATATATCTGATAGGAGCCTAATATCCTGCATATATAAAGAAATCCTTCACCTCGAAAATAAAAGGACAAACATCCCATATAAAAAATGGGCAAGGGACCTGAAAAGACACTTCTCAAAGGAAGAAATACAAATGGCTAAAAAGCAGATGAAAAAATGCTCAACATCACTTGCTATCAGGGAAATGCAAATCAAAACTACAATGAGATACCATCTTACACCCATCAGAACGGCAGCTATTAAAAAAACAGGAGACACTAAATGTTGGAGAGGATGTGGAGGAATAGGAACCCTCATCCACTGCTGGTGGGACTGCGGTATGGTCCAGCCACTGTGGAGGACAGTTTGGCGGTTCCTCAGAAAACTAAGAATAGATCTTCCGTATGATCCAGCAATTCCACTGCTGGGTATATACCCAGAAGAACTGAAAACAAAAATACAAACAGATATATGCACACCAATGTTCATAGCGGCATTGTTCACCATTGCCAAAAGTTGGAATCAGCCCCGGTGCCCATCAACAGACGAATGGATAAGCAAAATGTGGTACATACATACAATGGAATATTACTCAGCTGTAAGAAGGAACAAAGTGTTAACACATGGAATAACGTGGATGAATCTTGAAGACCTTATGTTGAGTGAAGCAAGCCAGGCACTGAAGGATGTATAGTATATGACCTCATTGATCTGAACTGAGGAATGTGAGCAGTCTCTGAGAACCATTGTCTGAAAGATAGGTTAACAAAGGAGAGTAAGAGAAGAGCAGGCTTTGAGCCATCACCCATATGGACATAAACTATGGTAAAGGGATAGAGTGTGGTTGCATGTTGTGGGATGGGGCAGATGAGTGGTGGTGTTACTGGGTTTGGTGGTGCAGCACTTGGGGGTGGGTGGATTAGGAAGGGCTGGTTCAAATCCCCAGGGCATGTAACTGTGAATCTTGACATTCCATGGGTTGGGAGAGGGGAGTATCATGGGCCCTGGGGGGCTGGGGAGAAGGGAACAGTCAAGATCTAATGTGTTGTTTGGTGGTCATGGGGAAGATTTTTCATTACCTTACAGTAATGGACACAGGACATGGTAAATATCATCAAAATTATTAAACTGTATCATCTAAATTGTAAACTATACTGTAAATCACTGACAATGTTTAGTTTCTATATTTTGCTATCTGCATAACAGTTATAACAATGCTAACAACCAAAAAAAAGGGGGGCGGATTTAATATGGGATGGGGAAGTGGGGGTGGTTTGGTATCTGGGAGTGCCCGGGACTCCATGTGTGACTTTGCTGTGACCTAAAACTTCTTTGAAAATTAAATGAAATATTGGGAGACAATGGGGATTGAGAGGAGGAAGGTGTCATGGCACACCAGACATCCGATAACACAGTGATAAAGGGAAGGAAAAAAGGGAAAAAAGAAAAGAGAAAGGAAAAAAAATTTAATATATGTATATATATTTTAAAGGCATTTCCTTTGCTTTATTGCCCATTTTTTGAATGTCCCAATCCACTAATTATATTTTACTTTGTTTTGTTCTTTGTTTGAGTATTTGTTTTTTTTCCTTCTCTCTTTATTTTATTTTTTTTCCCTGAGTTTCCTTATGTTTGTCTCTTGCATGTATGCTTATCACACTTGTTTCGTTTTCCTAGTAAGTGTATTTGATTATTTTACGGACTAAATGTTCATGAAGGATTTGGATCACAGAAGGGTTTATCTTGATGGGTTTGTTCAGTTGATTAGCTTTTCTCTATGCTCTAGAATTTTATTTAGCTGTTGGTTCTGCGTGTGAATTAAGTTTTCTCTTTGGCAGTTTTTCTTCTTATTTTATTTCCTTGCTTCTCTCTATGTTCCCTTGAAGGCAAATGGTTAGGGCCAGAGGAATCAAAAGATATATGGAAGGCAGAAGGATAATAGAAATATTGATAAAAGTTAGAAGAGGGGCAAAATGAGACTTAATGAGATGAATATTTAACTTGAGTAGGCAGTGTAGAGTACTAAGAAAAAATATGGAGTTCCTACAATGGACTGGGAAAACAAATGGAGGAATATATATATATAGTGATTTAGAAGTCTAGAATTATGAGGAGGGAGAGAAATAATAGAGAAAGGTCTGAAAGGAAAAAGTTAATACTAATAAAAAAAAAAAAAGAAAAAAGAAGAAGAAGAAAACAAAATAGTTGGGATAGAAATTGATACCCTTAAGTTGTGGGCCTATGAAAAAATGTTGTCTCTAAGAGCCACAACAGAAAACAGAAGGCAGAAAGATGCAGGAAGTATAAGCGATAGTTTGTAATACAGAATCAATATATACAGCGAGTGGGAAATTACTGAATAAGAAGCCCAGCAAAGAAGCGACCAGCTGGCAGCACCTATTTAAGAAAAAACAAAAATTGAGGGAAAAAGGAAGCGGGGAGGAAAACGGGAATAATAGCAATAGACCAGAAAGTAACAGAGAGAAAACAAAGATCCACACAGGCAAGCAGTCAAACAGAGCTAAGGGGGTCAATGATTCCCCTAGGGTCCACGTGGATCCTTCCTGCCTGCTTGTATTTATCAATCAATTTCCCCACAGGGTTCTATATGCAGGTCCTGAAGCAGCTTTTAGCTATTAAACTAAATTAGAAAGAATTTATTTTTCATTTGTTGAGGTGACCTCCCTTTTTTTTTTTTTTTTTTTCTTTTTTTAGCCAAATGCAGGACCCAAAATAATTCCTCCTCTAGACCAAACCCCTTACGGAAGGGACCATAGCTGGGCCCATGGAAATTGATCAAGCACGTCATACTTTCCGGACTCCCCAGGTTAGCTGAAGCTCTGATGTTAGTCAGTGAGGAGTGCTAAAGATGGTGGATTCCGCCCCTTCTGGCGCCGAGCTCCAGCGTCACCGGGCCGCTCAGTAAATCAGTTTCAGTGCAGATTCGCGTCTGCTCTCAGCCTAATGGTGCTTCAGGTCGGCTTATCTGCTCCCCAAAGCTATGGGGCAGTGCAGGCAGCCAGATCAATGTCTAAAAATATAAAATACCCTTCCCTGTCTTCCAACCGAACCCTCCCTTTTTTGGGAAGTGTCCCTTCCTCCTGGCTCCGCAGCGTCCCGGGTCTTATCCCAGGGTGGCTAGGGAAATCAGCTGCGTTGCCCGACCAAAATCCCCCCTCCGCTTCACTGGGTGCTGATTAGCTCGTTTGCTCTGTTCACACAAGTTCCTAGGGGCTCCAGGCAGCCAGATCCCTAGAAAATAAAACTTTTTCGCCCCGCATGCGGCTCAAAATGGCCGTTTTATTTTTTTTTTCCCCTAACCGCGGGGCTCAGCCGCCTGTGCCAAACTCCACCGGCAGCCTCAAAACTCACGAATCTCCACCGTTCGGTCCACGCCGCCGATCCGCGCAGATAGATGTCCCAAGCCTCTCACTCCTCGCGTGCACAGCACAGACCCCCGGGCAGGACCCCGTCCCCAATCCGCCTTGCTCTGGGAGCTTCCAGTGTGCGCCCTCCTACACTAACGCCATCTTGGCCCTCCAATCCTAATTATATTTTATATTGTTTTGTTTTTCGTTTGATTATTTGTTTTTTTTTCCTTCTCTTTTCTTTTCCCCTGAGTTTCCTTATGTTTGTCTCTTGCATGTAAGCCTATTATACTTGTTTCTTTTTCCTAGTATGTGTTGTATTTGAATGTTTTATGAACTACATGTTCATGGAGGATTTGGATCACAGAAGGTTACAATGGGTAGTGCAGGGATTATTGGTGGGGGGTGTCTGGTGGGGGATTTCATGGAATTAGTTCATCCGAATATACATGAAAGATATACAAAATCGTTCAAAAGATCAAAAGATGGGGCATGGTGACGATGGGTGGACAATCACACAATAAATGAGGGAATCTGAATTCCTAGCCTGGAGAGCTCTGCCACAGTCTCCAAGGGAATAGCAGTTGTCCTCTGAGTGCAAGGACAGTGTCTGTCAAAAGAGGATGACCCACTGATGTGTTCTTTTTATTGATGACTACCCTTTTGAGTCTTTGCTCTTGTAACTGAGACTTAGCCTGCAGTTGTGTGGTGCCTAAGGTTTGCCACCTGGGAGCCACCTTGTTGCTCAAATGTGGCTTCTCTCTAAGCCAAACTCAGCATATGATTGCATTACCTTCCCCCCAACGTGGGACATGACTCCTGGGGATGAGCCTCCCTGGCAACTAGGGATTAATACCAAGTGCCAACTGGCAACACAACTGGAAAAAGACCTTGAATTAAAGGGGGAAAAGGTAAAGAAAAATGAGTTCAAGTGGCTAAGAGACTTCAAAGAGAGTCGGCAGGTCATCCCAGAGGTGACTCTTATGCACACCTCAGTAGGAGCTCATAGAACATCTAAGTGCCTATCACCTCACACAGAGGGGCTCCTGAGAGTTCTGGAGACCCCCAGGTCCTATATAAGTGAGGATAGACCCAGAGACTGATGCCTTATCAGTGGTCTCTACTTTGGAATCTGTGCTCCTGAGAGTGACAGAATTTGACTCAAATAAGTCCTCCCTGCACATGGTTCATCAGTCCCTTCTATTCAAACCTATATGTGATGCAGAAGTTCTTAGGTATACTTCCAGAGACTGGAGCCTCCTGCCTACCTATGTGCCAGGTTTGCATGGAGTCTCGGTGGAGCTGCAACTCCTACCCTACAGCTCAATGGACTCATCCAAGTCACCTGGCGAGGAGACAACTATGGGCAATGGCCATCCCAGGGAATGGAGAGGGCCTGCATCTGCAGGCAGGATCATCCCACCCACCATATCCATGGGATATAAGTCCTCTCTCACTTGGAGGTGGAGTGGACATCACCATCCCAGTCCCTTCAGATTTGGGGGAAGAACTATGGACTAGAGTGTACTTGATGGTATTCTGTTGTTCACATATGTTGATTCTAGCAATGGAAGAAATTATAACAATGAGGTGGAGCCAGTGGCCACTAGACACTTTTGGGGCAGGGAGGGGATGAGCAGTTGAAATACAGGAGCTTCTTTGGGATTTGGAGGTTGTCCTGAGTACCTTTGTGGCAACAGTTGTAGGCCATTTTAAATCAGCACACACCACTCAGAACTGTGTGGGAGAGAGTGTTGTCTATGGTGTGAACTCTGGTCTATGGTTGGTGGCAAGGCCCCAGGATGTGTAAGTCTATTGAGGGTGGTGGGCCACACTTGTGGGAGATGTTTGTGTGGGATGTGGTGGGAGGTGTGGGAGGTGGGCTACATGGGTATCCCAGTGGGTTCCGTGTAATATTTTGGGTATCTAAGCATATCTTAAAATATATTTATATATATACATGAATAACATTTTTGTAAGCAAATGCACATATATGCATATATATTTATATATCATTTTGCAAATGTTGGTATACATTGTGAAAATTTTGATTTTTACCCACAATAAAAAAAAAATCAAATTTAAGCCTTGGACTATTTTTAGCAGTAATATTTTGATTATTTTCTTTCATCATTTGTAGCAAATATTCCACAACAATGCAAGGTGTTGGTGGTGTGGTGATATATGGGAATCCTATGCATTATCCATGATTATTTTGTAAACTCACAACTCCTCTAATAGTAGTAATAGTAATAATAATAATAAAAAGATTGTGAGTATACCTATAAAACAAAACATAATGGAGAGAACAATACTTAAATTTGACCTTGAACTAGTCCTCTCCTGTCCTGGCTAAAAGACGTAAAGCAATGTGGCCCCATCACCCTCAACCATTTGATCCCAAGGACATCACATCTGCACCCCCCTTAGAAGACAGCAGTGCTTCTCCCACAGTTAATCCAGTATTTCTGACTTGAATTTAGCACACATACTTGTCTCCAAGTAAATGCAGCAGTTATGCAAGAATGGAAATCTCTCAAGGAGGCAAGTGAATTTCCAAAATTTCCACCAGAATTTTCAGGATTATACACTCTCATTACTGAAGGAATATTTTACAAAGCATATATAGCTTTGACCTGAATCATTATGCAAGATATTAAAATTGCATATTCTGCCAGGGCTGTGCATCAGGAGTAGGGTGGGGAAATAAATGAGTGAGGATGGTTTTGGAGAGGTTAGGGAAAGAAACCCAGAGTTCTTAGGCAATGGGGCATTTGGGACCAGTCACTTCATACAAGTTGTTATTCTGCTTCCTGTGTGTTGTGGTCATCATGTGCACCAACAGGGACTCAGCTCACAAAGAAAGACCTGGTTGTGTCATCCAAAGCTCATAGCACACGGGGGGCCCATCAGAAGCTCTCCCCAAAGCCACAGGAAATGGAGGTGACAACCTGGTAGCTTGAGTAGCACAAGAGATCAGTTTAATATTTACATCCCATTTTGACCTAGCAATCATTATCTGCATGTACAGAAATGACCATTTACATTTGCCCTGCCCCTTCCTGTCCTCCCTCCCTTGTAGCTTGGAGATTCCTGTCCTCATCCTGCAGTGGGAGCTGGGCCCAGTGCACAGAAAATCAGGAGTTTCCATGCAATGTTTAAGTTGAACATCAATCCAGCTTTTTCAAACAGATTATCTACTCTTTATTAATGTATTTATGAAATTTTAGGGGAGATAAATAAAATCGAAAGCATAAACATCCTTTTGAAAAAAAAACACCCTTTTATAATAAACCTTATTAAAAATTCAATATATATTGAGCATCAGCTCCCATTCTCAACACACATTCTATTTCTTAGTAACCTATATTCTAGAGTTTACATCAGTGATTTTACTCATTGCATTTATTTCATATTAGTGAGACCATACGATATTTGCCCTTTTTTGTCTGGCTTATTTCTCTCAACATAATATCCTCTATGTTCATCCATGTTGTCATATATATATCAATTTAATTTCTTCTTCTTTTTTTTTTTTGTATGACCATAAGTTTTTTTTTTACTTTATTTTGTACATTTAATAATTGAAAACATAAACAATTAAAAACTAAAAAGTAAACACAGATGAATAAATACATACATTTCTCAATTAAATGTAATGGATATATTTAATTTTTTTTTTGAATCAAACAATATAATACACAATATATTTGGTTCATAGTAATGCATTCATACTGTATTTGTCCTTTTGTGTCTGCCTTGCTTCACTCAACATAATGTCCTCCAGGTTCATCCATATTGCCATAAGCTTTATGACTTCATTTCTTCTTACAGCTGCATAATATTCCATCGTGTGAATAGACCACAGTTCGTTTATTCATTCATCTGTTGATGGACACCTGGGTTGTTTCCAACTTTTGGCAATGGTGAATAATGTTGTTATGAACATCGGTGTGCAGATGTCTGTTCGTGTCACTGCTCTCAGTTCTTCTGGGTATATACCCAGTAGTGGTATTGCAGGGTCACATGGCAAGTCTATATTCAACTTCTTTAGGAACTGCCAAACAGTCCTCCATAGTGGTTGTACCATCCTGCATTCCCACCAACAGTGAAGAAGTGTTCCTATCTTTCCACATCCTCTCCAACACTTGTAGTTCTCTGTCTTTTTAATACTGGCCATTCTGATAGGTGTGAAATGATATCTCATTGTAGTTTTGATTTGCATTTCCCTAATCATGAGTGATGTTGAGCATTTCTTCATGTGGTTTTTTTGCCATTTGTATTTCTTCTTCAGAGAAATGTTTATTCAAGTCTTTGGCCCATTTTTTAATTGGGTCATTTGTCTTTTTATTGTTGAGTTGTAACATCTCTTTATATATCCTGGATAATAAACCCTTATCAGATATGTGATTTCCTAATATTTTTTCCTATTGAATTGGCTGCCCTTTCACCCTTCTGACAAAGTCCTGTGAGGTGCAAAAGTGTTTAATTTTGAGGAGGTCCCATTTATCTACTTTTTCTTTTGTTGCACGTACTTTGGGTGTGTGGTCCAAGAAACCACCATCTACTACAAGGTCTTGAAGATGTTTCCCTACATTTTCTTCTAGTAGTTTTATGGTCCTGCCTTTTATATTTAGATCTTTGATCCATTTTGAGTTGATTCTTGTATAGGGGGTGAGATAGGGGCCCTCTTTCATTCTTTTGGTGATAGATATCCAGTTCTCCCAACACCATTTGTTGAAGAGACTGTTTTTTCCCATCAGTGTGGGCTTGGTAGGTTTGTGAAAAACCAGTTGACTGTATAGGTGAGGGTATATTTCTGGGCTCTCAATTCTATTCCACTGATTGATGTGTCTATCTTTATGCCAGTACCATGCTGTTTTGACCACTGTAGCTTTGTAATATGTTTCAAGGTCAGGCAGTGAAATTCCTCCCACATTGCTCTTCTTTTTTAGAATTCTTTTGGCTATTCGGGTGCACTTACCCTTCCAGATGAATTTGGTAATTGCCCTCTCTAATTCTGTAAAGTAAGCTGTTGGGATTTTGATTGGTATTGCATTGAATCTATAAGTCAGTTTGGGCAAGATTGACATTTTCACAATATTTATTCTTCCAATCCATGAACACGGAATGTCTTTCCATTTGTTTAGGTCTTTTAAAATATCTTTTAGCATTGTTTTGTACTTTTCTGCATATAGGTCCTGTACTTCCTTGGTTAAATTAACTCCTAGGTATTTGAGTCTTTTTGTTGCTATTGAAAATGGAATTTTCCTCCTGATTTCCTCCTCAGATTGTTCAGTACTAGTGTACAAAAACATTACTAATTTTTGCGTATTGATCTTATATCCTGCCACTTTGATGAACTCATTTATTAGTTCAAGTAGCTTTGTTGTGTATACTTCAGGATTTTCTAAATACAGGATCATGTCATCCGCAAACAGTGAGAGTTTTACTTCCTCTTTTCCTATTTGGACGCCTTTAATTTTTTTGTCTTGTCTAATTGCCCTCACTAGAACTTCTAGTACAATGTTGAATAACAGAAGTGACAGTGGGCATCCTTGTCTTGTTCCTGACCTTAGGGTAAAGCTTTCAACCTTTCCCCCTTGAGTATGATGTTGGCTGTGGGTTTTTCATATATGCCTTTTATCATATTGACGAATTTTCCTTTTATTCCTATCTTTTGAAGTATTTTTATCAAAAAAGGATGTTGGATTTTGTCGAATGCCTTTTCTGCATCTATTGAGATGATCATGTGTTTTTTTCCCTTCAATTTGTTAATGTGGTGTATTACATTGTTTGACTTTCTTATGTTGAACCAGCCTTGCATGCCAGGAATAAATCCCACTTGGTCATGATGTATAAGTTTTTGATATGCTGTTGGATTCGATTTGCAAGTATTTTGTTGAGAATTTTTGCATCTATGTTCATGAGAGAGATTGGTCTGTAATTTTCTTGTGGAATCTTTGTCTGGCTTTGGTAATTAGGGTGATGTTGGCTTCATAAAATGTGTTGGGTAATTTTCCCTCCTCTTCAATTTCTTGGAAGAGTTTAAGCAGGATTGGTGTTAATTCTTTTAGAAATGCTTGGTAGAATTCACCTGTGAAGCTATCTGGTCCTGGACTTTTCTTTGCTGGGAGATGTTTGATGACGGATTCAGTCTCCTTAATTGTGATTGGTTTGTTAAGTTCTTGTATTTCTTGTTGTGTCAGTGTAGGTTGGTTATGAGTTTCTAGAAATTTGTCCATTTCATCCAGGTTGCCTAGTTTGTTGGCATATAGATTCTCATAATATCCTCTTATGATTCTTTTTATTTCTGTGAGGTCATTTGTAATTTCCCCCCTTTCATTTCTGATTGTATTTATTTGCATCTTCTCTTTTTTTCTTTGTTAGTCTAGCGAGGGGTTTGTCCATTTTATTGATTTCTCAAAGAACCAGCTTTTGGTTTTGTTGATTTTCTCTATTGCTTTTCTGTTCTCATTTTCATTTACTTCTGCTCTAATCTTTATAATTTCTTTCCTTCTTTTTGCTTTGGGATTGGTTTGCTGTTCTTTTTCTAGTTTCTCAAGTTGTTCAGTTAAATTTTTGAGTTTAGCTCTTTCTTGTTTCTTAATATAGGCATTTAGGGCTATAAATTTCCCTCTCAAGACTGCCTTTGCTGTATCCCATAAGTTTTGATATGTTGTGTTCTCATTTTCATTTGTCTCAATAAATTTACTGATTTCACTTGCAATTTCTTATTTGACCCACTGAATATTTAGGACTGTGTTGTTCAGTCTCCACACATTTGCAAATTTACTTTTTTCCTGTCTGTTATTGATTTCCAATTTCATTCCATTATGATCTGAGAAGGTGCTTTGTATAATTTCAATCTTTTTATACTTATTGAGAACTGTCTTGGGACCTAACATGTGTTCTAACCTGGACAAAGATCCATGGGCACTTGAGAAGAATGTATAACCCGCTGAGTTTGGATGCAGTGTTCTGTATATATCTGTTAGGTCTAACTTGTTTATCATATTGTTCAAGTTCTCTGTTTCCTTGTTGATCTTCTGTCTAGTTGTTCTATCTAATGATGTGAGAGGGGTGTTGAAGTCTCTGACGATTATTGTAGAAATGTCTATTTCTCCCTTCAGTTTTGCCAGAGTTTGTCTCATATATTTTTGGGCACCCTGGTTAGGTGCGTAGATATTTATGACTGTTATATTTTCCTGGAGGATCGTCCCTTTTATTAATATATAATGGCATTCCACATCTCTTATCACTTTTTTGCATTTGAAGTCTGTTTTGTCTGATATTAGTATAGCTACCCCTGCTCTTTTCTGTTTACTATTTGCATGGAGTATCTTTTTCCAACCTTTTACTTTCAGCCAGCTTGTATCCTTGGGTCTGAGGTGAGCTTCTTGTAAGCAGCATATGGATTGCTCATGTTTTTTCATCCATTCTGTCAGCCTGTATCTTTTGATTGGGGAATTTAATCCATTCACATTCAATGATATTACTGAAAATGCACTACTTATTTCCTCCATTTTATTCTTTGGTTTTCTTATGTCATCTTATTTTTGTCTCTCTTTTTACTATTTTGGTTATCCTTTCTGCTTTTCTTTCTTCTATACTCTCCTCCAAGGCTCTCTCTCCTGTCTTTTTCTTTCAGGTTCTAAGGCTTCCTTTAATATTTCCTGCAAAGGTGGATTCTTTTTTGCAAACTCTCTTAGTATTTGTTTGATTGTGAATACTTTATATTCACGTTCATATTTGAAGGACAGTTTTGCTGGATAAAGAATTCTCAGCTGTCAGTTTTTCCCTTTCATTTTCCTAATTTTATCATACCACTGTCTTCTTGCCTGATGGTTTCTGAGGAGAAATCTGCACTAAGTCTTTCTGGACGTCCTTTGTACATGATCGTTTGCATCTCTCTTGCTGCTCTGCGAATTTTCTCTTTATCTTTTACATCTGACATTCTGAATAATATGTGTCTTGGCATAGGTCTATTTGGATTTATTCTTATTGGGGTACGGTGTGCTTCTTGAACATGTAAGTTCATTTCTTTCGTGAGTGTTGGGAAATTTTCAGCTATTATTTCCTCAAATACTCTTTCTTCCCCCTTTCCTTTCTCTTTTCCTTCTGGAACTCCCATGACATGTATGTTCTTGCATTTTGTATTGTCATTCAACTCTTTGGGCCCCTGCTCAATTTTTTCCATTCTTTTCTCTCTCTGTTCTTTTCTCTCTTCAATTTTAGCTGTTCTGTCTTGAGTATCACTTATTCTTTCTTCTATCATTTTGAGTCTGCTGTTGTATGCTTCAAATGTATTTTTGACTTCACCTGTGTCTTTCATTCCCATGAACTCTGTTCCTTTTCTGTTCAGTGTTTCAAATTCTTGATGTCATTGACCTCTTTAACTATATTCTCTTTCATCTCATTAATTTTATTTTGGAAATTTGTGCTCATCTCACTGATTAGTTCTCTCAAATTCTGCATCTCTTCTGGGACTTTGCTGTATTCCTTTTCTTGGGCCATGTCTTCTATTTTCTTAGTATGGGTCGTAATCTTTTGCTGGTGCTTAGGCATCTGGTTAGTTTGTATTTTACTTAGATACTCTATCTCTTTCTCTTTTATGGGGTTTTAGTGGCGAGTGGTTGTGAGTTACCACAGCTCTTTGATTTTTGGCCCAGCCTTGATTGTTAGGATTGTTCTGCTGGTTGCTCCAACTGGGCACTGGACCCAGTAATTTGTTGTAGAGTCGTTTCCTAGGGCCTTGGTCAGGGAGGCTATAGAGGCCAGGAAAAGCCTCTCTTATTTATTTATTATTTATTTATTTATTTATTTATTTATTTATTTTTTATCTTTATTTTTATTTTATTTTCTAGGAGATACCAAGGATTGAACCCAGGACCTCATATATATGAAGCAGGTGCTCAACCACAGAGCTATAATTTTCTTATGTGCACTTCCTTTTTCTGCCAGGAGTTGGCGCTTGTTGGCAGCTCTCAATTCAATGACTGATTGGAGTGTATTTGATGTGACACAGTCCAGATCAGTGTCTGGGGGCTAAGAGCCCTGTGATTCAAGCTTTCTGAGACAGTTCTCCAGGCTTCTCTCATAGCGCCCCCCTTTTCCCAGCTAGGAAATATTTCCACTCCCTTCTGAGTCCTCAACAATCAGTCCCTGTTAGTAGAGGAGGAGATTGGGAGGTTTGTATATCTTTAGCCCCTTGCAGGCTCCAAGGCAAACAATGGCGCAGCCCCACCAGGCCTGGAAGGGCTCTCGGGACAGGGCAGACCAAACCTGGGAGTCCAAAGCAGGGTCAGCCTCAGGCTCTCTCTCCCCTCTCCCGTGGAGTCCTCAACAATTAGTCCAGGCTAGAAGGGAGGGAGGTTGGGAGGGTTGGATTTGTCCAGTCCCTTCTAGGATCCCAGGGCAAACCGCCGTGTGGAAGGGTCCGTGGGCTCCACAGCCCAAATTTCAGGTCAGAACCTGAGTCAGCCTAAGGCTGTGTCCCTTTCTCTCCCCTTTCCCGGAATGGCAGATCCCTGAAACCCCCTTTGTCCGTGGTCGCAGGCCCAGAGGCCTGAGAATTCTGAAGAGTGTGGGGGAGGGTGCTGGCAGCAGCAGAAGCTGCTACTTGTAACTCACGGTTCTGTTGTCATGATTTCCTTCTTCTGTCCCTCTCTCCTCTGGGTGGTGTGCAGCCTTCACCTGCTGTCCTGAACCCTAGAAGATCTTTTTCGGGGCTGTTTCCGCTTGTCCTCTAGCTATTTTTCTGGAGAAGAGATTCCCGTGTCTTACTAGTCCGCCATCTTCCCGGAAGTCCTAATTTCTTCTTACAGCTGAATATTATTCCATTGTGTGTATATATTACATTTTGCTTATCCATTCATTGGTTGCTGGACACTTGAGCTGATTCCAAACTTTGGCAATTGTGAATAATTCTACTGTGTGTATCTATGTGCAAATGTCAGTTTGCATCCTTGATTTCAGATCTTCTAAATAGATTCCTAGTAATGGAATTGCTGGATAAGTGGCAATTCTATCTTCAGCTTCGTGAGGTACTGCCAAACTATCTTCCACAGAGGCTGCACCATTCTACATTCCCACCAATAGTGAAGGAGTGTTCCTGTTTCTCCACATCTTTTCCAGTACTTGTAATCTTCTGTTTTGTTTTTTCAAATACTGGCCATTTTGTAAGGTATGAAATGGTATCTCATTGTAGTTTTCATCTGCATTTCTGAAAAGCTAGTGACTGAGCATTTTTTCATGTGCTTTTTGTTCATTTTTATTTTCTATTTGGAGAAATGTTTATTCAAGTATTTTGCCCATTTTATAATTGGGTTGTCTTTTTATCTTTCAGTTATATGATCTCTTTATATTACATGGATATAAAACACTTAACAGATATGTGATTTCCCAATATTTTTTCCTATTGAGTATGCAGACATTTTACTTTCTTGACAAATTCTTTTGAAGAACAAAAGTGTTTCATTCTGAGGAGATCCCAATTACATATTCTTTCATTCTTTGCTCTTACTTTGGGTGTAAACTTTAAGAAATTACCATCTACCACAAGATCTCAATGGTGTTTTTCTACATTTTCTTTTAGGAATTTTATGGTTTTAACTTTTATATTTAAGTCCTTTATCTATATTGAGTTGATTTTTTAAATAAAGTGTGCAACAGTTTTCCTGTTTCTTTATTTTAATGTTTTTATTTTAAAAAAAGATATTTAAATTACATAAATATTACATAAAAATATAGAGGGGTAAGGGGATGTGGCTCAAGTGATTGGGCTGCCATCTACTGTATAGGAGGTCCAGGGTTCAATTCCCAGGGTCTCCTGGTGGAAAGCAAAGTGGCCCATGTAGCAAGTTGGCCTTAGTGGAGTGCTGGCACACATGGAGTGCTGGCCTGCACAGAGAGCTGTTGCAGCAAGGTGATGCAACAAAAAGAGGCACAGGAGAGAGACAAACACAGACACAGCAGATTAGGGAGCTCAGGTGGTACAAGAGTTTGGGCAGCCTCTCTCTTCACTCTGAAAGATCCCAGTCTCAGTTTCTGGTGCTGCCTAAAGAGAAGACAAAGCAGACACAGAAGAACACACAGAAAGCAGACAGTGAGCACCAAAACAGTGGGGGAGAGAAATAAGCAGTAAATACATCTTTAAATATATATATAGGGGATTCCTGTAGGTCTGGCTCTCTACACCCCCCACATTTTCCCACATTAGCATTTTTTTCATGACTATGGTACATTCATTAAAACTGATCAAAAAAAAAAAAAAAAGATTGATGAAAACATTTTGGAGCATTGCCACTAAGCATGGATTACAGTTTACATTGTAGTTTACAATGCATATTTTTGTAGGCTATGGCAAGGTGTGTAATGGCCTGTATCTGTCACTGTAATGATATTCAGGACAATTCCCAAGTCTTAAAAATGTCCTCATATTTCATCTCTTTTTCCCTCTTCCTGCCCTCAGAACCTCCTGTGTCCACTGCCTCCACATCTGTGATATAATTTCTTCCATTGCCAAATCACAATTAGTCTATAGTAGAATATCAGTAAGTCTAATTTAGTCCATAGTTCATTTCCCAATCCTGAGTATTCTGAGATGGTGATACCTACTCCACCTCTAACAGAGAGGAGCTTTAGATCCCATGGGGACAGATGGTTGGGACTCTCTTGCTTGTAGCTGTAGACTCTCTTGGTTCCTTGAGATGGTCACTGTCCATCATCTCCTTGTTACTTGTTTTGGGTGAGTCCAATGAACTGTAGATTAGATGTTGCAATGTTATTGAGATTCAGGGCCCAGCTAGCATATGGAGAGCCCAAAGATTTTAGTCTCTTGGACATATACCTATCAATCCTAGTTCTGATTATAGGTTCAAATAGAAGGGTCACAAGAACCATGTTTAGGGAAATCACAACTGAGTCCAACTCTGTCACACAGGGGAGCATAAATTCCAAAGTAGGGCACACAGGCAAGGCATCAAACTCCTGAGCTATTTGCCCTGACTATAGTGTGTGGATGTTTTCAGATCCCTCACGAGCCCAACTATTTGAGGTAGTATTTACTTTGGCAGTCAATGAGATCATGCTGAAACATGCATAATTGTAACATCTGGAATGACCTTCTGACTCGCTTTGAAGTCTCTTAGTCATATAAACTCATTTGTCATTACACTTTTCCCCTTTTAGTTGAGGTCTTTTTCCTGTTACATTGCTAGTTGGTGCATGGTAGTAATCCCTCAGTGCCAGGGAGTTTCATCTCTGAGAGACATGATCCCCATGGGGGGGTAATACAATTTTATGCTGAGTTTGTCTTAAAGAGACCACGTTTGAGTAAGTTTGAGAGCAAGCACGTTAGAGTGAGGCTCTCAGGAGGTAACTCTTAGGCACCCTATAATACTAGGCTAAGTTTCAATTTCAAGAGTAAAGGTTCATAAGTACAG
Organism: Tolypeutes matacus; assembly: GCA_026826555.1. Taxonomy (NCBI): domain Eukaryota; kingdom Metazoa; phylum Chordata; class Mammalia; order Cingulata; family Chlamyphoridae; genus Tolypeutes; species Tolypeutes matacus. Next base: position 3,132,323 of record JAKSZT010054023.1, on the reverse strand, counting down.
TCATCAATATTAAGATCCCATCAATAGACTATCCTCCACTAGCTATTGGCCCTGTATTCAGGGAATTCTTGCTGTACCATTAGAAAATGTGGCGGAGCTCCCCAGGATGGGAATTTGGTGTTATTTTGGTTATTATGTGAATCTCCACCCATCATGACAATGCCCCATGAACAATTGAACATAATTATATGCCTTACATGTTTGCACAGGTGACCCTCCTCCAATGTATCCCCATCATTGACACCCCACATAAATGATCCTCCACTGTCATAGTTGTAACCCTTCTCTGATTCAAACTTCCTCAAAAATGAAGGCAAAACAATAGCCAAATACAATTCATAAGAAAATGAAATAATGATAGTTTTAAAAATAAGAAAAATATAAAAAGTTTAAAAAAATAAAAAATTAAGATTTGGAATAATAAAAAATAATGAAAAATAGTTTTTTAAAAATTTGACATCATAAGATCTGTTGTCTTGTATATATAGTGACATTTTCTTCCACTTAATTCCCCTGTGTCTTACATTTTTCATTTTGTCTTCAGAGAAGTTTTAGAAAAGTCATGTACAGAATATATGGTTTACCATATGCCAAAAATCCTCCCCTTCCCCCCTTTCCCCTATTTATAACATTTTATATGTGGATGTAACATTTGTTACAATTGATACACAAATATTGGAACATTGCTAGTAACCATGGTCAATGGTTTATATTATGGTTTACATTTTGGACCATACAATATTATAAATTTTGATGAAATTTAACATGGCCTGTATCCATCATTGCAACATCATGTAGAACACTTCCATTGCTTGCCAAATGCCCCAAATTCTATCTATTCTGTTCCTCCCTCTCCCTTCCCTCCGGACCCACAGCAACCATCAGGCTTCACTCCTTGAAGACCAATATTCATAGTTACTTGCAACAACACTGAAGGCTTGACATACTACTCTGTCCTCCCCTATATGGCACTACTTATTCTCTCAAAAGACTCCCACCTCTCTGTTTAAGAACATAGCAGGACTCCCCAGGATGGGAGTCTAACACCTTCCCACTCATTATGTGGGTCTCCATCTAGTGATACAATCCATTATGACAAGTATGACAAGATGAACATTCACACACTCCCTAGAAGCCTGCCCAGGTGTGTCCTGTCTCACATGCCCCCCACACCAAACACCCTAAACAAGTAGCCCTCTCCTGTCATGTTCCCAATGCTGTAGATTTAACCACATACCTGCCAATCTCCAGTGTTCACCTTCTCCCTCCTCCAACTCTTCCCCAGTTCCATGGACTATACTACCCACACTCCCCACCCTATCCCATGACAAACCAGCACTGCCCAACCCAAAAGTATCACTGAGCCACTGTCATGTCCCTCCACTGCACAACTACACACTTCCACCTTATCATAGATTTTGCCCATAAGGGCATTAGATCACAAAAATCTCCCTTTCTAACTCTTGTAAACCTATCTTCCAGACACTAGATCTGTGAGTCTGCTCAATTTACTTAATTCATATCAGTGAGGTTAGGTAATGTTTTTTCTCCAGTGCCTGGCTTACTTCTCTCAAAATAAGGTCTTTAAGATTCATCTATGTTATCACATGTGTTAATGCTGCATTCCTTCTTACAGATGAGTAATATTCCATTGTATGTATATATCACAATTTGTTTATGCATTCATCTGTTGATGGGTATTTGTGGTGATTTCAACTTTTGGCAATAGTAAATAATGATGCTATGAACGTTGGTGTGCATATATCTTGTTCAAGTCCTTGCTTTCGATTCTTCAGGGAATATACCCAGCAGTGGAATTGCTGGATTATATGGCAGTTCTATAGTTAGCTTTCTGAGGAACCACAAACTGTCCTCCACACTGGCTGGATAATTCTACATTCCCACTAGCAGTGGATGAGGGTTCGCATTCCTCCCCATCCTCTCCAACACTTGTAGCCATATGTATTTTTGTTTGTTTGTTTGTTTATTTATTTATTTTTATATTTTAAAAGAGACTTAGATTACATAAATGTTACACTAATATTACAGAGATTCCCATGTTCCCCCTCCCACACCTCCCATAACATCCCACATAAACATCTTCCATTAGTGTGGCACATCACCTGCAATGGATATACACATCCTGGGGCTTTGCCACTAAGCATGGACCATAGTTCACATTGTAGACCACACTCTCTTCACACAGTTCTGCAGCATGTTATATGCTGATGTAAGATGGCCTATGTCTGTCTTTGTAATGTCACTCAGGATAATTCCCAAGTCCCAAAAAAGCCTCTGTATTACAGCTGCATTTCCCTCTCCTTGCCCCAAAAGCATCCAGTGGCCACTGGCTCCACTTCCATTGCTTGAATCACAATGTCTACAACAGAATACCAGTAAGTCCACTGTAGTCCATATCTCTTCCCCCAATCCTGAGGAGTCTGGGAAGGTGATGTCCACTCCAACTCCAAGTGAGAGGTGGCTTATATCCCATGGAAAAGATGGATGAGATTATTCTGCCTGCAACTGCACACTCTATCCATTCCCTGGGATGGCCATTGTCCATCATCATCTCTTGTCAGGTGACTTTGGGGAGTCCATTGAGCTGTAGAGTAGGAGTTGCAGCTCCACTGAGATTCCAGGCACAGCGGGCACATGGGCAGGCCAAAACTCCAGTCTCTGGAAGTACACCTACAAACTCCAGCACCATGTGCAGGGAGGACTTATTTGTGTCCAACTCTGCCACTCTCAGGAGCACAGTTTTGAAAGTATAGCCACTGATAAGGCATCAATCTCTGGAGCTATCCCGCCTTATATAGGACCTGGGTGTCTCCAGAACCCTCAGGAGCTCCTCTTTGTGGGGTGATATCCACTTTGGTGTTCTACGAGATCCTACTGAGGTGTGCATAAGCGTTACCTCGGGGATGACCTCCCGATTCTCTTTGAAGTCTCTTAGCCACGAGAACTCATTTGTCTTTACCATTTCCCCCTTTTATTCAAGGTCTTTTTCCAGTCATTTGTCAATTGGCACTTATAATTAATCCCTTGTTGCCACAGAGGCTCATCCCCAGGATTCATGTCCCACACTGGAGGGAAGGTAATACATTTATATTCTGAGTTTCTCTTAGAGAGAGGCCACATTTGAGCAACAAGGAGGCTCTCAGGTAGTAACCCTTAGACACCCAATAACAGTAGGCTAAGTTTCAATTACAAGAACAAAGACTCATAAGGCTAGTCAGCAATAACAAGAACCCATTGATGGAATATCCTCCTTTGCCAGACACTGCCCCTGCACTAGGGGACTGTTGCTGCTCCCTTGGAGAATTGGCAGGACTCTCCAGGCTGGGAATTCAGTATCCCCTCATTTATTGAATGATTCTCCACCCTTTGTGACCATGCCCCACCCCTTGATCATTTGAACAATTTTATATATCTTTCATGTATATTTAGGTGAACTTCCTCCCATGAAACCCCCATCCCAGACACCCCCCACCAATGATCCTCTCCTCCCCTGCTGTAACACTTCTGTGATCCAAACCTTCCTTGAAGACAAAGCCCATATAATAGCCAAATGCAATTCATATGAAAATTAAATAGTAATGATGTTTAAATATAAGAGATAAAATACTTGGAAACTTAAAAAAAAAACACTAAAAATAAAATAAAATTAAAGGATTGGGATATTCAAAAAATGGGAAAAAACAACAAAAAAATTTTTTTAATTGAAAACATTTTTCCATTTATCATTGCATTATTGGGTGTCCAGTCTGTACTGTAGCACCTGCCCCTTCTCACTCCCCAGTCTCCCAAATTTTCATTTAATTTTCAAAGATGTTTTAGGTCACAGCAAAGTCACACACAAAATCTAGAGACTCTCATATACCCAACCTCTTCCTCACCCCATATTAAAACCTTTTTGTATGTGGATGGTAGCATTGTTATAACTGTTATACAGATAGTGATACCTAGCTACTAAACATTGTCAATGGTTTACAGTATAGTTTACAATTTAGACGGTACAATCTAAAAATTTTTCATGATATTTACCATGTCCTGTGTCCATCACTGTAAGGTAATGAAAAACATTTTTGCTGAACATTAAATACCCCTCTTTGATCTTTCTGTTTCTTTCTCCCCTTCCCCCTAAGGCACATGACACCCCCCTGTCTTGACCCATTGAATGACAAGATTCATAGTTACATGCAACAAGAAGTCTTGACACACTGATTATCCTCCCTTATTGGGATCCTACCTTGCTCATAAGAGATGCCCATCTGTCTGTTTTTGAGTGGATCAGTCCTCCCCAAAATGGGGGACCATCTCCTTCCCACTCACTATATGTGTCACCATTCTCCAACACAACACATTATGACAGGATGAACACTCACACACTCCCAAGAAGCCTACACAAGATGCACCCCATCCTGACTGCCCCCCAGCCTACACCATAAACCAGTGACACTACCTTGTTATATTGCCATAAGAGAATTCCAACTACTGTACTTTAAACTTCATACCTACAAATTCTGTGATCACCTGGCCCCTCTCCCTTCTCTCCTCCCAGGATCCTGGGTATTCTAACCTGCCCTTCCTAATCTACCCACCTGTCAACCCTGCACCACCAAACCCAGTAATATCACTACCCACCTGGCCTTTCCTTCAATAAACAATGATACACTATCACTTCATCATAGATAAAGTCCATATGGGTGATGGATCACAACTTTCTCTTCACTTTCTCTCTCTTGTTAACCTATCTTTCAGACCATGGTTCTCAGAGACTACTCACTTTCCTCAATTCAAATCAGTGAGGTCATGTACTGTTCATCCTCCAGTGCCTGGCTTGCTTCACTCAATGTAAGGTCTTCAAGATTCATCAATGTTATTCTGTGTGTTAGCACTTTATTCCTTCTTACAACTGAGTAATATTCCATTGTATATATGTACCACATTTTGTTTATCCATTCATCTGCTGGTGGGCACCAGGGCTGAATCCAACTTTTGGCAATAGTGAACAATGCCGCTATGAACACTGGTGTGCATATATCTGTTCGTGTCTTTGCTTTCGATTCTTCTGTGTATATACCCAGCAGTGGAATTGCTGGATCATACAGAAGATCTATTGTTAGTTTTCTGAGGAACCGCCAAACTGTCCTCCACAGTGGCTGGACCATCCCACAATCCCACCAGCAGTGGATGAGGGTTCCTATTCCTTCACATCCTCTCCAACACTTATAGTCTGCAGTTTTTTAAATAGCTGCCATTTTGATTTGTTTAAGATGGCATCTCATTGTAGTTTTGAATTGCATTTCCCTTTAACAGCCAGCGATGTGGGGCATTTTTTCATGTGCGTTTAGCCATTTGTATTTCTGCCTTGGAGAAGTGTCTTTTTAGATCACGTGCCCATTTTTTAAAAGGGTTGTTTGTCTTTTTATTTTCAAGGTGTAGGATTTCTTTATATATGCAGGATATTAGGATCCTATTAGATATATGGTTACCAAATATTTTCTCCCATTGGGTAGGCTGCATTTTTATTTTCTAAATAACGTCCTTTGAGGTGCAGCAGTTTTTAATTTTGAGGAAATCCCATTTATCTATTTTTTCTCTTCCTGCTCATGCTTTGGGTGTGAAGTTCATGAAACCATTTCCTATTTCAAAGTTGTGTAGATGCTTCCCTACATTATCTTCCAAGGTCTTTATGGTTTTGGCACTTATATTTAGATTTTGATCCATCTTGAGTTGATTTTTCTATAAGATGTGAGATGGTATTCCTCTCTCATTCTTTTGGATATGGATATCCAGTTCTCCAAGCACCACTTGTTAAAGAGGCCATTCTCTCCCAACTGAGTGGACTTGGTGGCCTTGTCAAATATCAGATGACTGTATATGCGAGGATCTATATCAGAACTCTCAATTCAGTTCCATTGGCCAGTAGGTCTGTCCTTGTGCCAATACCATGCATTTTTGAGCACTGTAGCTTTGTAGTATGTTTTAAAGTCAGGTATTGCGATACCTCTGACTTAATTTTTCTTTTTCAATATGTCTTTGGCAATTTGGGGCCTCTTACCTTTCCGAATATATTTTGTAGTTAGTTTTTCCAGTTCCTTAAAAAATACAGTGTCGATTTTTATTGGCATTGCATTAAATCTGAAGATTGGTTTGGGTAGAATAGACATCTTGATGATGCTTAAACTTCCTATCCATGAACAGAGAATATTCTTCATTTATTTAAGTCTTCTTTGATTTCCTTCAACAGTGTTGTGTAGTTTTCTGTATATAAGTCCTTTACATCTTTAGTTAAATTTATTCCTAGGTATTTGATTCTTTTAGTTACTATTGTAAATCATATTTTTTTCTTGATTTCCACCTCAGATTGCTCGTTTTTGGTGTACTGAAATGCTACTGATTTTTGAACATTTATCTTACAGCCTGCAACATTACTGAAATCCTTTATAAGTTCTAGAAGCTTCGTTGTAGATTTCTCAGGGCTTTCTACGTGTAGGATCATGTCGTCTGCAAATAATGAAATTTTTACTTCTTCTTTTCCAATTTGCATGCCTTTTATATCTTTTTCTTGCCTCAATGTTCGTGTAAGTACTTCTAAGGCAATGTTAAATAGGAGTGGTGATAGTGGGCATCCTTGTCTTGTTCCAATCTTAAAGGGAAGATTTTTTGAATTTCACCACTGAAAATGATGTTAGCTCCATTATCTTTAGCAGTGTTTTTATCAGGAGAGAGTGCTGTATTTTGTCAAATGCTTTTTCTGCATCTATAGAGATGATCATGTGTTTTTTTTCTTTCAATCTGTTTATGTGGTGTATTACATCGATTGATTTTATTATATTGAACCATCCTTACATACCTGGGATGAAACCCACTTGGCCATGGTGTATAATTCTATTGATATGTTGTTGAATGCAATTAGCAAGTATTTTGTTGAGGATTTTAGCTCTCGGTTCATTAGAGAAATTGGTCTGTAATTTTCCTTTCTTGTGGTATCTTTGTTTGGTTTTGGTATTAGGGTAATGTTGGCATCATAGAATTAGTTAGGCAATATTCCTTCTACTTCTATTTTTTGGAAGCACTTAAGGAGAATTGGTGTTAGCTCTTTCTGCAATGTTTGGTAGAATTCAGCTGTGAAAATCTGGTCCTGGGCTCTTCTTTGTTGGGAGGTTTTTGATGACTGAGTCTGTCTCTTTACTTGTAATTGGACTTTTGAGTACATCAATTTCTTCTTTCATCAATGTAGGCTGTTTGTGAGTTTCTAGAAATTTATCCATTTCCTCTAAATTATAATTTTTGTTGGCATATAATTTTTCAAAGTATCCTATTATGATTCTCTTTATTTCTGTGGGGTCAGTAGTGATATACCCTTTGCCATTTCTTATTTTGTGTATTTGCATCTGTTCTCTCTTTTTCTTCAGTAGTCTGGCTAAGGGTTTTTCAATTTTGTTGATATTCTCGAAGAACCAGCTCTTGATTTTGTTTGTTTTTTTTTCTAGTGATTTTTTATTCTCTATTTCATTTAATTCTGCTCTAATCTTTGTCATTTTCTTCTTTCTACATCCTTTAGGTTTAGTTTGTTGTTGTTTTTCCAATTCCTCCAAGTGAGCAGTTAGGTCTTCAATTTTAGCTCTTTCTTCTTCTGTAATATAGGTATTTATGGCTATGAACTTCCCTCTCAGGACAGCTTTGGCTACATCCCATAGGTTTTGATACATTGTGTTGTCATTTTCATTAGTTTCAAGGTAGTTACTGATTTCTTTAGAGATTTCCTCCTTGACCCACTGTTTGTCTAAGAGTGTGCTGTTTAACTTCCATATCTTTGTGCCTAATCTGTTTCTCTGGCTCTTAGTGATTTTCAATTTTACTCCATTGTGGTCAGAGAAATTACTTTGTGTAATTTCAATCTTTCTGAATTCATTGAGAGTTGTTCTGTGGCCTAGTATGTGGTCTATCTTGGAGTATGATCCACGTGCAGTTGAGAAGAATGCCAATCTTGCTGTATTTGGGTGTAATGTTATGTATATGTCTATTAGGTCTGTGTCCTCTAATGTATTGTTCAGATTCTTTGTTTCTTTATTGAGTCTCTGTCTATATGTTCTGTCTAATGGTGATAATGGTGTATTTAAATCCCTCACTATAGTTGTAGAGGCATTTATTTCTCCACTAGGTTTTTCCAGAGTTTGCCTCACATATTTTGAGGCACCTTGATTATGTGCATAAATGTTTATGATTGTTCTCTCTTCTTGAAAGATTACCCATTTTACTAATATATAGTGTCCATCTTTGGTCTTACAATAGTTTTGCATTTAAAGCCTATTTTGTCTGATATTAGGATAGCTACTCCTGCCCATTTTTGGCTTTTGTTACCATGTAAAATTGTTTTCCAGCCATTCACTTATAGCCTCCTTGAATCTCTGTGTCTAAGGTGGGTTTCTTGTAGATAGCATATTGATGGATCATATTTCCTTATCCATTCTGCCAATCTGTGTTTCTTGAGTGGTGAATTTAAGCCATTAATATTCAGTGTTATTTTTTCACAATGAATTTCTTCCTTCAGCCATATTTTTTTTGGGTAAATATATGTCATATGTTGTTTTTATTTCTCTTTAGTTGTTTTTACACTCTCCTCCAACTCTCTCTCCCTATTTTTTTCCTTTCAACTTGTAGAACATCCTTTAGTATTTCTTGAAGTCGGGGTTTCTTATTGGTATACTCTCTTAATTTCTGTTTAACTGAGAATATTTTGAACTCTCCGTCATTTTTGAATGCCAGTTTTGCTGGATAGAGAATTCATGGCTGGAAGTTTTTTTCTTTTAGTATTTTGACTATGTCATACCACTGTCTTCTTGCCTCCATGGCTTCAGATGAGAAATCAGCACTTAATCTTATTGTGCTCCCTTGTATGTGATCATTCTCTTTTCTCTTCCTGCCTTGAATATTTTCTCTTTGTTTTGAGCATTGGATATTTTGACAAGTATATGTCCTGGAGTAGGCCTTTTGGGATTTATACTGTTTGGGGTGCACTGTGCTTCCTGGACTTGTACATCCATCTCTCTCAGTAGGATTGGGAAGTATTCATCCTTTATTTCCTTCAACACTCTTCTGTTCCCTTTCACTCCTCTTCTCCTTCTGGGGTGCCTATAATGCACATGTTTGTGCATTTTGTGTTGTTGGTTAAATCTTTGAATCCCTGCTGGATTTTTCCTATCTTTTTATCTATCTGTTCTGCTTTCTGTTTGATTTCAGATGTATTATCTTCCACATCACTAATTCTTTCTTCTGCCTGTTCAGATCTGCTGTTATGTGATTCCAGTATCTTTTTGATTTCTTGGATTGTGCCATTGATCACCACCATATCTGTCATCTTTTTATGTATGTTTACAATTTTTTCAGTATGTTCTCTAAATGTCTTCTTAATATCCTTAATTTCTTCCTTCACCTCATTAAATTGCCCCATGATATTTGTTTGGAAAGATTTGATTAGTTGTTTGAAGTTCTGCATCTCTTCCCGGTTTTCAGTTTGTTCATTGGACTGGTCCATGTCTTCAGGTTTCTCAGTGTGGTTTGTAATTTTTTGTTTTCCTTTAGGCATCATTTTTTCTTAATGGTTTTATTCAGTTGATTAGCTTCCCTCTCTGCTCTAGAGTTTTATTTAGCTTTTGGTTGGTTCAGTGTGTGCTTTAAGTTTTCTCTTTGAGACTTTATTCTACTTATTTTATTCTCTTGCTTCTTTCTATGTTCCTTGAAGGCAAAAGATTAGGGCAGAGGAATTAAAATATATGATAAAAGAAGAAGGATAATAGTAATATTGATAAAAGTTAGAAGAGGGACCATATAAGATAAGTAAAATGAATATTTAACTCAAGTAGACAGTGTAGAGTAATAGGTAAAAAATGGAGTATCTACAATGGACTGGGAAATCAAATAAAGGAAAATATATATAAGGGTTTATAGAAGGCTAGAACGATGAGGAGAGAGAGACAGAATAAAGAAAGGGCTGAAAGGAAAAGGTTAACAATAATTTAAAAAGAAGAAAATAGAATTGATAGAATAGAAATTGACACCCTTAAGTTGTGGGCTAATGAAAAAAGGTGGTATGTAAGAACCACAACAGAAAGCATAAAGCAGATAGATGAAGGAAGGAAAAGAGATAGTGTTGGGAGACAAATCAATATAGACAGAGAGTTGGAAATCATGGAAAAAGAAGCACAGCAAAGAAGAGACAAGCTAGAAGCACCTAATTTAAAAAAAAAGAAAAAGAAAAGAAAAAATAAGGGGGGGCGGGAGGAAAGAAAAGCAAGAGGCAGCAAATAAACAAAGTAAAACCAAACAATCACACAAGCAAGCAGGCAAACAAAGCTAAGGAAGAACAGTGTTCCTTCTTGGGCCCTTGTTGCACCTCTCAGCCTTCTGTGTTCATCATTCAGTTGCCCTGCAAGGTTCTATCTGCAGGTTTTGAGGAAGATTTTAGCAATTAAACTAAGTTAAAATCTTTTTCTGTTTTTATTTTTTAAACTGACTGTCTTTTTTTTATTATTATTATTTTGTGAAATAAAGGACCCAAAAGAAGTCCTTTTCTAGACCATCCTCTTCACTGAGGGGACCCTAAATAGGCTCATGGAAACTAATCAAGCACTTCCCACTTCCTGGCCTCCCTAGTGGAGCTGAAACTCTGATGCTTGTCAGTGCAGAAAGATAAAATTGGCTGACCCAGCCCTCTCTGGAGTCAAACCTCAATATCACCAGGCTGTTGGGTAAATCAGGCTTCCTCAGCAGTTTCACCCTTCCCTTCAGCGTGGCACTGCTTCAATCCAGCTTATCTGCTCCCCAAAGCTATGAGGATTTCCAGGCAGCCAAATGCACAGAAAGGGAACCCCTCTCCAACCTCTCTCAGAATCCTCCCACTCTTCGAGACTGCTACCTCTCACCGGGTTGCCAGTGGGAGTTGGGGCATATCTCTGGGCAGATAGGTAAGTCAACCTTCATCAGCAGATTCACCACTCCCCTCCACCTGGTGCTGCTTCAAGCCAGCTATTTTGTTCCCCAAAGCTGCAAGGGATTCCAGGCAGCCAAATCCACAGAAAGGAGACCCCTCTCGACCCTCCACTAGAATCTTCCCACTCTCAGAGAATGCTCTCTCTCACCGGGTTGCCGGTGGGAGTTGTGGCTCAAACCAGCCTTTTTCCCTGAGGGTGGGGCTCAGCCGTCTGTGTCAAACACCACAGGCAGGGGAAAAACTCAAGAATCCTTCCCGAGGAATTCAACTTGCCTCCAGCTCCCTCCGAATTGATGTCCCCAAGATTCTTACTCCTTGCACCCGCACCACAGACCTCCCAGGCAGGACACTGTCCCCAATCAGCGATCTTCAGAGAGCGACTCAGCAAGTACCCTCCTAAACCGATACCATCTTGACCCCAATTTCCCCTATGTATGTTTTTTAACTTTATTTTGTACATTTAATAATTGAAAATATAAAGAATTAAAAATTAAAAAGTAAACAAAAATGAATAAATATATACATTTCTCAATTAAATGTAGTGGATACATATAAATTTTTTTTTGAATCAAACAAAATGTTACACAATATATTTGGTTCATAATAATGCATTCATACAGTATTTGTCCTTTTGTGTCTGGCTTGCTTCACTCAACATAATATCCCCCAGGTTCATCCATGTTGCCATATGCTTTACAACTTCATTTCTTCTTACAGTGGCATAATATTCCATTCTGTGAATAGACCACAGTTGTTTATCCATTCATCTGTTGATAGACACCTGGGTTGTTTCCAACTTTTGGCAATGGTGAATAATGTGGCTATGAACATCGGTGTGCAGATGTCTGTTCGTGTCACTGCTCTCAGTTCTTCTGGGTATATACCCAGTAGTGGCATTGCATGGTCACGTGGCAAGGTATATTCAACTTCTTTAGGAACTGCCAAACAGTCCTCCATAATGGTTGTACCATTCTGCATTCCCACCAACAGTGAAGAAGTGTTCCTATCTCTCCACATCCTCTTCAACACTTGTAGTTCTCTGTCTTTTTAATAGTGGCCATTCTGATAGGTGTGAAATGATAGCTCATTGTAGTTTTGATTTGCATTTCCTTAATCATGAGTGATGTTGAGCATTTCTTCATTTGTTTTTTTTTTTTGCCATTTGTATTTCTTCTTTGGAGAAATGTCTATTCAACTCTTTCACCCATTTTTCAATTGGGTCATTTGTCTTTTTATTGTTGAGTTGTAACATCTCTTTATATATCCTGGGTATTAAACCCTTATCAGATATGTGATTTCCAAATATTTTTTTCCCATTGAGTTGGCTGCCTTTAATTCACCCCTCTAACAAAGTCCTGTGAGGTGCAAAAGTGTTTAATTTTGAGGAGGTCCCATTTATCTATTTTTTCTTTGGTTGCATGTGCTTTGGGTGTAAGGTCCAAGAAACCACCACCTACTACAAGGTCTTGAAGATGTTTCCCTACATTTTCTTCTAGTAGTTTTATGGTTCTGGCTTTTATATTTAGATCTTTGATCTACTTTGAGTTGATTCTTGTATAAGGGGTGAGATAGGTGTCCTCTTTAATTCTTTTGGTTATAGATATCCAGTTCTCCCAACACTATTTCTTGAACAGACTGTTTTTTCCCATTAGCGTGGGCTTGGTAGGTTTGTCAAAAACCAGTTGACTGTATAGGTGAGGGTATATTTCTGGGTTCTCAATTCTATTCCACTGATTGATGTGTCTATCTTTATGCCAGTATCATGCTGTTTTGACCATTGTAGCTTTGTAATATGTTTCAAGGTCAGGCAGTGAAATTCCTCCCACATTGCTCTTCTGTTTCAGAATGCTTTTGGCTATTCGGGTGCACTTACCCTTCCAGATGAATTTGGTAATTGCTCTCTCTAATTCTGTAAAGTAAGCTGTTAGGATTTTGATTGGTATTGCATTGAATCTATAAATCAGTTTGGGCAAGTTTGACATCTTCATGATATTTATTCTTCCAATCCATGAACACAGAATGTCTTTCCATTTGTTTAGGTGTTTAAAAATTTCTTTTAGCATTGTTTTGTAGTTTTCTGCATATAGGTCCTGTACTACTTTAATCAAATTAACTCCTAGGTATTTGAGTCTTTTTTTTGCTATTGAAAATGGAATTTTCCCCCTGATTTCTTCCTCAGGTGGTTCAGTACTAGTGTCCCAAAAACATTACTGATTTCTGCGTGTTGATCTTGTATCCTGCCACTTTGATGAACTCGTTTATTAGTTCAAATAGCTTTGTCGTGGATACTTCAGGATTTTCTAAATATAGGGTCATGTCATCTGTAAACAGAGTTTTAATTCCCCTTTTCCTATTTTTATGCCTTTAATTTTTTTGTCTTGTCTAATTGCCCTAGCTAGAACTTCTAGTACAATATTGAATAACAATGGTGACAGTGGGCATCCTTGTCTTGTTACTTATCTTAGAGGGAAAGCTTTCAACCTTTCCCCATTGAGTATGATGTTGGCTGTGGGTTTTTCATATATGCCTTTTATCATATTGAAGAATTTTCCTTTTATTCCTATCTTTTGAAGAATTTTTTTTTATCAAAAAAGGATGTTGGATATTGTCTAATGCCTTTTTTTCATCTATTGAGATGATCATGTGTTTTTTTTCCTTCAATTTGTTAATGTAGTGTATTACATTGATTGATTTTCTTATGTTGAACCAGCCTTGCATACCAGGAATAAATCCCACTTGGTCATGATGTATAAGTCCTTTGATATGCTGTTGGATTCGATTTACAAATATTTTGTTGAGAATTTTTGCATCTATGTTCATTAGAGATATTTGTCTGTAATTTTCTTTTCTTGTGGAATCTTTATCTGACTTTGGTATTAGGGTAATGTTGGCTTCATAAAATGTGTTGGGTAATTATCCCTCCTCTTCAATTTTTTGGAATCATTTAAACAGGATTGGTATTAATTCTTTTTGAAATGCTTGGTCGAATTCACCTGTGCAACCATCTGGTCCTGGACATTTCTTAGCTGGGAGATTTTTGATGACAGATTCAATCTCCTTAATTGTGATTGGCTTCTTAAGTTCTTGTATTTCTTGTAGCGTCAGTGTAGGTTGGTTGTGCGTTTCTAGAAATTTGTCTATTTCATCCAGGTTTTCTAGTTTGTTGGCTTATAGTTTCTCATAATATCCTCTTATGATTCTTTTTATTTCTGTGAGGTCATTTATAATTTCCCCATTTCATTTCTGATTGTATTTATTTGCATCTTCTCTCTTTTTTTCTTTGTTAGTCTAGTGAGGAGGTTGTCAATTTATTGATCTTCTCAAAGCACCAGCTTTTGGTTTTGTTGATTTTCTCTATTGTTTTTCTGTTCTCATTTTCATTTACTTCTGCTCTAATCTTTATTATTTCTTTCCTTCTACTTGCTTTGGGATCAGTTTGCTGTTCTTTTTCTAGTTTCTCTAGTTGTTCAGTTAAATCTTTGAGTTTAGCTCTTTCTTGTTTTTTAATATAGGTATATAGGGCTATAAATTTTCCTCTCAAGTCTGCCTTCACTGTATCCCATAAGTTTTGATATGTTGTGTTCTCATTTTCATTTGTCTCAATATATTTACTGATTTCACTTGCAATTACTTCTTTGACCCACTGAATATTTAGGAGTGTGTTGTTCAGTCTCCACACTTTTGTAAATTTACTTTTTTCCTGTCTGTTATTGATTTCTAGTTTTATTCCATTATGATCTGAGAGGGTGTGCTGTATAATTTCAATTTTTTTATATTTATTGAGCTGTATTGTGACCTAACATGTGGTCTATCTTGGAGCAAGATCCATGGGCACTTGAGGAAAATGTATAACCCACTGAGTTTGGATGCAGTGTTCTGTATATGTCTGTTAGGTCTAGCTTGTTTATCATATTGTTCAAGTTCTCTGTTTCCTTGTTGATCTTCTGTCTAGTTGTTCTAGCTAATGAAGTGAGAGTGTTGTTGAAGTCCCCGATGATTATTGTAGAAATGTCTATTTCTCCCTTCAGTTTAGCCAGAGTTTGTCTCATATATTTTGGGGCACCCTGGTTAGGTGCATAGATATTTATGACTGTTATATCTTCCTGGAGGATCATCCCTTTTATTAATATACAATGGCCTTCTGTATCTCTTATCACTTTTTTGAATTTAAAATCTGTTTTGTCTGATATTAGTATAACTACCCCTGCTCTTTTCTGTTTACTGTCTGCATGGAGTATCTTTTTTTTTTGGAAATTTATTTATTTATTTTTTTTATATATATATACATATATTTTAAGAGGTGCTTAGATTACCCAAAATATTACACGGAACCCACTGGGATTCCCATGCTGCCAACCTCCCACACCTCCCACCACATCCAACACAAACATCTCCCATAGTGTGGCCCACCAACCTCAATGAACTTACACATCCTGGAGCCTTGCCACCAACCATAGACCACAGTTCACACTGTAGACCACACTCTCTCCCACTCAGTTCTGAGTGGTGTGTGCTGATTTAAAATGGCCTACATCCATTGCCACAACAGTACTCAGGACAACCTCCAACTCCCAAAGAAGCCCCTGTATTTCAACTGCTCATCCCCTCCCTACCCAAAAACTGTCAAGTGGAGTATCTTTTTCCAACCTTTTACTTTCAGCCAGTTTGTATCCCTGGGTCTGAGGTGAGTTTCTTGTAGGCTGCATATGGATGGCTCATGTTTTTTTTATCCATTCTGTCAGCCTGTCTCTTTTGATTGGGCAATTTAATCCATTCACTTTCAATGATATTACTGAAAATGCACTATTTATTTCCTCCATTTTATTCTTTGGTTTTCATATGTCATCTTGTTTTTGTCTCTCTTTTTACTCTTTTGATTATCCTTTCTGCCTTTCTTTCTTCTGTACTCTCCTCCAAGCCTCTCTCTCCTGTCTTTTTCTTTCAGGTTCTAAGGCTTCCTTTAATATTTCCTGCAAAGGTGGATTCTTTTTTGCAAACTCTCTTAGTTTCTGTTTGTTTGAGAATACTTTATACTCACCTTCATATTTGAAGTACAGTTTTGCTGGATAAAGAGTTCTCGGCTGGCAGTTTTTCTCTTTCATTTTCCTAATTGTATCATACCACTGTCTTCTTGCCTCGATGGTTTCTGAAGAGAAATCTGCACTAAGTCTCACTGGACGTCCTTTGTATGTGATCGTTTGTTTCTCTCTTGCTGCTCTGAGAATTTTCTCTTTATCTTTTACATTTGACATTCTGAATACTATGTGTCTTGGCATAGGTCTATTTGGATTTATTCTCATTGGGATATGGTATGCTTCTTGGACATGTAAGTTCATTTCTTTGATGAGAGTTGGGAAATTTTCAGCTATTATTTCCTCAATTGCTTTTTCTGCCCCCTTTCCTTTCTCTTCTCCTTCTGGAACTCCCATGACACTTATGTTGTGGCGTTTTGTGTTGTTCTTCAACTCTCGGAGGCCCTGCTCAATTTTTTCCATTCTTTTATCTCTCTGTTCTTTTTTCTCTTCAATTTGGCTGCTCTGTCTTCAGTATCACTTATTCTTTCTTCTATAATTTCGAGTCTTCTGTTGTATGCCTCAAATGTGTTTTTAACTTCACCTATTGTGACTTTCGTTCCTATGAACTCCACTACTTTTCTGTTCAGGATTTCAAATTCTTCTTTGCGTTCACCCAATGTCTTCTTGATGTCATTTATCTCTTTAACTATATTGTCTTTCATTGCATTAATTTGATTTTGGAAATTTGTGCTCATCTCACTGATTAGTTCTCTCAAATTCTGCATCTCTTCTGGGACTTTGATGTATTCCTTTTCTTGGGCCATGTCTTCTATTTTCTTAGTATTCCTCATAATTTTTTGCTGGTGTTTAGGCATCTGGTTAGTTTGTATTTTACCTAGATGCTCTATCTCTTCTCTTTTATAGGGTTTTAGTGGCTGGAGGCTGTGAGTTACCAGAGCTCTTTGATTTGTGGCTCTACCTTGATTGTTAGTATTGTCCTACTTGTTGCTCAATTGTACCCAGTAATTGGTTGTAGAGTCATTTCCTAAGGCCTCGGGCAGGGTGACTATAGAGGTCAGGAAAAGCCTCTCCTATTTATTTTTAATTTTCTTATGTGCACTTCTTGGTCTACCAGGGGATGACGCTCATGGCAGCTCTCAATTCAATGCATGGTCGGAGTGTATTTGTTGTGACACAGTCCAGATCAGTGTGATAGAGCTTCCTATCTGGGAGCTGAGAGCCTTAGTAATTCAAACTTTCTGAGACAGTTCTCCAGTCTTCTCTGGCAGTCCCCTCCTTTTTCCCAGCTAGGAATTATTTCCACTCCCCTCTGAATCCTCAACAATCAGTCCCTGTTAGTAGAGGAGGAAATTGGAGGTTTGTATCTCTTTAACCCTTTGTAGGCTCCAAGGCAAACAATGGAACAGCCCCACCTGGCCTGGAAGGGCTCTTGGGACAGGGCAGACCAAACCTGTGAGTCAAAAGCAGGGTCAGCCCCAGGCTCTCTCTCCCCTTTCCTGTGGAGTCCTCAATAATTAGTCCAGGTTAGAAGAGAAGGAGGTTGCAAGGGTCGGATTTATCCAGTCCTTCCTAGGCTCTCAGGGCAAACCACCTTGTGGAAGGGTCCATGGGGCTCCGCAGCCCAAATTTGTGGGTCAGAAACTGAGTCAGCCTAAGGCTGTGTCCTCTCTCTCCCCTTTCCAGGAGTGGTAGATCCCTGGAGCCCCCTTTGTCAGTAGTTGCAGGCCCAGAGGCCCAAGAATTCTAAAGAGTGTTGGGGAGGGTGCTGGCAGCAGCAGCCACTGCTGCTTCCAACTCATGGTTCTGTTATTGTGATTTCCCTCTTTTGTTCCTCTCTCCTCTTCACCTGCTGTCCTAAACCATAGAAGATCTTTTTCAGGGCTGTTTCCACCTGTCCTCTAGCTATTTTTCTGGAGAATCCCCTATATATTTTTAATAGCCAGCAGTCGAATGGATGTGAGATGATATCTTGTTGTGATTTTGATTTGCATTTCCCTAATAGCTAGTGATGTTGAGCATCTTTTCATGTGCTTTTTAGCTATTTGTATTTCTTCTTTGGAGAAGTGTCTACTTAAATCATTTTCCCATTTTTAAAATGGGGTGTTTGTCTTTTTATTTGAGGTGTAGGATTTCTTTATATATACTGGATATTAGGCCCCTATCAGAAATATGTTTACCAAACATTTTCTCCAATTGAGAAGTCTGCCTTTTCACTTTCTTGACAAACTCCTTTTAGGTGAAAAAGTTTTAATTTTGAGGAGGTCCCATTTATCCATTTTTTCTTTTGTTGCTTGTGCTTTGGGTGTAAAATTCATGAAATCATTTCCTAATACAAGATATTGTAGAGGTTGCCTACATTGTCTTCCAAAGTCTTCATGATCTTTGCTCTTATATTTAGATCTTTGATCCACCTTGAGTTAATTTTTGTATAAGGTATCAGATGGTGTTCCTCTCTCATTTTTTTTGGACATGGCTATCCTGTTCTCCTTAGAACCTTTTGTAGAAGAGGCCATCCTTTCCCATTTGAATGGGCTTGGTGGCATTGTCAAATATCATTTGACTGCATATGTGAGGATCTATATCAGAACTTAAAATTCAGTTCCATTGGTCAGTAGTATGTCTATCCTTCTGCTAATACCATGCAGGTTTTTTTTTAAGATTTATTTTATTTATTTATCTCCCCTTGCTGCTTGTGCTCACTGTGTCCATTTGCTGTGCATTTTTCTGTGTCTGCTTGTCTCCCTTTGTTGGGTCATCTTGCTGTGCCAGCTCACCACACCATGTAGGCCATCAGCTCACCACGTCACACAGACCATCAGTTCATTGCACCACGTGGGCCAGCTTGCCTTCACCAGGAGGCCCTGGGAATTGAACCCAGTGCCTCCCATATGGTAAATGGGAGCCCAACCACTTGAGTCACATCCACTTCCCTAACATGCAGTTTTGACCACTGTAGCTTTGTAGTATGATTTAAAGTCAGGTAGTATGATTCCTCCAATTTCATTTTCCTCTTTCTATTTGTCTTTGGTTATTTGGACCCTTTTGTCTATCCAAATAAATTTCATGGTTAGCTTTTCCAGTTCAGTAAAAACTGCAATGGTGAATTTTATTGGGATTGCATTAAATCTGTAGATCAGTTTGTATAGGACATCTTAATAATGTTTAGTCTTCCTATCCATGAACAGTGAATAGTCTTCCATTTAGTTATGTCTTCTTTGTTTTCCTTTAACAGTGTTGTGTATTTTTCTGAGTACAAGTCATTTACATCTTTAGTTAAATTTATTACCAGGTATTTGATTTCCTTACTTGCTATTGTACAGGGAATTTTTTTTTCTTGATTTCTTCCTCAGATTGATCATTATTTGTGTATAGAAATGCTACTGATTTTTTCAGATTAATCTTATAACATGTCACTTTACTGAACTTGTTTATAAGCTCTTGAAGCTTTGGTGTAGATTTCTCAGGGCTTTCATGGTATAGGATCATATCTTCTGCAAATAGTGAAAGTTTTATCTCTTCCTTTCCAATTTGGATCCTTTTATATCTTTTTTTTTTTGCCTAAATGCTTGAGAAATACTTCTAACACAAGGTTAAATAAGTGCAGTGACAGTTGCATTCTTGTCTTGTTCCAGATTTTAGAGGGAAAGTTTTTAGAATTTCACCATTGACTATGATGTTAGCTGTGGGATTTTCATATTTACCCTTTCTCACATTGAGGAAGTTTCTTTGTATTCCTATCTTTTGAAGTGTTTTTATCAGTAAAGTGTGTTATATTTTGTCAAATGCTTTTTATGCATCTATAGAGATGATCATGTGATTTTTTTACTTTCAATCTGTTTATGTGGTGTATTACATTAATTTATTTTTTTACATTGAATCATCCTTGCATACCAGGGATGAAACACCCTTGGTCATGGTGTATAATTCATTTGATGTGTTGTTGAATATGATTATCAAGTATTTTTTTTGAAGATTTCAACATCTAGGTTCATTAGAGAGATTGATCTATAGATTTCCTTTCTCATGGCATCTTAGTTTGGCTTCGGTTTTGGGATGATGTTGGTGTCAAAGAATTAGTTAGGCAATGTTCCCACCACTTTTATTTTTTGGAAGAGTTTAAGCAAGATGGGTGTTAGTTCTTTCTGGAATGTTACATAGAATTCACCTGTGAAACCATCTGGTCCTGGGCACTTCTTAGGTGGTAGGTTTTTGATTACTAATCTATATCATTACTTGTGATTGGTCTGTTGAGTTCATCAATTTCTTCTTTCATAATGTAGGCTGTTTGTTGTTTCTAAAAATTTTTCCATTTACTCTAAGTTATCCATCTTGTTAGCATCCTATTTTTCAAAGTATCCTCTTTCAATACTCTTTATTTCTGTGGGGTCGGTGGCGATACTCCTTCCTCATTTCTTATTTTATGAATTTGCAACTTCAATCTTTTTTTCTTTATTAGTCTAGCTAAGTGTTTGTCAATTTTATTCATCTTCTTGTAAAACCAGCTTTTGGTTTTGTTTATTTTTACTAGTGCTTTTTCTTTCCAATTTCATTTAGCTCTGCTCTAATCTTTGTTATTGCCTTCTTTCAACTTCCTTTGGGATTAGTTTGTTGTTCTTTTCCTCATTCCTCCAGGTGTGCAATTAGGTCTTTGATTTTAGCTCTTTCTTCTCTTTTAATATAGGCATTTGTGCCTATAAATTTCCCTCTCAGTACAGCTTTTGCTTCATTCCATAGGTTTTGATATGTTGTGTTGCCATTTTTATTTGTTTCAAGATAGTTGCTGATTCTTTTTGTGATTTCCTCCTTTACCCACTGATAGTCTAAGAGTGTGTTGTTTAACTTCAATATCTTATATGACTAATCTGGTTCTCTGGCTTTTACTGATTTCCAGCTTCATTCCATTGTCATAAGAGAAATTACTTTGTGTAATTTCAATCTTTCTGATTTCATTAAGACTTGTTCTTGGATGTGGGCTATACTGAAGAATGATCCATGTGTTCTCAAGAAGAATGTATATCCCACTGTACTTAGATGTAATGTTCTATATATGTCTTTTATGTCCGGATTCTCTAATGTATTATTCAAAGTGTTTGTTTCTTTATTGATTCACTGTCAAGATGTTCTGTCTAATGGTGATAATGGTGTATTAAAGTCCCTCACTATAATTGTAAAGGAATCTATTTCTCCACTTAATTTTTCCAGTTTTGTCTCATGTATTTTGAGGTGCCATGGTTAGGGGCATAAATGTTTATGATTGTTCTTTCTTCTTGATAGATTACCCCTTTTATTAATATATAGTGTCCATATTTGTTTCTTACAATAGTTTTCCATTTAAAGCCTATTTTTTTCTGAGATAAGTATTGTTTCTCCTGTGCTTTTTTGCTTATTGTTTGCATGTAAAAGTGTTTTTGGGCCATTCACTTTCAGCATCCTTGCAACCCTGGGTCTAAGGTTGAATTCTTGTAGACAGCATATAGGTGAGTCATATTTCCTTATGTATTCTGCCAATGTGTCTATTGACTGGTGAGTTTAATCCATTAACATTCAATTATATTACTGTCAAGGATTTACTTACATTAGACATATTTTCTTTCAGTTTATATAAGCCATATGTTGTTTTAATTTCTCTTTTTACTTTTTTAGTTGTTCTTACATTCTCCTCCAAATTTCTCTCTCTGTTGTTTTTCCTTTCAACCTGCAAAACTTCCTTTAGTATTACTTGAACAGCAGGTTTCTTTTTTTTTTTTTTTTTATGTTTTACTTATCATGTCTTTTTTTTTTTTTTTTTTTTTTTTTTACCGGAAGGTCCCAGGGATCGAACCCGGGTCCAACAGGTTTCTTTTTGTCTTTCTCTTAAGTTCTGCTTATCTGTGAATATTTTGAACCCTCTCTCCTTTTTGAATGCCAGCTTTCCTGGATAGAGAATTCTTGGCTGGAATTTTTTTCTTTTAGCACCTTAACTTCTGCCTTCTTGCCTCCATAGTTTCATATGAGATATCAGCACTTAACCTTATCAAGCTTCCCTTATATGTGATGGATTTCTTTTCTCTTGCTGCTTTTAGTATTCTCTCTTTGTCTTGAGCATTGAACAATTTGACAAATATATGTCTTGGAGTAGGCCTGTTAGGATTTATATTGTTTAGGGTGTGCTGCACTTACTGGACATGTACATCCATGTGCCTCAATAGAGTTGGGAACGTTTCAGCCATTAATTCCTAAAACACACCTTCTGTCCATTTTCCCTTCTCTTTTTTCTCTGGGATGCCTGTAATGCATATGGTTGTGTGTTTCATGCTGTCACTTAAATCCCTAAGTCACTACTGGATTTTTTCTATCTTTTTATCTATCTTTTCTCCTATCTGATTTCAGATGTACTGTCTTCCACATCACTGACTTTTCCCTCTAGTTTCTATCTCCATGTGTTTGCTTGTAACATTTAGTTCACAATACGGAAATCATACAGTATTAGTCCTTTTGATTCTGGCTCATTTTACTCAATGTGAAGTCTTTGTAGTTCATCCACATTTTTTGCATGTCAGTACTTCATTCCTTCTTACAGCTGAATAATATCCCACTCTATGTATATACCACATTTGGTTTATCCATTCTTCTGTTGATGGACACTTGATTTGCTCACATCTATTGGCAATTGTGAATAAAGCCACTATAAATATTGGTATGCATGTATCTGTTTTTGTCCCTGATTTCAGTACTTCTGGTATATGCTTAGTAGTGGAATTGCCAGAATATATGGCATATCTATACTTAACTTCCTGAGGAACTGCAAAACAGTCCTCCATAGTGGCTGCACCATTGTATATTCCCAACATCAGTGGATGAGTGTTCCTATTTCTCCATATCACATCCAAACCTTGTAATGCACTGTTATTTTAATAGCACACTTGTGGGAGATGTTTGTGTGGGATGTGGTGGGAGGTGTGGGAGGTGGGCAACATGGGAATCCCAGTGGGTTCCATGTAATATTTTGGGCAATCTAAGCACCTCTTAAAATATATGTATATATATATATAAATAACATTTTTGTAAGCAAATACACATATATGCATATATATTTATATATCATTTTGCAAATGTTTGTATGTATTGTGAGAATTTTGATTTTTACCCACAATAAAAATAAATTTAAAAAAATAAAAAAAAATAGTAGGCAGTCTAGTAGGTGTGAAATATCTAATTGAATTTCATTTCCCTAATAGCTTGTGATGATGAGCATCTTTTCAAGAGCTTTTTAGGCCTTTGTATTTCCTCTTTAGAAAATAATATTTTCATGTCTTTTGCCCATTTCTCAGTTGGAGTGTTTGTCTTTTTATTATTGAGTTTTATGATATCTTTACATATGCTGGATAATAGACCCTTATTGGATATATGGTTTCCAAATATTTTTTCCCATTGAGCAAGCTCCTTTTCACATTCTTGAAAAAGCCCTTTGAATCACAAAAGTTTTAATTTTGAATTGTTCCCATTTTTCTAATTCGACTTTCACTGCTTGAGCTTTGGATATAAAGTCTATGAAAACATTGTTAACAGAAAGTTTTCAAAGATGCTTCCCTACATTTTCTTCTATATTTATTTCTTGTATTTATGTATTTGATGCATCTTGAGCTAATTTCTGCATAAGTTGTGAGATAGAAATCCTCTTTCATTCTTTTGGATATGGATATCCAGTTCCCAGAGCACCATATGTTGAAGAGACAGTTCTGTTGAATAACAGATGGCCTTAGGTATATGGGTTTATTTCTTTTCCTTTTCTTAATAATAACTTTTATATTTTTAAAAAGATACTTAGATTACATAAATGTTACAAAAAATATATAGGGATTCCCATATTCCGCAGTCCCTACGTTTCCCACATCCTCCCACATAAACATCTTTCATTAGTGTGGCACATTCATTGCAATTGATAAGTGCATCCTGTGGCTTTGCCACTGAGCATGGACCATAGATCACATTGTAGTCTACATTCTCTCCCACACAGTTCTGCATGTTATGTGATGATATAAAACGGCCTATATCTTTCATTGCAGTGTCATTCAGGACAATTCCCAAGTCCCAAAAAAGCCCCCATATTAAACTGCTTTTCCCTTCTCCCTGCCCCCAGAGCCTCCAGTGGTCACTGCCTCAACATCAGTGTGGTATTTTCTTCCATTGCTAGAATCACAATATGTCTATAGTAGAATACCAGGAAGTCCACTCTAGTCCATAGTTCATTCCCCAATCCTGAGAATTCTGGGATGGTGATGTCCACTCCACCTCTAATTAAGAGGAGGCTTTGATCCCATACAGCCAATGGATGGGACTTTCTTGCTTGTAGTTGTTGGCTCTCTCATTTCCTTGGTGTGGTGATTGTCATTCGTCACCTCCTTGTTAGTTGTCCTGGGTGAGACCAATGAACAACTGGAGAATAGGTGCTCTGCTGAGGCTCAGTGCCCAGATGGCATATGTACAGCCCAAAGACTTCAGTCTCTTGGACATACACCTACAAACTCCAGCACCAAGTATAGGTTTAAATAGAAGGGACAGATAAGCTATGTGTAGGGAAGCCATAATTGAGTCCATCTTTGTCACTCTCAGGAGCACAAATTCCAAAGTAGGGCCCACTGGCAAGGCACCAAACTCTAGAGATATCTGCCCTGAACATTGGACCTGGGTTTCTCCAGAGCCCTCAGGAGCCCCACTACTTAGGGTAGTATCCACTTTGGCAGTCTATGAGATCCTGCTGAGATGTGCATAAGCATTATTCCTGGGATGTCTCACTTTGAAGTCTCTTATCCATATAAACTCATTTGTCTTTACCTTTTCTCCCTTTTATTTGAGGTCTTTTTACAGTTGCATTGCTAGTTGGTGCTTAATAGTAATCCCTCAGGGCCAGGGAGGTTCATCCCCAGGAGTCACGTCCCATGCTGAGGGGAATGTAATGCATTTATATGCTGAGATTCGCTTAGAGAGAGGTGTGGGGGTATTTCTGAACTTGTAATTTGGTTACATTGGTCAATATTTCTATCTTTTTGCCAATACCATGGAGTTTTGAAAACTAAAGAACTGTTGTCATGTTCCTGATTTAAAGTCAGGTAGTGAGAGTCCTCCAAATTTCTTCTTCCTATTCAAGGTGATCCTGGTTATTTGAGCCCCTTAATCTTTCAAGTAAATTTAATAATTACCTTTTTCATTTCTGCAAATATAAAGTTGTTGAAATTTTAATTTGGATTGCCCAGAATCTTCAAGTCAATTTAGGTAGAATTAATAACATAACAATATTTAGTTTACCAGCTCCATGAACATGGAATATCCTTCTATTTATTTAGTTTTTTTTAGGAGGTACTGGGGATTGAACCCAGGACCTCATACATGGGAAGCAGGCAATCAGCCACCAAGCTGCATCTGCTCCCCTCTCTGATTTCTTTTAACAATGTTGTCCAGTTTTCTGTGTACAAGTCCTTTTTTACCTTAGTTAAATTCATTCCTAAGTATTTTATTTTTTTAATTGCTATTGTAAATTTAAGTTTTTCCTGATTTCCTCCTCAGATTGATCATTACTAGTATATAGAAACAGTACTGTTTTTTGCATGTTGATCTTATGTCCTGCCACTTTGCTGAACTTGTTTATAAGCTCTAGTATCCTTGTTATAGATTTTACATGGCTTTCTATATTTATAAAATCATCTTACCTGCAAATATTACAGTTGTGCTCCTTCCTTTCCAATTTAATGCTTTTTAAAGTTATTTATTTTCTTATTTTATTTTTTTCATTTTAAGAACAATTTATTGAAGCATATCATTCATACATAACATACATAAACAATAAGGGTTTAGTAAACATTGTGAACTTACAAAACAAACATGCATAACATCACTTAGGCACCCCGTTTATCTCCCCACCATAAATACTTTGCATTGTTGTGAAACATTTGTTAAAAAATTATGAAAGAGCATTGTCAAAGTATTAATACTAACTATAGCCCATTTCTTACTCCCCTATACTTTTAAAAAAGGATTTATTTATTTATTTACTTTTATCCATTTTTACCCCACCTGTTTTTGTTGTTTTTGCGTCCATTCACTGGGCAAACCTCTATGTCAGTTTCCTGCCCTCTTTTCTCATCCTTTTCCTCCTGTTTTCACTGGGATTTGATCTTCAGAACCTCCAATGTGGGAGAGAGATGTTCTACTGCCTGTGCCCCTTAATTCCTGTTTTTTTGGAATGTCTCATCTTGGCTTTCCCTTGTGTCACTGTCCTTTTATGTCTTCATCTTGCTGCATGGCTTGTGGGGCCTGAGTGTGCACCTGCACATGGGGCCTGATGGTGCACATACATCTGGGGCCTGGGGGTCTCACCTTCTCACAGGCCTGGCAGCACACCTGCACATGGGGCCTGGTGGCTCACCCACTTGTGGGGCCTGGTGGCACAGCCATGCATGTTGCCTGACAGTTCACCTGCTCACAGGGCCTGGCAGCATACCTGCAAATGGGGTCTGGGGTATTCACCTGCTTGCAGGGCCTCATGGCACACCCATGCATGAGGCCTGCCAGCTCATGTTCCTTCTTTATTTTTCTTTTTTCTTTTTACTGGGAAGTCCCAGGGATCAAACCCAGGTCACTCCATAAGGGAGATGGATGCCCAACCATTTGAGCCACATCCATCTCCCTGCTATATCTCTTAAGTTTGACCAAAGATACCTAGATTTACAGTAATTTCCCATACAGGATGGTCATATAATAAGTCAGGCTTGGTTTATCACCAGCATTCTAAAACCCAGACCTAGGGAGAAGAACTAGGTCTGGGGACAGATGCATAGTTTCTAATATAGTGAAAGTTTAGCCTACCCTGATTATCACAAAATCAGGACAATGAGAATATTCACATTTTTTTTTTTTGTATTTTTAAAGAAGCTTTAGACTATATAAATTCTATATAAAAAATATAAGGGATTCCCATATGCCCCACTCCGTCTCCCTCCCATGCTTTAATGCCTTTTATTTTTTTGTCTTGCCTGATTGCTATAGGAAAAACTTCTAACAATATTGAATAAGAATGGTGACAATAGGATTCCTTGTCTTGTTCAAAGTCTTAGAGGGAAAGATTTAAGAATTTCTTCATTGAGTAAAATATTAGCTGTGGGTTTTTCATATATACCTTTATTATTTTGAGGAAGTTATTGTCTATTTACATATTGAAGTGTATTTATCAAGCAATTATGCTGGATTTTGTCAAATGCCTTTTCTGTATCAGTAGAGATCATATAAATTATTTCCTTCAAATTTTTAATGTGTTGCTCTACATTAAATGATTTTCTTGTGTTTGAACATCCTTGCATACTTGGGATAAAACCTAACTAATCATGGCATATAATTCATTTAATTTGATATTGATTTAATTTGCAAGTATTTTGTTGAGGATTTTTGCATCAATGTTCATTGGAGAGATTGATGTAATTTTCTTTTCGGTGGCATCCTATCTGGTTTTTATATAAAGGTGATGTTGGCTTTATAGAATGATTTAGGTAATGTTCCATCTTCTTTAAAAATTTTTTTGGCAAAATTTGAGAAAGTTTGGTATTAGTTCTTTTTGGAATGATTGGTAGAATTCACCTGTGTAGTCATCTGGTATTGGTCTTTTATTTGTTGGCAGGTTTTCATTCACTAATTCAATTTCCTTACATGTGAGTGGTCTGCTGAGTTTCTTCTGTAGTCAGTGTAGGTTGATTGTGTGTTTCTAGGAATTTGTCCATTTCATCTAATTTGTCTAATTGTTGGCATACAGTTGCTCTTGGTATCCTATTATGATCATTTTCACTTGTGTTGTCAGTGGAGTTGTCCCCTCTCCCATCTTATTTTATTTATTGGCACCTTATCTCCTTTTTTCTTTATTATTTCAGAATAATAAACTGGTCTGACAATTTCATTAAGCTTCTCAAAAAATATTTTGCTTTTTTCATTATAACTATTGTTATTTTTATTCTCAATTTCATTTATTTCTGCTCAATTTTTATTATTTTTTCCTTCTTCTTGCTTTGGAATTAGTTTGTTGTTCTTTTTCTAATTCCTCCTGTTGTGTAAACACCTTCATTTTCACTCTTTCTTCTTTTTTATTTAGGCAGTTAGGGCTTTCCTTGTCAGAACTGCCACTTCTGTATCACATAAGTTTGTATATATATTCTGTTCACATTTTCATTTACTTTGAGATATTTACTGACTCACCTTGCAATCTCTTCAACCCACTGATTGTTTAAACGTGTGTTGTTTAATTTCCTTTTTTGTTTTGTTTTGTATTATCCACTACTCCACCCATTATTGATTTCCAGCCTCATTTTGTTGTGGTCAAAGATAGTGCTTTGGATAATTTTAATCTTTCTAAATTTATTGAGACTTGTCCTATGTCCTAACATGTGATCTGTCCTGGAGAATGAGCCATGAGTACTCAAGAAGAATGCAGATCCTGCTGTTTTGGTATGCAATGTATTTTTATGCCTGTTTTTTCTAGTTAATTTATCATATTATTCAAAATCCCTCTTTCTTTATTGATCCTCTGTCTAGCTATTCTATATTTTGCTAAGAGTAGTGTCTTTCTCCCCTCAGTTTTGCCAGTAGTTGCCTCATGTACTTTGGGGCACCCTTGTTAGGTACATAAGCATGTATGATTGATCTTTCTTATTGGTAGATTGCCCTTTTTATTTTTATATAATGATTTTCATTTTCTCATCAGAGTTTTGCATTTAAAGTCCATTTTGTCTGATATTAATATAGCTACTTGAGCTCTTTTTTGGTTACTATTTACATGGAATACCTTTTTCCATCCTTTCACTTGCCATCTATTTGTGTCCTTGGTTTTATGGTGAGTCTCTTGTAAACAGCATAGAGTTGGATCATGCTTTTTAAATCCATTTTGCCAGTCTGTGTTCTTAATTGGGGAATTACATCCATTATCATTCAATGTCATTAATGAATACATAGTACCTTCTTCAACCTTTTTATATTTAGGCTTCTAGGTGTCATATATTATTTTTGTTTCTCTTTTCACCCTTTTAACTAACTTTACTAATTATCATCCTTTCTACACTTTCCTCCAAATCTCCCTCTCCATCTTTTTCTTTCAGCTTGCAGAACTCTTTTTAGCATTTTTGTAAGATTTGACATTTGCAAATGAACTGTCTCTGCTTCTTTTTATCTTTTACTATTTAAAATATTTTAACTATTGTCAGGACAATGTAGATTGAATCATAGGCACTATTTCTATGGATGGTGAGATGCACAATGTATCAGAGCTGTTCATGCCTAACAGGGTGAACTCAACAATTACGTATATCTAAGAAGTACTCACTGCCAGCAGAGGCATTCAAGATCTCTCAACCCAGATGATAAAAAGAAAAATATTTAATGAAATTTAGGATCTCATGGATTTATTAACTGATTCATGAATCTGGCTGCCTCTTATTCAGAAAAGAGAATGGAGGTCCACCTAGGGGATGGAAAGGGAAATCTCATATAGGGAGAAAATAGTAGGAAGTGAGGAAGTATTCTGATTGGCTGGCATTAGGTTCCCACTTTACATAGAGGAGGGGCCTACAAAATGGGGAACAGATATACACTGATCAGTACAATGTGCTTTTCCATTCCATTGCACAGTCTATACTGGAAAAAAAAAAAAACATTTATCTTCAGGTGTTGATTATCTACCACCTTCTAAGATATGTTGAATTCTGCAGGACATATCATTTTGTCATCAGCCTCATTTCCTGTCAGCTATCCTGTCAATGGCTCAGCATAACAGTGGTACCAAGGCTGATCTATTCCTGAGAGATGACAGATTCCTGGATAGACAGCTTTGTCCAATGATTCCCTAACGGCCTTGATAGTGCTTTGTTGGACTGCCTGGAAGTTTGTGAGTGTTCCACCTGATCTTCTGTCCTTCTCTCCTTCCCTTGTGATCAGATTTTCATCGTGGCCTCACAGTACCATCAGGCTCCCCTGAATCACTCTGAATTTTCCCTCAGACAGGTGTATCAACAAAGAAATCCACAAAATTTGGAGCTAATTGTCTGCTCACCTCTGGGGACCCAAATTATAATGGGCTCTTTAACAATTACAGAAAATATAAATCCGTAAGGATCATCATTTATAAACAATACAAAATTCATCAATTAGGTGGACTTGCTGAAATAAGGAGATAGAAACTGAAATAAGAATAAAAGAGAAACCAGACAAGTGCTGAGGCTGAGTCACACACTTTTTCATCAGGCAGAGAGTCATATGTGTTATGCATTGGGACCCTAACAAAGCTGCACTTTTGGCTCTAAACTCAATCCCAAAGAATTTCCTAATCAGAAAACACCACTGAGATTTTTTCCAGAGTCTGACTGGAAAACACTTACCAGCCTGCCCTGAGCTATCTTAGAACTTTGATTCTGGTGAGAAATGGCAAAGTCATTTCTGTTTCCATAAAGGACACTCTCTTTTGTGTTCATGTGAGATTGCTTCCTTTTACAATAAATAAACTTTTTCTCATTCAGAGACTTCAGTGGAAGGCACAGAGTCATAAATCTAGAGAGTTCCCCTTGGGGAAGCCCCATACCGAGAAAGGAAACCAAACCCTAAGGACATTCTGCACCTGCTCTGGGCTGGACCTTCTGCTTAGTGGGTCTTGTGCAGCCCCTCGATGCTTCAGGGGAGGTTTCTGTCTCAGCTCATGCTGCCTTCACTTCACTGTGGATCTAGGACAGTAATATATGGCTGTGTCCTCAGTCCTTAAGTGGTACATTTGCAGATATAGTGTGTTCTTTGTATTGTCTCTGGAGAATGCAAATCGGCCTTTCAGATATGTTGCATAATTCTTAGTTCTTCCATCAGGGTTAATTTCTCCAACCTACTCCAGCCCCTGGCCTGGAGCCTGACGTATCCAACTCATCCAGTTGCTACTAAAGTTGAATCCAGAGGATGTACAGGAGATCCACAGAGATGCCCCAGGCTGGACCAAATCTCCCCCTGATTCTATGAGTTGGAATTCATACTGAACACCTAGACACAAAAATATCCTGGTCAGAAAAATTGTTATTCATATGAAATATTTCTCTCACTCCTATCCACTTACATACTCAATATCATGTGATCTCCATAAAATAACTTTTTAAAGATAGCAATCAGGAAGACCCAGCTCAGCCCAAATTCCATGGTGATTCTTCTTTGTTCAGTCCCAATCATGAGATTCATGAGGTAGGAACACCTCAGAATCCAGTTGTTGGGGCTCCTCTCCAAGAGCTGTGGAGATGGGGCAGGGCTGGTTTTCATAAAGAGATGGAGGAGCCCTATTTTCACATCTTCCTTCTATATAGCAGTTCTTTGGTTTGAGGCCTTCCTAAAGGCTGTGCTCAGACCAGATATGACTCTCACTGGGGAGAAGGGTGGCATTGAGGAACCTATGAATTCTCATTATGAGATTGCCCTGGGCTAAATAGTTAACACTGGTTATCTTCATTTTTAAATATCCACAGAGAATATGTGCAGAAAGTGTTGATATTAATTTTACAGATCTAAATCAACACAGCAAAATATAGAGGTATGTGTGATATGCCCAATAGCTCATATCTGGTAAGGGTAAGTCCCAGTGCCTGGGCCTTGTCTCCTCACCTCTGGCCCTGACTGCTCCCCTAGAACATTTCAAGGCACAGCTGGACATACTGAGTGAGGTTTGGAGAACTGTACTTCCTGTAATCAGAACATGACAAGATATTGCTGCATTCATGTGTTTACCTGTTGAAGGAGGGAGAACCAGGTTTCAAGCAGATGAATTTTCAGGAGTTTCTGAAATTGCACATGTCATTATCTGACTTTATTTCCTTTTCTACCAATATATCCAATGGGTATGTTTTGTCTTGCATTCTTTTATTCATTATAGTATATAGATTTATTTATGTGATACATTTTATGTTTAATAATTAGTTCTATCAAATTATCATACCAAGGCATTCTGGTAATCTTCCCCAAATAAGATTTAGGTATAATTAAGTATTTATGCACCTTAGAGGCTACCAAGCTCTTAATGTTTCATTATTTATTTCAGTTTTGTGGCTTTACACACAATTCAAAATATACATTAAATAGATTAAGGCAATAAAAGTGGGCTGAAAGAAATTAGAACAGTTAAACTGTGTATTTACTTTGCTAATTAGAGTCATACTTGAACAGCAAATATGTGTATCTCACAGCTCTTTTATTGCAGCAGAGGGGCTTCTAGGCACCTAAGGTGACTGCACAGTGGATGGGGAAACTGCCTGTGTGACCTGCTGGAGGCTTCTTCAAGGGCTCATTGCTTCTCTGTCTCTCCTTCCATGTTTCAGGTTGTAATCAGCCAGGATGGCCTTGATTGCCTCTTCAGCCATCATGGAGCAAAACAGTTTCAAAAGAGGAAGGGAGAGTTCCTTGATAATACCTGTGTTTTCAACAGTCAAGTCTTCTTCAATCATTTTCCCTTTCTCCCATTCTATGGCTAATGAGCTGGAGGCAATAGCAAAACTGCAGCCAAATATTTTAAACCAGGCATTCACAATCTTCCCTTTTTCATCCTCTTGAATCTGTAAGTTCATTACATCACCACAAGCTGGCGCTTCCACCAATACAGTTGCAAATTTTTAGATATCTTCTCAAGGGACCCCACATTTTAGGACTTTTGTAAAGATAAACAGCCTTCTTGTTATAGAGTCAGGCAGGGGCTGACAGCTCCTGGGCAGGCAGGTGCTGGCTCTGCAGTAGTAAGGCCAATGCAACCTGCCTTGGAAGACCCGCTCCAGCTGCTGCCATTTTGCGGGGATGTCACTGTGCTGCATTTCTGATTTTTAACAACAGCTTTTATGATGTATAATTCATATATGATACTCTGCATAATAAACAAGGTGGGTAATTTGATATTTACTGACAAAGTTATACACGCATGCAACCATCACCACAAAGAAGATAGTTAAGAAGTATATCACCTCAAATTTTCCTGTTGTTCCTTTGTAATTCTTCACTTGCACTTAGTTCCCAAGTGAATGTTGAAATCTTCATGTTACTTTAGATTAGTTCTCACCTTTCAGAAATTATATGAATGCAATTATGCAATATATACTTGTATTTCTTTAGTTTCTTTTTCTAAGCCCAATTATTTGGGAATGGCCCCAAATTTTGCATGTACCAGGCATTTATTAATTTTTAACATTGAGGAGCATTCCTGTGTACCTATGTCACATTATTTTCATCTACTCACTACTTGATGTGAAATTTGGTTCTTTCCACTTTCTGCCAAGAACTTAGAAGTGTGCTGTGCAGCTTGGAGATGTAGAGAACTGAGAAACTATTTGCTCCAATTCTTAGCACAAACATAACATCAATCCTAATGAGGAAACTTAGAAAACTGCACATTTACAAGTTTAAAACAAAACAAAACACTGAACAGGCCAAAAAACATTACTGAGAATTGGAGAAAGCAAGGTGTCTACAGGGAGAAAGCAAACCCAAACTTTGCTTACTTGGGTCACATGGCACAAAATGAGGTTTAAACTAGCAGTCATATTAGAAGAGAAATAGTAATGAATTTCTAAATATCAATTATGCTGAAGTCATTAACATGATAGGTCCCCAGGTGGCACACTCCTAAGTATTTCCTGCCCTCTTGCAGCTTATGTTTCCAGGTTTGGGGTATTAAGTAGAATCTCCCACATCATCCTGAATTGCCTTCAGGGAAATGTAACATGATCACTGCTGTAATGGCCCAAACCTACCTCCCATAAACCCCTAGGAACCAGGGTAAATGGCATCTGAACTTTATCTTACAGGCATTGGTGGAATCTGCTAGAGACTGGCAGGGAAACAGACTCCACCACCTCAAATTTGCTCACTACCTCCCCTTTCTTTATATCAACACAAGCTGGCATAGAGATTAAATCTTCAAGGAAGGGCACCGGTACTGACAGAAGAGAAAACCGGTGAATAACCATTGCATCCAGGGAGGGAACAGATGGGAAAACTAGAATATCTGCCCTGGATGTGGGGCTCAGGAACAAGAGCAAGGCTCAGCATTGCCCCTGGAGGAGGCACAGGAACACATGTTCTTTTGGGAAGGTTGGTGTGAAAATGTCTAAGTCTGCAAGAAGAACAAGAACATCCCTTTATCCCTACCAACAGCATCAGGGAAGCAACCAAGTAAGTACATTGCCCAAAGTTAAGAAGGGAGGCAAAAACAGCATATAACTTCAGGAATCTGAAGTCTCTGGTATCTAGATAAAATTAATCTTCAATTTTGTTATCCATGGCAACAAAAACTTCAAATGAAGCCCTGACTGGAATCACCCAAAAGTCCACAACAAAGGCCTTGCAGAGGAAGAGAGTGGTCACCTCTAAGAAAAAGGAAAAAGAAAAAATCAATAAATTAAAATAAACTCCCATATATACTATTCTACAAAGCATGTCTCATTTTCAACCACCACAACAAAAGTTGAGGGCATGTCAAAGCGCAATAATATACAGCATTCATGGAAAAATTATGAGAAGAAGTTTCATTTGTGACAAAGTTATTCAAACTATAAAATTCAGCATGAAATTTAGTATAGATGATTAATAGTTTAAAAATTCTACAGGTAATGGTAAATAGAGTTCTGGACTGAATTAGTAACTCCAAAAAGATCAATGAATCATCTGTAAGAAAGTATAGAAATGAAAGTGAAATGCAAGAAATGAAAACAAAACAACACAATAATGGATATCATAATGTCATCTACTGACTAATCAGCAGACTTGACACAATAGTCAAAGGAAACATAGATTTTAATTCATATATATATATATATAAATACTGAAACTGCTATTAAAATAGAAAAAAAAAAAAAGATGATGAAAATAAAGCAGAACTTCCAAGGGCTGAGGGAATATATGAAACATCATACAGTAGGTTGTGTCAATCCCAATTGACTGAAAGAGAGAACAGAAGCCAAGGAATATTTGAGGAAGTATCAGCTGAACAATCTTTTCCACATATAATGACTAACTCCAAAGAACAGATTCAAGTATGTGAGAGAACTCCAATAATGAAACACATATATATGCACATGCACACACACATACACACACATGACATATTAGAACTGTGGAAAGACAAATAAGCCAGGGAATCAAGGAGGCTTTCCTTACAGAGGAAGAAGAAAACTAATTAAGGAGGTTTCTCAACAAAGCCATGCAAGCAGTAGGCAACAGAGTGTTATTTTCTCTCATTTCCATAAATTAATAATTATTCCAAATTAAAAGTTTATAAAAGGTGAAAACATCACCTTAAAAAACACAAAAAAATTATGAAGTGCATTTCCAAGAAGTTTATCATTGCCTTCATAGTTATGGATATTTATTTGAAAAGATATTGCCATTACTTACTAAAAAAGTTGAAATTCTTAATCCTAAACTTCTTGGAGGAAACTAAATTCAGTGCACCATAGCATATACTGATAGTCTGTTAAGAGAAGTATTTTATTGTAGTATTACTGATTGCAGTGTAGAAAAATAAAATCCTTGCATAACACTAGAGTTTGAATTGAAGATACATAATTATCTAATCATAATAAACTCACTGAAAGATTATGAAAGCTGAAGGATTAAATAATGAAATGATACCCATTCTACATTAGCAATTATAAAATGAGAAAATCCTTGGGGCTTTGATGAAAGAAACCATAATGAAGCAGGCTTCAAATAGGGTTATGGAACCTGGCAAGAAGTCCACATAGACATCAATACCCCCAAGATGGCTGCTGGAAGACCCTCATGAGATTTCTCCCACCCAGAATGAGATTTCCAGAGATTCCCAGGAGAAGCCCTGGATAGTCTCCAGGGACATTATCATTGGGCCCACCTGAGGGATTGATGGGTGGGGTAATCAATCAAAACAGCAAACACCTGGAACTCCTCCCACGTCATTAGCAAAGGGGTGGAATAATTAATGGTTTAAAAAGCAAGCACAAAGGTCAAAGCTCCCCTGGGCTACCACTCTCCTGCTCTATCCTCATCTCTCTTGGCTTCTGCACCCTGCTCTTGCCATGTTCCCCCTGCATGGAACAACATGCAAGTAAAACCTGGGCACTTATAATCTACAATGGGAAATTGTAATCTATAAATCGGCCCTCTTTATCACTCTTCAGCACCTTACTCTATACTGGGGACCCATGATCTGTTATTTTCTCCCCTTTCTCTTCCCTCCCTACCTTAATAAATTACTGGCCTAACTAACCCATCATGCTCTGAAATTCATTTCTGCACCATAATTCAAGAACCTAGAAAAAATCTGGTAATATATTTGGCTTGTGCCAGCCAGGAGATTATTGGTGAGTGAAACTATGGCCTACAGCCAGTTTAATGCCATTTTTGCTTTTCCATTTTAAAAGGTTTTCACCTATGATGAACTCCTGTGAGGGAAGAGGCTGAGTCATGGGAACTCTCTGCATCCATGCCACACATCCAGGCTTGTGAGTCATGACCCCAGCCAGGAGGCCTGGGCATGGGGGCAGGTGCCCTAAGCAGGGCCCTGCCAAAACAGAGTTCCCCCAGCCAAGTGCTGGGTGCTGCAAAGTTCCTTTCTCAAGTCCTTTTAGCAGCTATGTGGCTTTGCCCTCAGGCCATTGCTTTCTACCACACTTTCCCCTTGACAGCAGCAGGGGGCCTGCCCTCTCTACAGGTCCATGTCTTTGCAGACCTACTTTCCTATTTGGCCACACCCAGCTACCTGGTCTGGGATGGGGTGGGAAGGCAGCAGCAAGCAGGGTCAAGATAGATGAGACTTTGGGAGTTTCCTTCCCAAAGGGGATCACAGGCCAGGACTCCTCTCATAATTAAACTTTCCCACATTTTACCTTCAATCTCCAACACTCAGAGCAGTGCTGAGAATATAATGAATGATTTTTGAATTATAACTAGCTAATTAAATATTTTGAAATAATTATTCTTCTCTAGGGTGTATGATTAAGCATCAAACCATATTAGAAAAATGTCAGACATATCTCTTTCAATGTGGAATTTATATTGTTCTTGTGGAGTTTATATTTATTGGATTATTATTGAAAATAATAATCAACTCTGGAAACATAAAATTACTCCTTATTTATAATATGAATGAATCTCTCTTTGAACCTGAGTAAGGGCAGCAATAGCCAGGGTTTACCACTGTATTGGAGCACAAGATCAATAGTTAACCCTTTGCTGTTCAAAGAGTTCCAGCCAGTCTTCTATGTTCAAGGAACTTTTCTCTTGCTGATTCTTAGTGCTTACCTTTTTCTTTCATAGCCTGCCATAAACCTGGTATTAATGCATTGTTATAAACACTTAACTCAAAATCCAAGTATCTTTGTTTCCTACAAACTGGGTATCAAGTCTCCAAATCAGATGTGCTTTTCCAGTTGGCACAAAGAATGGAACTGTGGCAAGAATGAATAGAATTTCTCCAAAGCCAGAATTGAGGTGATCTCTATGAATCTGTGCTTCTTTAGAAGAGGGACCTGCTCAGTTAGTAATAGATCCTTGGAACTATCAACCTCTGGTTTCCTTAACTGAGTTATGTTTTCTGAAATGTACATGATGATATTGGGAAAGTGTTCTACATATTTAGTCACTAGTCTATACACTTCTCATGCTTTTCTCAATATCTAACTTTGGGAAGGGGATATTCATGTACTATTGAAATTAAATTTTCATATAATGATCCTTGTCCTGGTCTTCTTTTTACCACCCTGAATTTCCAAATTCTTTTCATATTTCTCATATTTCATTCTGAAAATCTTTTCTGATTTTAATGTCCTATAATGTTCTCTTCTTTCTAGAATATCCTGTAATTTGATATTATTTCCCAGATAAGTGTCAATGATTGAAATATGCTGTCAGGATAGTTGGGACTTTCTAACATTTTCTTTTGCCTACTGCTACTTTAACAATTTATTGTGTTTGGTTTTCAATTATTACAGGCAGGAAAAGTGGTTTTAAAAATCAATTAATGATATTCATGTGACCTATCTTCAGGAAAGATACATCTAACATATACTCATTGGTAAGCTTCATGGGTGTAAATCTATTCTTCCAAATAGATACCTGGGGATGGAATAAATTAGGAATTCAGTAAGTCATTTAACTTTAATTATTGTTGGGATTAAATGCTTATCCAGCAGAAAACTCTGTGATATTTTGAATTTAGGGAAAAATTAACCTGAACAGAAAATTCTAAACTGAGTTCCTGTATTTAGAAATTGCATAAACATGGTTCATATGCATGATCTATATGAAATGCTGTGAAGTTTAATACAGATCAGATAGCTCAGCATTTGAGGTGCAACAATACAGAAAAATCTCCGGGCATAAAGGAGAACAATGTGTACATGAAAGTAATGTGAGAAAGATTTTAATTGTAGACTAGTAAAGAAAATTTGTCTAGCATTCATATGTAAGATAATGAAAAAATTCAGGTATATGCACAGATGTTTTACAGTCTCTCATCTAATTACCCGTAGCAGGGATCTCAGGCTCAAAAGAATTCCTCTAAATGTAATTATGTGCAAGAAGATTCTGCTCAAATTTCCACAGAGACTCAACATGCTTTAACTCATATGGTAAAGAAAATGTATTTTAGGAAACTACTGCAGCTGTCCTCAGTGACCAGTCATCTTTTAATTCACATAAGCAAATTCATACTATAAGTAAATCATATGAATATTATCAAAGTGTTAAATATTTTATTAAGAGTTCTGTCCTCAGACAATATAATAGAAGTCACAGTGAAGAGAAGACCTATGAATGACATCTCTGTGGAAAATTCATTCATTGCTTTTATCTCATATGACATGAGAGAATTCACACAGGAGAGAAGCCCCATCAATGTCATCTATGTGGGAAAGGCTTAATTCAGTGTTCTAATCTTAGAAAACATGAGAGAACTCACACTAGAGAGAAGCCCTAAGAGTGCCATCCATGTGAAAAAGCCTTCAATGTTGTGATCTTAAATACATGAGGGAATTCACATAGGACAGAAACCCTATGAATGCCATCAATATGGAAAATCCTTCAGTCAATGTTCTGATCTTAGAATACATGATGGAATTCACAATAGAGAGAAGCCATATGGATGTAATCAATGTGGGAAAGCCTTCAGTTGATGTTCTAATCTTGGAACACATGAAAGAACACACACTGGAGGGAAGCCCTATGAATGCCATCCATTTGGAAAAGCCTTCAGTCAATGTTCTGATCTTAGAATACATGGGGGAATTCACATAGGACAGAAGCCCTGTGAATGTCATCAATGTGGGAAAGCCTTCAATGATCTAATCTAATACATCATGAAAGATCTCACACTGGGGAGAAGCCTTATGAATACTATCAATGTGGAAAAGCCTTCAGTTCTAATCTTGGAAAAATGAGAGAATTCACACTGGAGAGGCCCTATGAATGACAATGCAGGAAAGCCTTCAATTGATTATCTAATCTAAGAAAACACGAAGGAGCTCACATTGGAGGGAAGCCCTATGAATGCCATCCAGGTGGAAAAGCCTTCAGTCAATGTTCTGATCTTCAAATATATGATGGAATTCACACTGGAGAGAAGTACTACGAATGTAGTCTATGTGGGAAAGCCTTCAGTTTATGCTCTAATCTTAGAACACATGGTAGAATTCATACTAGAGAGGCCCTATGAATGCCATCAATGCAGGAAAACCTTCAATCAATGATCTAATCTTATGAAACATGAGAGTACTCACACTGGAGAGAAACTCTATGAATGCCATCCATGTGGAAAAGCCTTCAGTCCATGTTCTGATCTTAGATCATAAAAGAATTCACATAGGACAGAAGCCCTATGAATACCATCAATGTGGAAAAGCCTTCAGTCAATATTCTGCTTGTAGAATACATATGAGAGCTCACACTGGAGAGAAGTGCTCTGAATGTCAACAGTGTGGAAAGACTTCCATCAATGTTCTAAACTTGGATGGCATGAGAGAACTCATACTGGAGGTAAATCCTATGAATGCCATCTATATGGGAAGGCTTTTACTAATAGTTCTTCCCTCAGAAAACTTGAGAGAACTCACAATGGAGGGAAACCAAAAGAATATCATCTATATAAGAAAACACTAATTTTCTAAACTTAGATTATTCAAAACCTGGAGAGAAGCCTTATAAATGTCATTGATGAAAAAAAAAAAAAAAAAAACAACCTCAGTCAATATTCTGGCCTTAAATAACATGTAAGAAGTCACAATATAGATGTTTTTTTATATGAAACAGTCTTCAGCTATGGATTTAACCTTAAAACATACCCAAAAACTCAACAATCAAAGTGTAAGTTCCTTTAGTTATCCATGCAACTTCAGATAATCTAAGTTTATTCAGACTGGAAGGAATCCATATTAATCTCACCTGTCAGGCAAAGTCCTTAGTAGATAATCTGATGACATAGCACATGTGAGAACTCAACAATAAAAATGTAATAGAAGTGGAGAGTCCTCATACACCACTCTCATAAGCAAACCAGATAAATCACATGTGAGAGAAACTTTATGTCTGTACACAATATGGCAGTGCCTTAGTTTAAAATTTGTCCTTTAAAAAAAATGAGTGAACTCCATAAGAGTGAAACACTAGATCTGTAATCACTGTGCACTATCATTCAGGGAAACATGAGCTTTGGTGTTCAAAAGTTTAGGGAAATTTTATGAAATTAAACTTGAAATGAGAGGGAAAAGACTTTACTAGGAGGATGAAACCCCTTTGGGGATTTTTAGAAAATTCATTCTGGAGAATATATTCAATGAAATATCATGGGAAATAATTCAGAGTTTGGGGAGCTTTAGGAATAAGGTATTATGGTTTTGTGAGGGATAGTGTTTGAAGAGTTTGGGGAAATGATTACTTGGGTATCTGGGGGAAGAGTTATGGAAATTGGTGTTGTAAATGATAAGGTTTTTGGATAGAGGAATGTGTGAATATGTCATTTGGGAGTCTTTGAGAGCAAATGAATGTGTTTCTGGATTGTATCTAATGAGTAAATGATGGACATTTGTGGTATCAGTGATTAAAACCTGTAGGTTAATAGGAAATATGTTTGATTTGTGTCTGATCTTAGAGGAAACAGTACATAATCTCAGTGACCAGAATCATTATCAGTGGGTGAGAGGGTCCTGTACTCAGCAGTTTACTGAATGAAGCAGAGGACCAGTTAGTTCCCATCGATCCTCACTAATGGCCAAATAGGGAGTACCAGTCAGAATCCACTGCAAGATTGAAGTCTTTTTAATAATCAAGCATGAAATAGATTATGAAATCTACAAAACCCATATGCAATGCCATTGTGAAGGACTAGGAGTGGAAATACAGTCCTGGACAATAAAATTAGAAAAAGTGTGCAGAGTATGATTATATGAAAAACTTTTAGATAATTTCAGACATAATATTACAAGACAGCTGTATACATTCTTACTAAAATTGGGACCACTTGAAGTATATCTGCTCTAACAACTACATTTGATATTTTGTAATATTGAAAGAATGAATGCTTTCCCCTAAATAAACACCAAAAGTTATGTCTTCTCTCATCACTATCATTATATATATAATTGTGAACTTTGACAGTGTAAAAGTCAGGAGTAGAAAGAAAAAAATCAGAAAACTTGGAAAATAAAAACTATATTTGCAGATGACATGATTGGGTATATAGAACCACTGTTAAATTTACTTAATAATTTAGAGATAATTAGTAAATTTGTACAGAGTGTGCAAAGTAGGAAACTTCAATTATCTTTCTATCTACAAGCAAATATTAAAAGAAAACTAATATAAGAATATACAACAACATCAAAATCTAAAATATAGGGATATTTTAATGGAATATGTGTACAGCTCTATTCTATACATTACAAAATAGTACCTAGAAAATTTAAAGCAAATTTAAATATATGAGGAGATATACCATGCACATGGTTTCAAATACTCAATACCATTAACTCCTCCATTCTACCACAATCTGTAGATATAATACAATTCTTTTTAAAAATATATACATTTTTATTTAAAAAAATACTTAGATTACACAAATTTTACACAAAAATTATAGGGATTCTCATATGCTCCACTCCTCACACCTCCCACACCCTCCCACATAAACAACATCCTTCATTAATGTGGCACACTCATTGCAGTTGACAAATGCATCTTGGGGCATTGCCATTGAGCATGGACCATAGTTCACATTTTAGTTTACACTCTCTCTCACACAATTATGCAGGCTATGGGAAGATATATAATGGCATAAATCTGTCATTGCAATGACACTCAGGATAATTCCAAAGTCCTGAGAAAACTCCTGCATTACACCTGTCTTCCCCTCCCCCTGCCTCCAGAGCCTCCAGTGGCTACTGAGCCTCCAGTGGCTACTGCCTCCACATCAATGCTGTAATTTCTTCTATAGCTAGAGTCACATCTATTGTAGAATTTCAGTAAGTCCACTCTAGTCCATAGATCATGTCCCAATCCTGAGGATTCTGGGATGGTGATGTCTACTCCTCCTCTAATTGAGAGGGGGCTTCGATCACATAAAGCCAATGGATGGGACTCTCTTGCTTGCAGGTGTATGCTCTCTTGTTTCCTTGGTATGGTGGTTGTCAGTCTTCAATCCCTTGTTAGTTGTACTGGGTGAGTTCAATAAACTGGAGAGTAGATGTTGCAACTCCATTAGGCTCAGGGCCCAGCTGACAAATGGACAGCCCAAAGATTCAAGTCTCTTGGATGTACACCTACCAACTCCAGCACTAAATATAGGTTCAAATAGAAGGGACAGATGAGCCATGTGTAGGAAAGCCATAACTGAGCCCAACTCTGTCACTCTCAGGAGAACAAACTCCAAAGTAGGGCCCACTGGCAAGGCACCAAACTCCTGAGGTATCTGCCCTGACCATGGGACCTAGGTGTTTCCAGAGACCTCAGGAGCCTCACTATTTGAGGTAGTGTACACTGGCAGTCTATTAGATCCTGTTGAGATATGTATAAGTGTGATCTCTGGGGTGACCTCCTGACTCACTTTGAAGTCTTATAGCCATATAAACTCATTTGTCTTTACCTTTCCCCACTTTTATTTGAGGTCCTTTTTCAATTGCATTGCTAGTTGGTGCTTATTGGTAATCCCATGGTGCCAGGGAGGTTCATTCCTGGGAGTCATGTCCCATGGTGGGGGAAGGTAATGTATTTGTATGCTGAGTTTGGCTTAGAGAGGCCACATTTGAGCAACAA
Source organism: Tolypeutes matacus (assembly GCA_026826555.1). NCBI lineage: Eukaryota > Metazoa > Chordata > Mammalia > Cingulata > Chlamyphoridae > Tolypeutes > Tolypeutes matacus. The sequence goes on along the minus strand of JAKSZT010054023.1, from coordinate 3,088,991 downwards.
GGAGGCTCTCAGGAGGCAACTCTTAGGCACCCTACAACAGTAGGCTAAGTTTCAATTTCAAGAGCAAAGACTCACAAGCATAATCATCAATATCAAGGGCCCATCAGTGTACCATCCTCCTTCACCAGCCATTGAACCTGCACTTGACAGACAGTTGCTGCTACATTAGAGAATGTAGCAGAGCTCTCCAGGATGGGAATTCACTATTCTTTCGGTTATTGTGTGAATCTGCACCCACTGTGACAATGCCCCAAGACCATTTGAACACATTTAAATACCTTATATGTATGTCCAGGTGAACTTCCTCCCATGTATCTCCCATCACTGACACCCCACATCAATGATCCTCCCCTGCCACAGTTGAAAATAAAATGAGAAAAAGGTAAGACACTGAAGGATAAATGGAAAAAAATGTCACTGTACATACAGAACAACAAGTATTACAGTGATGAAAGGCAAAATGTCAAAAAAAATTAAATATTTTTCATTATTTTTTAATATCTCAATTTTAAAATTTTATCTTATTTTTAGTTTTCTTAAATTTTTATGTATTTTATTTCTTATACTTAAATCTATCATTATTATTTCATTTTCCTATTAATTGTATTTGGCTATTTTATTGACTTCATTTTTGAAGAAGCTTTAGATCACAGAAGGGTTTCAACTGGGGCAGGGGAGGATCTAATGCATTTTTAATCTTATCCATTGTGTCTTTCATTCCTATAAGATCAGTTACTTTTCTTTGCAGGCTTTCAAATTTTTCTCTGTGTTCAATGTCTTCTTAATATCCTTTCTCTCTTTAATCACATTTTCCTTCAATTATTTTAATTGATGCAGGGGATTTGTTTGATTATCATTGATTAGTTGTCTTAAATCATGTATCTCATCAGAATTTTTAGTTTCTTTCATTGGTTTGGCAATCTTTTCCCATTTCCTAGGATGGCTTGTAATTTGTTGCTGATGTCTAAGCATCTGAATATGTTGGTGAATTTACTCTGATGGCCAATTTCTCTCTCTTGCCTATTGTTTTTCCACAGATCATCTTTGATATTTGTTCAACTATTCTGTGCCATTAAATGTGACCATCTTAAGTTAGCAAAATCAGACCAGGGACTCACTAATGGCATGCAGATTTTGTGCCAGGAGTTTGGGTTAAGAGAGATCTTAAAGATATTTTTTCTATTTCAGTATGTTGGCATGCCAGTAGATGACAATTGTTGGTAAACCTTTCCAGGGTATTTCTTTCAACTTCTGTTTTCCTATGTTTCTGATCTGTCCAAAGCCAAGATTCAAAGTGGGCTCTGCTGGCCAAATTCACTAAAGGGAAATTACATTTCTCCCTCTGCTGCACCTTCCCTTTTCCCAGTGAAGAAGACATCTCTTCTTTCAGTCAGCAGCAGTGGGCCACAGGTTTTATCCAGGCTGCATGCCTTGAAGGTGCGGGATGGGTGTTTTTTCTGGCAACTTTGCTGGTTTAGCAACTCATGGTTGTCATTCTGGATTCTTTAATTCTCTGTCCCTTACCTTCCTGGGGGTTCTGCAGTACTGTCCTGGTTTGCTAACTCCAAAAGCAGGTCTCTTGGACAGCTTTTGGCTCTCTCTCCATTGTTTCTTTGAGAGAGCTGAGCCCTTCCTGCATACTCTGATGTGTCATCTTTCTGGCACTCCTCCCTCACATAATATTTTAAAGAAAGATCTTAGATTGCCAAAAGACCCTACCAAGAATTAACAACCAATTGGTGTATAAGTGTGTACAGAATATTCTTCCTGTGGTGAGGAGTACAGGAGGTTATGTGGAAACACCTAGCCAAAGCATTTGCTAGTCATGTCCCAGATGACCAACAAATAATCATTGAGCTCTGTGACAATAACCATTTCTCAACTCTACACAGACATAATGACTAGAGCTGTTGGATGATATTTTAAAAACCCATGACAAAATTATACATGATTTGTTGATTGTTAACTTGGGTGGGATTCTCACATTAGCCCTTGGCAAACAGCACCTCACCTCAGAGGATATTGTCCCAGTCCACAAGCTCACCAAGGAGATGACACCATCTAAGACCACCAGTGAGGGTCACCCACCCTTTCTCTTATTAACCCAATGAAACAGAGTTATCCCTAACCAAAGAAAGCTAGTGAACATAGATATTTTCTTGAGAAATATGAAGAGAACCAGGCTAAAATAACAGACTGCCTTACCATGGTCCCCTCCTCCATATGTGATGATTGTGATCAAGAGTTGTGTTCCTGAGGATTTTTAAGCTTCCCTGCATTCTAGCGCTCCCTTACTGGCATACTAGACATTATAACTTTAATATCCCACTACAGGGACAAGCTTCTACCATCTCAAATCCATGTGTTTGCTCTCAGTTCCTCTACTTAAGCTCCAGTCCCTCTGTACACTGATACATAGGCAAATAGATTCCCTAGCCCAGAATCTCATTGATAAGCACTTACTATTAGATGAACTATTCACTAAAGAAGGGGATGTCTGTGACATAATAAATAATTTATTATAATTATATAAATATATTCATAATTCAGGGCTGGTCAAAATCAACTCACAAACAATGACTCAAGAGATCATAGTATTTAACAATATAACCAAGGTTATAAAAGAGACAGCTCAGACCCAAAAAAGAGCCTCCAATATTTCCTCCTGGTTATCCTCCGAAGGATGGGGGAAATGGCTACACAAAGGTTTCCAGCTCTGGATTTTACTACTTCTTGGCATTTTCATAGTTATCTATATACTCAAGTGTCTTATATACTGTCTCAATCACATATTAACAATCCAAACTGCCACAGTGCTCCAAATAAATGAAGTTGAGGCATTACAGGATGGAGTATAATAACTATCACTTCTCTGATATTTTGTGAGCTGTTCCCTTGTCCTCCCTCTTATTTTGGTTAAGCTCACTTGCCTTAAAACTATCAGCCTAGTTAATAAGCAGCTCTCCAGCCTTGTGATATAAACTCCTCCGGAGTCTAAAGCAGCATCTGTGGCCACCACTCAGAAACTTCACCCAAAATGGTTCTAAAAGATAAGCTAACCATCCACACCAGTCTAAAACCTAATCCCTTCATGTTCTTGCAAGTGTTTTCTCTAAACCTCTCATTCATTTCCCTGGGAAATATACCAACTGTCCTCCCTAATTCCAATAAAGTCACAATCACCAAAGTCCCTCTACTTTGCTTGTGTTCTCCCCATGTGCTTATGTTTATAAGACCCTAAGTGGCACCTCTCTTTCTCTGGGACCTGAGTAACAAACTAGTTTTTCTCATGCATTGAAAACAAATATCTGGGGGGGGGGGCAGATGTATCTTAAATGGTTGGGTGTCCATCTGCCATATGGAGGGACCTGGGTTCGATCCCCAGGACCTCCCAGTAAAATAAATATATATATATATATATAGAAGGCGCATGGGCTGCTGGGCTCTGGGTGTCGGTGAGCTGCCAGGCCCCGGAGCCATGCAGCAAGATGATGACGTAAAAGCAGAGAGACGCAGGGTAGAGTCAAGATGAGATGCTCCAAAAACCAGGAACTGAGGTGGCGCAGGTAGCAGAACACCTCTCTCCTACATCGGAGGTCTCCAGGATCAAGTCCTGGTGAAGACTGGAAGAGAAGGATGAGAAGAGATGGCAGGAAGCAGACACAGAGAATTGCCCAGTGAATGGACACAAAGCAGCAAATGGGGAAGGGTTTTTTAAAAAATGGATAAAGTAAATAAATAAATCTTAAAAAAAAAAAAAAAGAAAACAAATATCTGCTGTTCTTGAAATTTAGATACTACATGGCATTGTTTAAAAATAGCTAGGGAGTTTTTACCAGGAATTTGATATTAAGCAAATAGAGGAAATCCAAGATGATGACAAAAGACTTTCTACTCAGCTCTACCTGCAGCTGCTCCAGGGGCTGGGCCTGTTATCTGTGGGTCCTGACTACCTCTTGTAGCCCAGATCCCTCCTGCAGGGGATGTTTATGCCTGGGCTCCTCTGCAGTCTGCATTGTTACTCTCACATATTATTACATACTGTTTCCTCAGAAATCATGGAGCTCAGGTACAGTGAGAATTCATTACTGAACATGGCTCTGGAGACAGTGACTTGACTCTTATGGGATGGAGTGTAGTAGTTGATGTCATTATAATGGAGCCTCCATATCCAATCCAGTCCCCTCCCCAGGGCTGGAGGATACAATTACAGTTGTAACAATGATGATGGAATGCCCAGAGTTAAGAGGAGGGACAGGGTCTGTGAAGGCTTCACCAGCCATGGGCCTGACTGCTGCAGCTGCATCTGGGATAAGTCAGATGGATATAAGGAGAATCAACCCATGTCAGTCACATGCAGTGACAAATATCTCCCTAGACTCAAATCTGAAGCCTGAGACAATCACCATGTGGTTCTGTCACTAGGTAAATGAGAAGGACCAATAATCTTTTCTTCTAGATCACCACTCTAACTTCTTCAGATACCCCATATCTGTTCAAAGAGAGAGCTCTTAGCTTCCATAGCTCAAGACAGGAATTTTGCTCAAGTGCTTAAGGATCATTTGCATGTGGGAAGTACTGTCCAAATGTCGAGAGAAGGATAGTGTTCAGACTCCTTGTTCTTTCCAGGGCCTTTATGGAGTGTCTCTTCTCTTGAGCACACAGGAGGTTCAAGTTGTGAATGAGAGAGCAATTGGTGTTTGGGACATTGGAAACAGGTCAAAGGAAGAACCTGTCTTTTAAGACTAAATCTACATTTCTTTGAATGCCTTCTCTACTATGCCCTTCCTTGGCTCCAGCAAAGCTTTCCTTCATTCTCCCAGGTCCTAAATCTTGCTCCTTCCATCCTGAACCCAGCTCAGTACTTCCTTTCTTTCCCTGTACTCTCTCCTGTGTTGTGGATCTCATCAACACTTGAGGGTGATGTTACATTGCTCCATTTTTTTGTTACATGAATTCAAGTCCAATATTTTGATCTAACCTTTCATTGCATGTGTTACAGCAGAAGATGGTCAAAACATCAGTGGCCCCACAGTCATCTTCATTCTATCACTCACTCACAAACCCACATTTACTTCTTTACAAATTTGTATTTCTTATTCCATTCCTGACCTGAACATGAATCAATATCTCAGTATTCTCATTGTGTGGAATTGACCTGAGGAAGGAGGCTATAAATTGATCATGGAAAATGCAGAGGGAAGTTAAATGTATTATAGGAAAGAGTTAAACTGGTTTAAGCTGATACATCAGAGATATCATCAGTAATTTAGAAGTGAAAGTAAGGATATTCAAATAGTCTCCTAGTCAAGAACAAGTCAATACCCTGGTATCATCTAGTGTTGGTGACAAATGAGAAATTGTAGCATAATACTCATAGTCGAGGAAAGTATATGTCCAAATGATAAATACTGAATACTGAACTTAAATAAACTGGATGAATAGTCACACAATGTGTGTGTGTATGTAGTGTTTGTTTTAGACATCATGATAGCATTCATTAAAAATGTTAACATTATGTAAATCATCTTCCCAAATTCAAAGAAAGAGTTTTCATATATCCTCAGTTCCCAACACTTCATAATAACAATTTCATGTAATTAAATATTTTGATAAAATTTGGAGTAAATATAATCCCCCCAAAAGAGGTAGTCCTCCCCAAGTTTCTCTTCCCTATAATGAAAGCATGTTTGAAGTTTATTTTACTTGATTGACCACATCCTCAGCATAGGCAACCTGAGAGATACCAGACTCTTGATGATGGAGGTTGGATGATTATGTCTAAGGCATTTTACAAAAACTTGCTTAAAACAGCCCAGAGCATGTGACAAAGATCCTTAAATATTATTCCAAAAAGAATTCCACTTTTAAATGGAGAAGAGGTGAAAATACAAACAGCCACTATGCAACTGTATAAGCAAGTATCTTAAAGCAAAGAAATGATGATGGCAGAGGAGTAATAGACCTGATTTCTCAGAGACAGCGGTTATGTGAAAACTCAGAGGCAGGGAGCTAAGAGGTAGGAAAGGGAACAGGTACGCTAGACATAGAATTCCTCTTAGGAAAGGAAACCACAAGCTGCAACAAGAATCCCCTCATGCCCCTGCCCCTCTCAGCACTGGTCTATGGGGCTGAGCCCTGTGATCACTGAGATCAGAGGATCTGAGCACTACCTTCATATTATATAAATTGGTTTATGTATACTTTTTGCAATCTCTTACTAGGTATATGATTTGCATATATTTTTATCCCATTCTATCTTCCTCTTCTCATTCTGTAAATATTATCTTGGGAGGGAAAAAGTTTTCAATTTTTACAATGTCCAATTTTAATACATATTCATAGGTTGTGATTTTTTTTAACAAATCAATTTTATTGGTATATATTAGTAAAGCATAAATCCTTCCAGAGTATACAATCAATGGTATTCCGTGTAATTACATATTTGTGCATTCATCACTTCCATCATTCTTAGAGCAGTTTCATTATTCCAATAATAATAATAATAATAATAATAATAATAATAATAATAATAATAAAAACAAACAAACAAAACTCATCACCTCTAGAGGTTGGGATTTTGATGGTGCTTCTAAGAACTCATCAACAAGCCCACTGATACAGAAATCATTCTTATATTTTTCTTGAATTTATTGTTGTATATTTCACATTTATTTCCATGTTCCTTCATGAGCTGTATTTTTTAAGTTTTCAGGTGTGTCCTTAGGTCTTTGACTCAAATTTTTTCTATAGGAATGCCAAATTATTACTGCAATATTTCTTAAATATACTATGCTCTTTCCAGTAAAGTTCCTTTCAACTTTGTCAAAATCAGCTGGCTATTTTGTGTAGTCTATTTCTGGGACTTCTTTTTCATTTCATTGCTTTATGTATGTAAAATTTCTTCATATATTCTCTTTGAAGTTTGAAATAAAGTATGCATGTTTTAATTACATTCTTGAAAAATGCAGACTTCTAATTTTTCTTAAAAGAATATTTTAAGTATCAAAATTATTTTTTACTTTTGTGAAATAAAATTTATTGATTTTTTCATGCTTTGTTTTTTCTGTGTCATTTCTAGGAAAATATTTGCTTTTCCAAAGTCTCAAATATTGTCTTTAATTGATGTAGGTGTTTATCCCACCACCAATGCCTCACAGCCTTTGTTTTGCAATTATGTATATAAGCTCTAACAACATTTTCAACTTCTTCAATAATATCTAAAAATAAAACCTATTTCTTGGAAAGGACACAGACAGAAACTCTCACCCCTTTCTCAATCACCATTGTGTGCCCCAGTTGCAATGAACCCTGGTCTGAGGTTTCTGACCCTTCCTTCATTGCTCATGGAACCAAAAAACTGGTCTGACCATTTGTGGAAGTCAGGCATGCTGCAGATATTGGACAAGGGGTTGTACTTTTCTTGCTGCTGTGAATTCCATGATCATTAATTCCGGTCTCATTTGGTCTGTCCATATTGATACATAATATACAATTTAAATGGGCATTGACCATTTCCAACATGACATGGAGGTCAGCGTTGCCCCTCTTTGGATGGTTCTGAGCTGGTTTTATCTCCTCCCACTAAGGTAACTGCACTGAGCAGGGTTCTGTTTACAGAGGCCCCAGGACTGATACTTAGATCCCAGAACAGAGAACCCTTGACAACTATCTAGCTCTGTACAGGTGGAAGAAGATAGAGGAGGATCCAAAGCAGTAAGAAATCTAAGATTAGGATAAGCAGAAAAGGGGAAAGCTCATGTTCCCTGTGGTAAAATCTGCTTGAAACAAATCTGTTTAATGAAGAAGGAGAGATTTTAAATTCAAAAGATAGAACATTCAACATTTTAGCTTGTCTGACTTCTCTTCATACTATCTTAATTCCAATAACAACACTGTGTTAAATAACATCCCTCTGCTCTCTTCTTCCTCAGAAGAGGAAATACAATGTAGATAGTCCTGGAGGTCCCAAGACACAGATTAGTGACCAGAGGGAAACTCCTGGTTTCTTCCCTCTGCCTCAGTGGTACCATACACCCTGCTAACCTCCTATGGAAGTTGACTCTAAATATCTCACTCATGAGTTTCAGAGTTAGAAAAGAAGCGATATCTTTGAAGATGGAGAGGGTGTAAGAATTGAGAGGAAACTCCATTTTCTGCTACATACTACTGTGCCTGCTACCTGGAATACTCAGTTCTTGGTAATGCTGAGCGTGCTCCTGAGCTCCCTGAAGGTCATATCTAGTCTAGTGTCACACTGCCTTGTCTCCCACCCTTATAGATGTTGAGTCCTCAAATCTCAGGTGTTTCTGTTACAGGTCATGAGGTACATGAGATAGTCTGGGGAAGATGCAATCAGCTTTTTACTGCCCCATAGAGTACATAGGATTAATATTGAAGCACCTCACACTGCAGTTGGTTGTGTGATTTCAGAATTCTCCCAGGAGCTGGGACCTGAGGGCTTGGCCTGGATCTCATCTCTCTAGATTTACTCAGTCTGCACTCCTGCACAGAAAGAGATCCTGTACCCTGGGAACCAATGCTTCTCCCTTTTTCTGGGTATATATACACAACATGGTCAGAATAGCTATAGACCAATACCAACCAGGAATTGCTAAATATTCTTATATAACTGGTCAGTGTGGGGTGGACATAGTAGGCCATGGTGAAACAAATAACTCATTCTAATGTCACAGCTGACAGTCACTACTTCCACAAACTATACAAATAATAAAAAGATAAAGGAAAGAGACCAATTTGGTGCAGTGAGGGGAAGGAATGTATACAATTAAATGTGAAAATTCCCCTATCTTATATGTGAATATTGTATGAGACAAAAGGATCATGGAGATGGTGAGGCTGGGGGATATAAAACTTCTGAATCAGGCACAGGTGTCCCACAAGCAGTTGAGTCACAATTGGGAGAATAATTGGAGCCATAAAGCCAATTTTCAAAGATGTTCCAGTGTGGTGGCATTGGATCTGTTGGAATAGATGACCTAACTCTGGAAAGAGGAGAGATGTACAAGAGTAGTCCCTAAGGAGATGGTACATGGAATGGAAAAATGGGATTTAGAGTATTTGAAGCACTGACATGCAGACCAGATATATGATATCAATAAGAGAGTTATGTCTTCCTGGAGCCAAAGCAGAATGTGCTTGGAGTGGGTAGTGGCAGTGGCCAGACAGTTATTGGGATGGGGTCTAGTGGGCAAGGAAGAATAGGGGTGCAGAGTGGGGACAGAAAGGAAGGAGCATGGGCTTGGTGATCAGAGTTCTAATTCTGTAAGAACCATGTTAAGAAGCAGATTCTAAGAGCAAATATGATTGATCTCAAAGTGAGAAAGATAAAGTGGGGTGATATTAGGAGAGGAAACATTAGGCCACACCAGTAACCCCTCCTCACTCTTACCCTGCCACTGTCCTCTCTTCCCTGTAACTTGCATTTTATCAACCTTGTCCTGCAGTGGGGGCCAGGACCAATGCACAGAACATTCAGGAAATCTTCATGGCACATTTGGTTAAATTGAACATGAATCTAGTAATTTCCAGCACATTCTTTATCTATTGTACCTTAAGATAGACATGAAACTTTAGAGGAAACAAATAACACTTAATGGCTTAATTTTCAAAAGAAAATATGTCTCAGCAATCCATTCTTGTTGAAAGAACTTCCCAAATTTTAGCACCAAAAAAGTAGACTGAGCAATACAGATATTGGCATAAATGGGGTTTGACAGCACGATTATATTCCCCCCAAATACAGATTATATAAAAATGAAGAATTTTCTTTTTTCCAGTTTTGGAGGATCCTAGATCAATTCAGCAGACTCTGAGATTAAAGTAGGACAAATGAATGGTAGCACTTTTCTCTAACCAAACTTGTAACAAATAGAGAGTGGTTTCAGAGGATCTTCTATTTCTTATGATTATGTGCTGCAGAATGTCACTGAGCTGTGACAGCTTAATGGGCTTCCCTGATTTGAACACCACATTCAGAGGGACTTAAGCAGCACTCACTACAATCAGGGAAGTTAAATCTCTCTCCAGATTGAAGTTCTCTGACTCTATAAACCTCACACTCTGGTTCCTTGCTGGTTATTGTATGGGAAAAGTGGCTAGTTCTGCCTGTTCTCCACACTCAACAGTAAGGTAAATCTCTCTTCTTCCTCAGGGGGAGGCAAGAGTTAGTGTGGTGATGGTGCTGAATTTTTCACTCACTATCTCTGTCCATGGAGGGAAACCACTGAAAATGGAAACAAGTGCTCCTTCTCCATATTGAGCTTTTCCTAAGGAGAAAGCATCTCTAATAAAAACATTGTTGAGAATTAAGTAATTAAGCAAGTGGGAGAAGGTGGATAATTACAGTTGGTTTCAGGCCACATGTTTGCTAATATATGTAGTCAAAGAGACTCAAGTAAAACCAAGTATTCTTGTAAAAAAAATCAGTATATAGTATGCTGTCCCTGATAAAATGCCTCTCATAATTGCACCTGAATGGACATAATGGAAAAAAGGCCCAAGTGCTGTTCTCTGAAATCATCTTGTTTGTGCCCCAAACAGTTGACTGATAGCTACTACCTATCAAGGATGGAACATGGGACTGTACTAAAGTAGGGCCCTTACTGGGAGAAAGAGACTTCTTTAATGGGCAACTTTGAGACAAGGATATTCTGATGGCATTGCTGAACTAGGAGAAAAAAATGGCTAGGAGAGAAATGGAAAGACAGATCACTGCTGAGCCTGATGGACACATGATTGTGTGATGAGGGAAATAAGACTTAGACTACATTAGGATTAATAGGATACTGCACCTGACATAGCATCAATCTGGGTCTAAACCAAGAATGCCCTAAATAGGGAAACCCAATGAGGTTACTTTTCTGTGTTAGATTTTACAAGACTCATTAACATTCCCTGAGGCTCCTCAGAAAAAAAGGATCCTGCTGACCACTGGCAGAGCCACTTCTGTTCCCATAATGGACACTTTGCTTTGCATGCATGTGAGAATGAAACTTTTCCAATTCAGAGAATTCAATGAAATTTTTCTAATTCAGAGAATTCTATAGAGGACACAGAATATTATTCTAGAGAGGTTCCCTGGAGAAACTGTAAGAAGTAGAGGAATTCTCAGTCCCTGGCAGGAAACCAGCTGTAATCTCCCCCTCCACTGCCCCTGGGGCTGAGCCCTGTGCTATGTATGTCTTGAGCACCCCCAATAGGCCAGCCCCTCCCTGCCTGGGGAAGTTAGTCTAGGCTCACACTGACTTCCCTTCACTGTGTCTGTGGCACGGTAATACATGGCTGTGACCACAGCCCTCAAGTTTTTCATTTTCCATGTGTTGTCCCTGTAGGTGGTGAATCTGCCCTTCACAGAGTCTGCTTAGCACTTGGTAGCACAAATACCATTGCTAATGTGTGAGAGCCACTCTGGTCCCTTCCCAGGGGCCTGACAGGCCCAGCTCATCCAAGAGTTACTGAAGATGAATCCAGAGGCTGTATATGAGAGTTGAAAAGACCCCCCAGGCTGGGCCAATTCTCCCCCAGCCTCCACCAGCTGCACCACACACTGGACACCTATAATCAAAGAAAACAAAATTTGATTCTCAGAGACACTGACACCCAGAGCTCCCCCCATATAAACACTCACTCAAGCACACACACAGCATCACCTCCATTTCCTCCACAGTATTACCATGGAAAATTGACAAAAGAAAAGCCCAGCTAAGCACACACTTCATGGCACTTCTTCTTCTTTTGTTCTGTGCACAGAAAGGGAGAGCTCAAACAATCAGGGTGGGAGCCTCTTTCTCAGAGCTTCAGGGGCTGGGACTAAGCTTGTTTTTAGGACCAGAGGGAGGAGTTCCATTTGCATGTCAGGCTCCCCATAGGGCACATCAGCTCCCTCCCTGAATCTGAGGCTCTTTCCTTGTCTTGCTGTCTCTGCATCCAATGCTTGCTATAAAAAATCATTGAGAATTCCTCTGATGTTAAGTTCATGGAAAAGCTTTTCAGTCCTAGAAACAGTGCAGTCCTTTCTCTTTCACCTCCTTGTAAAGAACTGTACGTGGTGGATGTATTCTTTAATGAGAGGTCATGCTGACTAGCATCCTATTGAGACCAGAGTCTTGGTAAAAGCCCTTGATGATTTATGGCCCTGTGGTCCCATGTCTAGGTACCATGGGAGATTAAGTCACATTGTCCAGACTTCTGTGTTGGTAGCACCAGTTTGTACTGATGGAAGATGGTGTTTTCTCCTCCCATCTCCAGGATGCAGGAAGCAGGAATTTGAGGTCCCGGATATCTGGCTCAGAGCATAGAACATCTTGACTGTGACATTATCTTCTGTAATATTTGCCCCACAGAGAAATCAGTTGTTGGCAGGATGGACACTCTGCTGTGTCCATAAGGCAATCTCCCTTTGGATTCCCAGGGAAGGTCAAGATCCTGGAGGGTCACACCCCCCATGCACATGCCACATAGCATGCAAGTGAGGAGGGCCTTTGGAGCATACACAAGACCAGATTTGGTTTGTTTTGTGCTAGTCTTACAAAGGGATAAATTACCTACAGAAGAAAACGATCTTCTATACTTGTATATTTCTATGAAAATCAGACAGAAATTGTCAGGCTCTGCACTATTGACATTGCACACCAGATATTACTTTGCTTTGCAGAGATGCTGGGCATTGTAGGAAGTTTAGCAGCCTCCCAGGACTCTGTGCAGTAGATTCCAACAGTATGCTTCCCCAGCTCTGAAAACCAAAAATGTCCCAAGACTTTGCCAAATGGGTTAGAATTCCCCTGGTAATCTATGGACTCCCTATTTGGCATGCACATAATTTCTCAGGTTATTCAAAATTTAGAGCCTTGAAATAACCACAATTGGGGAAACTTGTCAGAAAAGACTCAGAGGCCCTTCTAAGTTTGGTTCAGAATTGAGGTTTAACAAGAATATGATTTACAACTTGAAATGTTCCTAAACTAAAGATTATGATATTATATAGTGATCTGAATTACAAAGAGAGGATCTATCAAGAAACAGTACTCTGAGCCTGAGGTTGCCAGCCTACCTGGGATAAAAACAATCCCTGGAATAAAGTGGTCTAAGTTAAAAATAAAAGAAGAAAAATAACTCTGTACATCCTCTCCTGGAGCAGATAGGGATAGGCAGGCAATATTGACTTCCATGAATATAATACCTGGTGTTCTGAATCAGGAAAGAGTAGCTTTGCATGCAGGACCCTGACTGAGTGGGGAAAACCCGGCTTCTGAGATGAAATTCCTCCCCTGCCTCCACTACACATATACCTGAACTGGGAAACTGTTCTTGGTGGGTCTGTTAGCCCAATCTTGACAACCTGCCAGGAGGTTTGTATGTGGACTCCCACTGCTTTCCACTAACTGTGTCTCCAGAGAGGAAGGCAGTGGCACAGCTAAGTTCTTGGAATTCAAAGAGCTCAGTCTCAGGGAGCACTGGTTTGGGGATATGCCAGCAGATATGGAGATGTGGCCCAGTGTACAAGGAATGTTATCTGTATTCTATGACAAACTATTATAGTAAGTATGCCCCACTCATTTTAGCCCATTCCCTGCAGGCTGGAAGACTCCATTCTAATTAGAACCAATAGAAATGGAAGAAGCAGAGACACACAGGTGAGGGAGATGCTCTGCAAGGGCTCTATGGTTCCTGGGCCCAATTCCTGCAGTTGGACCTAGGAAAGGACACCTGAAACAATTAGAAATACAGTGAATCATATGCTCAGATTTATCAATTAGAAATATGGTGAGTCACATGCTTGGATATATCATCTCCATTACCTTCTTATCTGAAATCCTTAGGACACCCATATCTTGAATGGCGATATGAATTTCTGTTAGTCAATTTGTGAATAAATAAGTAGCTGGTATTTTGGTAGGAATTGTTTTGGATATGTAGAACAATTGGGTGGTAATACTATTTTAAGACTTTTAAGTCTTCTAATCCATGAACATTGGATAACTCTCCAATTAATTAGGTCTTCTTTAATTTCCTTCAATAATCTTTTTAATAGATTTATTTAAAAATCATTGAAAAGTGCTGCACATCTTTGGTTACATATATGCCTAGCTCTTTTATTCTTTATGTTGCTATAGTAAATTGTATTTTTATTTTATTTCAAGGGTATTCATTGCAAGTTTGTAGAAATACATTTGACTTTTTGATCTTGTATCCTCCTATTTAACTGAACTTGTCCATTTGATCTTAGTTTTCTAACGTGTGTGCATGTGTATGTTTCTTAAGATTTTCATTTATAAGGTTGCCATTTGTGAAAATTAATAGTTTTATGCCTTTCTTCCCATGACCTATATATACTTGTTTTAATTTCCTTAGTGGTTTGGCTAGAATCTCCTTTACAAGGTTGAGATGATGTAGCATAAGCAGAATTTTTTTGTTGTCCTTATTCTAGTTTGTATTATTCCTGATTTAAATGGGAAGGTTATCTTCTTTTACCATTTTACACCATGTTATCTTTTTGATTCTCATAGATGACCTATATTAGGTTGAGGAACTTCACTTCTATTCTTGTTTTGTTGATTGTTTTTCTCATGGATCCATAGTGGATTTTGCTAAATGTTTTTTATGTGCCTACTGAGATGGTCATGTGTTTTTGTCCATCATATAATAGAATGTGTTACCTTGCTTGATTTCCATATGTTGAACCAATCATACATGCCTGGGAAAAATTCCACTTTTTAAATGTACAAACTTTTCTTCATGCTACTTCTTCTGATTAGTTTCTATTGTCCTGAGGATCTGACACTTTTTAAAACACTGTGTCCCTGCATGTTAGAGAATACTCTTCTGTCTTTTTCCACATTTAAATGCTAGGTGATTTTTATCATTCTAAAGATATTGACGATATTAGAAAAGACATATTGTATCCATTTTTGGTTTATCTATGAATACAATGTAACACTGAATCTCTTTATGCTTAAAATGATGAGTTATCCTAATCCATTAGGATCCAAATAGAATCATTTTTCAGTTATCTTTGTCCTTAAAATGTGAAATTTTACTAGAATTTGTGTTTGCCATGGTTTGTATATTTTTTATTGCTATTAGACTTCTTGGACTAATGGTTATTTTGTTGGAGGATTTGTGTATTTCTCAACTTAGGCATTTTAAAATTGTTTCTTTGATAATTATTTCCTATTCTACTGATTTTCCTTACTCTTCTGCCAAAGACATTAATATTTGTTAATATATTTTTCAGTCCTTTATTTTACTGATCTTTAGTATTCTTAGACTCTCAGTTTATTTACTCTATTATGTTTTGATACATGACATGGGAAATCCCTTTTGTACTTATTAACCCAATATCTCATGCTCCAGATTTATCCATTCATTAATTTAAGCTATTGAATATGCTTTTATTTCAACACAAACTTATTTTTGCCTTTTTCATCTTTTGGCTTCTTGATTTTTACAATTATATTTCTAATTTGAATATGTGTAAAGTATCATATATAAAATCAGCATATTTTCATTATTTCCATTCAGTTCATTAAATACACACATGTATGTATTCATGCAACTGCCATTACTATCAGGGTAAAGAACAGTTCCATGCAAAGAAAAACTCCCTCTTGCTATGATTTTATATTAACAGCATCTTCTCACTCTTCACCCTGGTTATCACCTAGCTGTTTATTGTCTCTTTAGGTTAGTGTTTTGAAAATATCAAATAATTGAACTCATACATAACAAAATATTTGAGAATGGCTATTCTCACTAAGCATAATGTCTTTGAGGTCCATCTTTATATGTCTACCAGCTGTATGTTTTATCCCTCACTGTATAGAGTTTCATTGTGTGGATAAACTTCACATAGTTTATCCATTCATAACTGAAAGACATTTGGTTGTGTCTAGCTTCTATAATATACACAAAAGGTTGTTATAAATATTTGAGGAAAAATTTTAGTGTAAACACAAGTTTCCATTTCTCTAGAATAAACACTCAGGAATGGGATGGCTAGGTCATGTGGTAAGTGTGAGTTTAGCTTTATAAGAACCTGGTAAGTCATTGTCAAGAGTTGGTGTTTCATTTTGTGTTCCCAACAGCAGTGTATGAAATCCTAGCTGCTTCAGATGCATCTTAGCACTACACATGGACAGTGTGGTGCTTTGAAGCTGTATGTAGCCCAGAAAAACATGGGGTAATTAGATTAAATGAATTAGACTCTATTCATGTGGGTAGAATATATAAGATACATTCTACTGCCATTGCAAGTAGGATCATTTGATGAGGCTTCTTCAGTTAAGGTGTGACCGACCTCATTCAGGATGAGACCTAATCTTGTTACTGGAGTCCTTTTTAAACAGAATGAATACAGAGGTAGAATGAGAATGGCACGGCATGAAGAAACTGCAAGCAAGGAAACCCAAAAGAGAAAGGATAGACCAGGAGATGATACAATGTTCCTTTCCATGTGGCAGAGAAGCCAAGAGTCCAGAGTAGCTGGTCTTTGAGAAGAAAGCATCACCTTGATTATGACATAATTTGGACATTTTCACACTTTCCAAACATAAGTGAATAAATTTTCATTGCTCAAGCCATGTGACTTCATGGTATCTGTTTTAAACAGGATGAGAAACTAAAACAGCCAATATTTCTCTTAACATTTTAACCATTTAAATAGTTTAAATAGTATTTCATTATGATTTTAAATTGTTTTAGTTTCCTGGCTACTAAACCAAATGCCATGCAATGGGTTGGTTTAAACAATGGGATTATATTGGCTCATGGTTTTGAGGCTAGGAGAAGCTCCAAATCAAAGTGTGATCAAGTTGATGCTTTCTCACAGAATATGGTGGTATTCTAGGGCTGGCTGCCAGGAATCCTTGATCCTTGGCCTTTCAGTCACATGATAATGCACAGGACAGCCTCTCCTGTCTTCTGCCATCTCTTCTAGGTTCCAATGACTTTCAGCTTCCAATTGTTCCCTGTGACTTTTTTCTGCTTATAAACACTCTAGTAATAACATTAAGGCCCAACTTGATTCAGTGGGTCCACACCTTAACTGAAGTAAACTTATCAAAATATAAATACAAATATACAAGAGAGAAGGAAAAAGAATAGTAGCTATGTATGCCAGGCAAGGCATAAACAGATTGAGAGTGATGAGTATTGTTTGTTTGCTTGTTGTTTATTATTATTGGAATAATGAAAGTGCTTTGGGAATGATTTGGGTGATGAATGCACAAATATGTGATTACATCGAATACCACTGATTGTGTACTTTTTGGATGAATTTATAATTTCTTAATATGTGTCAGTAAAATTGAAAAAAAATGCCTAAGAAGTGAAAAATTTCAATGTACAAAATAAATGAGAGAGATAGAACTGAATAGCAGCTATGTATTTCAGGGGAAGTTTAGAGAGATTGATAGGTGAATATTAAGAGGTACAGTTATTTGTCTGTTTTTTGTTCATTATTACTCTATTGTGATTGAATTGATGAATGCACAATTATGTGATCATACCAAATGCCATTGATTGTATACATTGGATATGTTGTATACTTTATTAATATGTATCAATAAAACTGATTAAAATTTTTTTAAGTCAAATACCAAATGAGTTCACACCCACAGGAAAAGACTGGAATTAAGAACATGTTTTCCTGGGATACATAGCTCTAAGCAACTACACTTGCATTTAGCATGGAAAATGATGTTTTCTATCTGCTTATTTCCTATCTGCACATCTTGTATATAGAATGTTTGTACCCGTTTTTTATTCTTTACCTGTTTTTTAATTGCATGGCTTGTTTTCTTACTGATGCAATTTGAGTGTTCTCATTACATTTATATCGCAAGTCAATTGGTGGATATATTTCCAAATATATTTTCCTTGTCTGTAGCTAGGCATTTCATTTTCTTGAATGTCACGGAGCAGGCAAATATTTTTAAATTAGGTCAAGTCCAATTTATTATTTCTATTTTTTGTGAGTCCTGATTTGTCAAATATAACTTTTTATTTCATGATTATTGTTTGAATTTCAACATCATATACTTTGCAAGCTCCCCCAAAGATATTCATTTTCCTGGTTTCTCACAGTGCTGTCTACTCACTCACTGATATCTGGTAGATTAATGGTGGGTTTTTAAATATGTTTGTTTACTTTACAGTGTGGTCATTCTTTTCCATGGGAGGTTTTTCTTAAAATTAAGGACACATATTTTTTTTTATAAAACTTGAGATTAAGATTTCAAGAGAAATGCTTTGCTCTAGGGATTTTGCCTTATTGTTCATCTGATTTAATATTTTGTTTCTTGGTGTCAAGTATAGGAGGCTACCTTCCCCAGGGTCATGTTTCTTATCTTGGTTATCTAGGGGCACCATGGGAATATAATTATCTCCAGTCCCCAAATTTATGCTCACAACTAAAATGTGAAAGACCTGAAACTTCATTTTGTGTACCACTACTGTAAGAATTCCATGATTAGAAGAATTTAATGTTGTTTTATAAATTATTTTTGAAACTTTTGTAGTATGTTTCTCTTTCTTCAATACAAAAGAAATGAATCTTCATATTTCTGGAATTATTCATGCTATCTTATCTGCTGGTGTTTCCCCAACTTTACATCAAAGAATTTAATAAATATACACATTATTGTTCTAGTTGCTATGCTGCTGAAAGAATTATACCAGGAAATTGATTGGCTTTTATAAATAGGAATTTATTAGCTTGCCAGCTTACAGTTTTGAGGCTATGAAAATAAATAAGTCAAGTCTGCATCAAGATGAGGTGTTCTTCTTGAAGTCTGTCTGCCAGTGATCCTGGATTCCTCTGTCACATGGCAAGTCACATGGCAGCATCTGCTGGTCTCACCCTCCTGTTCCAGGCTTCTTTGCTTCAACTTCTTTACTCCATGGCATTCTCTGTCTTTGTCTGAATTGCATTCTCTTATAAAGGACTCCATTTTGAAGATTAAGACCCACTTTGAATAAGTTGGGTCACACTGTAACTTACTTAAGTAGCCTGACCAAAAGATCTTACTTAAAATGAGTCCATACCCACAGGAATGGATTTGCTTTAAGAATATGATTTTCTGGGGTACATAGAACTCCAAACCACCAATATTGTGTTTATTTATATTCTGCCACTTTGAAGGATATGAGACCAATTAAAAGGCTGCCCATAAGCATGATTTTCCTGATGTAATTGGAGCCTGTCAAGTTGAGTCTTTATAAAAGAGAATACAGGATATTGACTTTATGAACTCACACTGGAGCATGGTTCTTCTAAGAAGGAAAGAGCTTTTTCGCCCCGCCCGCGGTAAGCACCTCTTAAAATATATGCATATATATATATATAAATAACATTTTTGTAAGCAAATACACATATATGCATATATATTTATATATCATTTTGCAAATGTTTGTATGTATTGTGAGAATTTTGATTTTTACCCATAATAAAAAAAAAAAAAAAAAGAAGGAAAGAGAAAGGAAGCCTAGACTTGGAGGCTGCTGGATGGGAACAGTCATCCTTGGAGAATGACAGGAAATTCTGTCTCTATTGAATACTCTTTTTCTGAAGGGTTCAGGGCACTGCTGAGAACCAGTCATTGTTTTTGCACAAAATGACCCCTTGGCTGTGCCTCTGTACTCACCATTCACAGTAATATGTGGATGTGTCTAAATGGTCCATGTTTGTCATTGCTATGAATGTCTGGTTTCTTGGGGTGTCCTTGAAGTTTGTGAACTGTCTATTCATGAACTATACATATAACCTATCATCATCCCATCACATCATTGCAAGCCACTCCAGTGCCTTCCCTGGTGGTGAATGGCTTCAGGAAACACCAATTCCAGAAGTTCTCAGTGAGAAGACAGTGCAAGTACAAGTCAGCATAAAGGCTTGTGTGAATTTTGTCAACCCAGGACCAGAAATTTTTAAGGTAACCTGAGACACAGTCCCTGAGGAGAGAGCACAAGGAGAAGGGAAACTGGTTCAGGATGAGAAGAGTCCCTTTATCTCTGTGGGATTCCCAACCCAGAGCTGTCACAGGAAGGGATGGTCAGCATCAGAAAATGAGCAAAACCTGTACATAGTAGAGCCCCGAGAGTCATGGATAGACTCAGCACTCAACTTTTCATCCCAGAAGAGCACAGAGCTTGAGGAGATGTGCATTCTCCTTACATAGTTTTTACCCCATAGACTCAGATTGCAGGACACAGTAACAGACACATCTGTGTTGGATGGAAATTGAGCCATTAGTTATAGGCTCCCATTTCCTGATCTCCAGATGTTGACACCCCAACCCTTTCAGAACCAGGGCTCTTGAGATGCAAAGTTCTCACAGGTGACTTGTTGGATCCCATTCCAACAGGCAGGATTCTCTTATTAGATGCATTCCCCAGGTATTCTCACCCTTGTTATTCCTGTTACAGTAGAGTGTATCTAGAGAACAAGACAGACACAATCTACCTTGCATTCAGAGGCAGAGAGGTGTGTTCTTTAGTGTAGACCAGGAGGTTTATCCAGAATCTTCCATTATACCTTTTCTTGATGATTGCAGAAAAGAAGGAAACTGTTATACAGTATATAAATACTATATAATGTATTTGCTGTTAAATGAAACCAGTACCACACTATGTAGTCCCCAACATGTTTTCCTGAGCATGTCCTCAAAAGTGTTAGCATTTCTGCAGGAAAAGTCCACCCATGTCCATCCTTGTCATTGTACCCAATCATCCCTTCTGATAGGGAGATGGCTGTTTGCCTGCCTTTCTCCTTATCCCATGACCCGGTAGAGGTGTTGTATATCTGTTATGGAGGATTCTTAGGGGAACATTTGGTTGACAACTTGTTCTCTCCCAGCCTTGCTCTGCATATCCTGCAGAAATAGTTCCTGAATTGATGTGTGCTCCTCCAAACTGATCATTCTGAGCTGTGTGACTGTATGGTACTTACTCATTTTCAACTGCTTCCATCAAATAGGATCATTGCCTACTTCATAGTGCTGTTGTGAGAGCAGTGTCCTGCACAAATTTTAAGGAATGCACTTTATACTTTGGCTCTATTTCTGATGATTTTGGTTGTAAGCAGCAAAAAAAAACATGACTAAAATGTTGTTGAGTTTATTGAATATGCACATGGCTCATAGGCAATATCCCTGGGCTTTTTCAGCACTTCTCTCAGTAAGGCTCAGCTCTAACTGGTTTTCACATGTTCTTGTCTCAATTACTATTTCAAAATCTTAGAAAAGATAATATTGGCCTAAATTTTATTGCACACTCTTTCATTTACAGGAAAGGAAACACTTTTATTTAAATATTCCTACTAGATGTTATTGACTGGAACATGATGAGTTTCACCAAGAAATGGAGCAGATATTTTCCAATTTGAAAAGAAGATAGGTGTCAATAAAGTATCATTATTCACTTAATCTGGGTTATCCTGGAACATGCCTTCAAAACCACTTAAATCTAATAAGGGCTTGAAAAGGTAACTTTCACAGAGTACAGGGACATCTGACTGTAGCCTGAGCATCACTTAAGGCTTTTATCCACTACTGCCTCCACATAAGCAGTGTGGGGTGGGTATGAAAGCAAATACAGGTATTACACCTAGTCATGGCTGAAGTAGGACATTTAAAAAGTTCTGAAATCAGATTTTCATTTTGTCTTCTTAAAGCTCAGTTTGTAGACACTAGAAGGTGTCTTTATGTTCTACTCCCAGTGCATTATGGGAATCAGGAAAAGAATGTTCCCTAGGTTTGCATAAAGGACTGGTTGACTACTGATGACAATATCATGACCTATTCTTCATGTTAATACATCTTGTCTTCCTTACTGTAGAGACAAATGTTCACAGGAATAGAAAGACTCCCAGACACCCTGGAAACAGGTCACTTGGAATAACTACACAGTTGGTAGGATCTTTGCTGAAACTTTCACTGGAAGCTAGACTGCTCTTTGTCAATAAGATTTTCCAACTTTCCTCTATTTCAGTGTAAAGGGGATGGTGGTGATTAAGAACTAAACCTCCAGCCCAGAATATCAGGATTTCAGTCCTCTGGGACTTGCATAGTTTTCCTGCCACCCACTCTCTACTTTAGTTTATTCATTTGCATAAAGGAGACAATTATCATAAGTGCCTCACAGAGTTATGAGTGATTTTTGTCAACATTGTCTGCATTTTCAACATTTTCCATAATTTTTAAACAGTGTCTGTATCAGAATATGGACGATTGTATTGGAGAGTGAATGACTGAGTGATTGACTGAATGAATTGTCTCCTGTCTTAATTAGAAGGAGGAAGTATGATGCTCTAGGGCCATGGTAGAGGGAAGAGGACATAGTTTAAGGGGATACGAATAAGTAATTCATAGTTGGGTTAGGAGAATGGTGACTGGCCCTAATGTGGGCAAAAGAAGGAAAAGTGATTCACTGCAAACAGTAGAATCTCATCAATCTTTCACTGTGCATCCGGACCTGGGTGACTCATTTGTGGAAGGCACTATCCTTCCATCTGTGGGTGATAGAAGAAGAGAGGAAAGAGACACTAATATCTCTGACAGAGATCCAAATTACAGTTATAATCATGACTTAACACAAAATTTATATAATGTACCTGTGGTAGAGTGAATCATGTATGCCAACAAAGATGTCTGCATAATCTTAATCAAAGTTCCTATGGTATGAAGACATTTCTAATTCACACTTGGAAGATGTATTAACCTGTAAATTATGAACTAATTTGAGATTAGGGTCTTCTAAGTTCCTTTTATGTGTGGTCAAAATGAATGAAGGCAAATATTGATCCATATGGTTGGAATTCTTATTAAGAGAGGAAATTCAGATATAGTGAGAGGATCTAGAAGCTGGAAGGAAATGGAAACTGGAAAATCATATACAAGGAGAGTAAGATCACCATGTGAGAGGAGGCAGAGATGCAAGCCAAGGAGCCCAAATTATTGTGGCAAGTGAGAATACACTTTTGAGAGTGCTACAAACATCGAGGAGAATAACTGCTCTTGCTGATGTTTTGGTGTTGAACTTCTGGCCTCTGAAAATGTGAGCCAATAAATTCCTGATTTTATGCCAACCAGTATGTGATATTTGACATAGCAGTCTGGCAAACAATGACAGCTATAGGTACCAGAAATTGGGGTGCTGTTATATCAAATACCTAAAATATGTAAGAGTCCTCAAATTGGTTAATGGATAGAGGAAGAAGAATTTTAAGGTTCTTCAGAGAAAATGCTTAGATTGTTTTTTTATATAAAAAGCTTTTCTGCGGAAGCCTCAGAAATGTCATAGAAGTGAGAAAGTTTCTACTATCTTAGTGAATACATACCATCATGGACAGGATGTTGGTAAAACTATGGATGCTAAAGTTATAGTGAAGACTTAGAAGAAAACAATGAACATGCTATTGGAAACTGGAAGAAATTTGATCTTTGTTATAAAAAGGCAGAAAACATGGTGGAAGTGTTTCTGATGTTCAGTGAAAGGCAGAACCAGTACCAGTAAACAATGAACTTGGATATGTATCTGGGGAGATTTCAATACTAGTATCTCCTTGCAGCTTATAGTATAAGGTGTGAATAATAAATAAACTGAGGATTGAACTCTAAAACATAAAAGAACCAGCAATTAAAAATTTGGAAAATTCTTAGCCTGTCTAAATTGTCAGCTCTGAGAATAGGGTCAGAAGTAACTTTCTCAGCCCCACCCCCAAGCTCCCTGTAGGAGATTTCTGTGATAGTTTAGCTGAATCAACCTTTTCTAAGAGGATTAGACATAGGACTCATGAATCCAGTCAGCCGTTTCAGAAGAAGTTAGGGTTGGAAATATATTTTCCAGGAAGTATCTGTGGAAAGTCATTTTGTCTTAAATGTCTTGGAACCCCTCAAATTGGATAGAAAATCAAGGCTTTTGAGAACTTTGTATGAGCAGAAGCACTGCCAACCTGGATGTAAATAGAGATGGAAAGAACAGAAACATGGGAGCAGAAGTCTGAACTGAAGACATCTCCTCAGGACAAGGCAGAAATTTATGGGTGTGGCAGAGTGAGTCCCCCTCTCCAATGCTTAGAGAGATTTGGCTCTAGGCCTCAGCATTCAGGGAGAACATAACCACTGCACAAGCCCTTGAAAAGTGTAATCTTCCAGGAGGATAAAGTATTAATCAATGGTTTATCCTCAGATCTTGAAACTGAATGGAGTTTACTCTGATGAGTTTCACACTTGCCTGGGACCACTCAGCACTGTTTACCTTCCAATTTTTCACTTCTAGAATGGTTATAGCTATCCTATGCCTATCCCACCATCATATTTTGGAAATAGATAAATCGTATTCTAGGTTTCACAGGTACACAGATGGAGAGGAATTTTCCATAGTTTACTATATGACCCAAAACTAATGTCCCAAAATGCCCCCATATTACACCTATTCTTCCCTGCCCCATCCCTCAGAACCTCTGGTTTTCACTGCCTTTACATCAATGATAAAAGTTCTTCCATTGTTAGAATAATAATAAGACTGTAGTAGAATAATAAGTCTACTTTAGTCCATTTTTCATTCCATAATCTTGAGGATTTTGGGGTGGTAATGGCCATTCTGCTTCTAACTGAGTGGGAGCTTAGATTCCATGGGGCAGATGGATGGGGCTATCTTACTTGAAGTTGCAGACACTCTCTGTTCCTTGGGATGGGAATTGTCCATCATCATCTTCTTGTTAGTTGTCCTGGGTGAGTCCAATGAACTGGAGAGTAGGTGTTAAAACTGCTGAAATTCAGAGCTCAACTGGGACATGGATAGGCCAAAGGTTTAAATCTCTGGGACACATATTTATCAAGTATAGATTTCATTATGAGTTCAAATAAAGGGGGCAGAAGAGCCATTTGTAGAAAGCCTATAAATGAGTCTAATTCTATTACACTGGGGAGCATAAATTCCAAAGTAAGGCCCACTGACACAGTGTTGAATTCCTGATATTTCTTCCATGTATATAGTTTCTGGATAACTCTAGAGTCCTCAGGAGAATCCACCTCACTTTAATATCTAAGTTTATCACTTTCACATTCCACTTTCAACCCAATACTGGGACATAATTTGATCAAGTGATGTGCTACTTGGAAACAAGAACCTCCTTACTCTGGTTTCCAATAACACATTAATAATTTCTTTTTAAGTCTTCACTGAATATAAGATTGATATCCAAATTTCTAACAGTCTCTTCAAGGCCATCTATGACTTTTATCTCAGGTGCTTTACAATTCTTCCAGACTCTAAGCATTAAACAATTCCAAAGCACTTTCCACATTTTTAGGTATTTGTAACAGCAGCATCCCTTTCTGGTAGCAAAATATGTCTTGGTTTACCACATTGTTATGAAAAAATACAACAAAATGGATTGACATAGACAATGGGAATTTCTATGTCATGGTTTTAGAGACTAGAAGTTTGCTATCAATAAGGTGAGTAGAAATTTGGGCGGTCTATAGCAAATATTGGGTTCCCTTGGTTTAGTTCCTGTTTCTCATTACATACTGATGTCCTATCCTTTCTATTCCATGTTTGTGGAGACTTCTTGCTTCTGCTTTTATTCCCTTATTAGTCCACCATTAATCTGAATAATGACTTAACTGAATGAAGTTAGGCCACACATTAACATAAAATAATTTCTTCATGACATCTAATTTCCACTGGGTTCACACACACAGAAATGTGTATTGAATATAATAACATGTCTAAATTGGGAACATAATTCAACATTAAACAGATGGTAATCTTAGATAGATACTTAATTATGAGAGGACAATGTCTCACCAATCTTAACGTGAGTCTGGGGACCTAGGTTCATTGCAGTGCAATTACTTACAGGGATCCTCGTATTAGATTCATAGTAATATTGGTGCAAATTAACATGATCTTGATGGCTTAATAAACCCATAAATTGATGGCATCACAGTTATGGAAATTAGAATTCTGAAACAAAGGTGTTGGCAAGGCAATAATCCCTCTGAAATCGATAGGGGAGAAAACTTCCATACTCTTCCTAGCTTCTGGTAGTTTCTTGGAAATGCTTGATGTTCCATGACTTGTACATGCAGCAATTCTCATCACCATCTCTGTCCACACATGGCTTTATTCTCCCTATGAATGTCTGTGTACACTGTCTTCATTTTTTAATTTTTACAATATTTTTAAAGATGTTTAGAATACATAAGTGTTACACAAAAATTATAGGGCTTCCCACGTTGCCCACCACCCACACCTCCCACAACCTCCCACATAAACATCTTTCATTAGTGTGGCACATCACCTGCAATGGATATACACATCCTGGGACTTTGCCACTAAATATGGACCATAGTTCACATTGTAGACCACATTCTCTCCCACACAGTTCTGCATGTTATATGCTGATTTAAAGTGGGCTACACTCTCTTCTTTTTATAAGGGAAGCAGCACCAGTGTATGTTGAGACAAACCTACAATAGTATTACCTCATTTTAACATAATTAATTCCATCTACAACTGGGTGATTTTCAAATAATATCACATATTGTTTTCTTGGGGGAATTCAACATATGAATTTTGGGGCACACAGTACAACTGATAGCACTCTTTTGAGCTGTTGCATGCCCAGAGGTGTACCATGAGGCAAGTATTTAAGAACCAGTAATTTATTTTTGAATGATCCCAGGAGTTACTGGCAAGGTGTGTACAAAAAAGATGGGCCATTGGAGTGCATCATTTCACCATTTGATAATAAACATTCTAACCTTAGAACATCCCTGAAGCTTGATAGGTGACTCAAGAGAAGATTTACAACCTGCATCAATGTACAGAGTATCTAGATTAGGAAACTGAGAAATAAACCTCAAATGTGAAAGCCTTTCCTTGATTTTAGCTCCACAGTAAATAACGCCTTTATTCTGTCTGCTACAGCACATAAGAAGCACATACCTCTGCCTAAGAGTACATTCTTCTGGCCTCAGTCAGAACTGTCTGTATGAGGAAGCCCTAGCTGGGAGTGAACATGAGGAGGTCCTCTGATCTAGCAAGTGGTCACTGTTATAGTTCACTATGGTTTAAACAAAAATTCTTTAAGGAGCCCTGAGGCTTCAGCTGTACTGTCAGATTTCGTTGAAAGCTTTATATGATGTAACTGATAATAGCTCTGAAGGAAAGAGGGCCTTAGCTTGACGTTTTATGTTTATCAGTGCTGGTATTCCCTGGAGCCATCCAATATCTCTCTGTGGTTCTCAAATGCATTACCTTGAATTGACATTATAGTTAAAAGTAGTTTTGGAGCCTTCTTTGTCCAGGACCATCTGATTGCTGGGGAATCAGGAATGAACAAGAATGAAAAACCTGTTTGCTTCCACAAGGTCATAGTTGTCTGGACACAGCCATTCAGGGCATCATGAAAATATTGGGGCTTGGAAGTGGATGTGATATAGCTCTTATCCTGAAAAAATCGTGGAGATTAATAGGTGAAGCGAGATACATTTGCCCTGACCAGACAACTGACTCAGCTTTGAGTAAAGTGAATTAGGTTGAGGCATGCAAGTGACCCAATAAATCTGGTGAAGAGACATTATAAGCAGTTCCACAGTCAAGGTGCATTATTTTATTGCAGTGTGTTACTCAGATCAATGTACATTTATTTTCCATTAAAATGTATTCATGTATTAAAATATCCGTGATATTAAAAAGGAAATAAAATTTAATTTTAAGAAGAAAATGTAAAATTAGAGGAAGCATTTCCACATCAGTTAAAAACAAATAAGTAAGATAGAAAGGAATAGAGGTTGTTAGCTGTGGTTGTCTTGGAGGAGTTTAGGGAGGTCATGTTTGTTAATAATATTCAAGTCTATTATATTCTTATTGATTTTTCTGCTATTTTTTTATTGAAAACAGAGAGAACATTGTTGAAATGTCTAACGATCTTTGCAGATTTGAATAATTCTTGTAGGACTGTTAATTTATTTTTTCCATACATTTAAAGAACCATTATTTGGTTAATGCACATTTAATACTGTTATGTCTTTCTTTTTAAAAAATATTTTAAAGATGCTTAGATTACATAAATGTTACAAAAAAATTACAGGGATTTCCATGTTCCCCACCTCCCACACCTCCCACAACCTCCCACATAAACATCTTTCATTAGTGTGGCACATCACCTGCAATGGATATACACATCCTGGGGCTTTGCCACTAAACATGGACCATAGTTCACATTGTAGACCATACTCTCTCTCACACCGTTCTGCATGTTATATGCTGATGTAAAATGGCCTATATCTGTCATTGTAATGTCACTCAGGATAATTCCCAAGTCCCAAAAAAGCCCCTGTATTACAACTGCTTTTCCCTTTCCCAGCCCACAGAGCTTCCAGTGGTCACTGGCTCCACATAAATGTTGGAATTCCTTCCATTGCTTGAATCACAGTATGTCTATAACAGAATACCAGTAAGTCCACTGTAGTCCATATCTCTTCCCCCAATTCTAATGAGTCTGGGATGGTGATGTCCACTCCACCTTCAAGTGAGAGAGGGCTTATATCCAATGGATAAAATTGATGGGATTATCCTGCCTGCAGCTGCAGACTCTCTCCATTCCCTGGGATGGCTGTTGTCCATCATCATCTCCTCGCCAGGTGTCTTGGGTGAGTCCATTGAGCTGTACAGTAGGAGTTGCAGCACCACCAAGATTCCAGGCACAGCTGGCTCATGGGCAGGCCAAAGGCCCCAGTCTCTGGACCACATATAGGTTTGAATAAAAGGGACTGATCGACCATATGCAGGGAGGACTTATTTGAGTCCAACTCTGTCACACTCAGGAGCACAGATTCCAAACTATAGCCCACTGATAAGGCATCGATCTCTGGAGCTATCCCCCCTTATATAGGACCTGGGTGCTCCAGAACCCCCAGGAGCCGCTCTGTTTGGGGTGATATCCACTTTGGTGTTCTATGAGATCCTACGGGGGTTTGCATAAGCATTACCTCTGGGATGACCTCCTGACTCTCTTTGAAGTCTCTTAGCCATATGAACTCATTCGTCTTTACCATTTTCCCTTTTTACTCAAGGTTTTTTTTCAGTCATATTACTAGTTGGCACTTGGTATTAATCCCTCATTGTCAGGGAGGCTCATCTCCAGGAGTTATGTTCCACACTGGGGGGAAGGTAATGCATTCATATGCTGAGTTTGGCTTAGAGAGAGGCCACATTTGAGCAACAAGGAGGCTCTCATGTGGCAACCCTTAGGCACCCCATAACAGTAGGCTAAGTTTCAATTAAAAGAGCAGAGACTCATAGGGCTAGTCATCAATAACAAGAGCCCATTAGTGGAACATCCTCCTTTGCAAGACACTGCCTCTGCACTTGGGGGACTGTTGCTGTTCCCTTGGAGAATGTGGTAGAGCTCTCCAGGCTGGGAAATCAGTATTCTCTCATTTATTGACTGATTCTCCACCCACTTTGATCGTGCCCCACCCCTTGATCATTTGAACAATTTTATATATCTTTTATTTATATTCAGGTGAACTTCCTCCCATGAAACCTCCATCCCTGACACCCCCCACCAATGACCCTCTCCCTAAGCCTTGGTGTAATCCTTCTGTGGTCCAAAACTTCCTTGAAGATGAAGCCCATATAATAGCCAAATACAATTAATATGAAAATGAAATAATAAAAATAAGTTTAAATGTAAGAGATAAAATACATTGGAAACTAAAAATAAACACTAAAAATAAAATTAAAGGATTGGCATATTCAAAAAATGGCAAAAAAGAATTTTTTTTTTTTTAAATTTTAAACATTTTTCCTTTTATCACTGCATTATCGGGTGTCCAGTCTGTACCGTGGCATCTTCCCCCTCTCACATCCCAGTGTCTCCCAAATTTTCCTTTAAGTTTCAAAGACATTTTAGGTCACAGCAAAGTCACACACAGAATACTAGAGACTCCCATATACCCAAGCTCCTCCCCCTTTCCTCACCCTATATTAAAACCTTTTTGTATGTGGATGGTAGCATTGTTATAGCTGTTATGCAGATAATGAAACATAGCTACTAAACATTGTCAATGGTTTACAGTATTGTTAACAATTTAGACAGAACAATTTAATAATTTTTGATGATATTTACCATGTCCTATGTCCATCACTGTAAGGTAATGAAGAACATTTCTCATGACCACTAAATATCCCCTGTTTGATCTATTCTGTTCCTCCCTCCCCATCCCCCTGGGGCACATGACACCCCCCATCTTGACTCATTGGATGACAAGATTCATAGTTATATGCAACAAGAGGCTTGACACACTGATTGTCCTCCCCTATTGGGATCCACCCTTGCTCATAAGAGAGGCCCACCTGTCTCTTTCTGGGTGAATTGGTCCTCCCAAAGATGAGAGTCCATCTTCTTCCCACTCACCGTGTGGGTCTCCACTCACTGACACAACAAATTATGACAGGATGAACACTCATACACTCCCCAGAAGCCTACTCCAGATATGTCCCATCCTGAATGTCTTTCTGGTGAAGTGTTAGATCAGCAGTGGAGAGGCATGTCTCCCCCAATAATAATACAGGGAAGTTTGGAGATAATTCTGCCTCCACATCATGACAAATCATCATTGTGGATTTCCAGCATTGTGTGGTCATTCATCTTAGTCATGAGATTTAGATGAGATTTGGGATTTGAGTTTATGGGGTTATTAGATGATATTGTTGGGATGTTGAGATGAAGTGAATTTGTATTACATGTGTTGAAGGATTTCATAAAAGTTTCACTGAGGAAGATTTTTTGAATGTGTGATACACTGCAATTTTCAGCTGTTATTTGCCAGCAGCATGCAATGGAGTCAGCATGGAGGTAATTTTAATTTTCCCAGACATATACACCAACCTTCCAGCTCTGCTTGTGTGGAGGGCTTGAGATTGTCATGAATGAAATAGTTTACTTTCAATCATGGAATCTCCTACTATGGTGACACAGTAGGTTGGAAATCAGCATGTATTGACAAACAATAAATACTGTGTATTAGTGTTTATGGCTGTTGTAACAAATAGCCACAATAGTATACAACACACATTTATTCTCTTATTTTTCTGGCACTCAGAGTTCTAAAGTAGGTTCACTGTGGCAAAAGCAAGGGGCCCACAAGGAGTCTCTTATTTTCTCGAGTCTCCATGGGAAAATCTTTCTTGTCCTTGCCCACTTCCAGAGATCCATTCCATGGCTCATGTTCTCTTTCTCCATTTTCACACCAAGCAAGGTAGGATCTTGCTTCAGTCATCAACTTTACTTTTCTTCTGAAAGAGTGTCTTCCCCTTATCCCTTCTCATAAGGGAAATTGTGATTACAGTAAGGACCCTTCTGGGTAATCTGGTATAATCACCTAATGTCAAGATCCTTAAATTAATCACATCCTCAAGGTCCCCTTTAACATGTGCAACTCATAAACCAAAAATTCAGCTCATCTTAACATTCTCATAATTCTCACCTCATTACAGCATCACCTGATCTCCAAAGTCCCATCTAAATATATGCAAAAATGTTACTAGTTTCACCATCTAAATCATCTTGACATGTATGGGTGACATTCTGGGGATGAGATGTCCTTCCATATGTGCACCAGGGAAACTAGAAAGCTAGTGTTCTGCTCCCAAAATTCAGTGGTAGCCCAGTTGCCACTCCAGTTCAAGAAGCAGTTGGTGCACAGAGACTGAGTTTTGATGGCACAAATTAAACTCTGATGTCATGAGAACACACTGATAGGGAAAACCTGTCTTCCTCTTCTCTCTCCTCTCACAGGAACAAATTCTTTGAGGAGCTCACAACTTTTTTCATCCTAGCATCTTGCTCTGAATAAGCTCAGTGGTCACTGGGCAACACATACTGTACAGAACATGGGGTCCCATAGAATACTCATCTGCGTTGACATCCAGGCTCAGCCTCTGGGGCCTGCATGACCTTGGAGAGGTCACTGGACCTTTCCCAGGTGGTTTCATACTGTAATTTCCATGTGATTAGCACCAGCTGACCATAAAAATAACACTATTGGATGATGCAGCTCACAGCAGAATTTGCACAGAGTTTCTGTGATGGTAAATCACCATTTCTAACTGTGAGGAAAGTTCTTTTCTTTTCTTTTCCTACTCCCAGTGTAAATCTGAGCAGCTTCTCCCTGTATCTGGATCTTCCCTGAACTCTGGGGTTCAGAGGTCATGAGGGCCCTCAAATAACCCAGCACCTCTTCCACCTGCAGGATTCCCATTGTGCACTTAGCATGTGGTTCTTAAATCATATATCCCTGTGGGCACTGCAGCTCTTATGTTTAATTAAATTAATCCAACTGTCAGAGAAACCCATAGGGAAGAGGAAACACATTAAAAGGAATGTATACAGTACCCATATTAACAACAGTTGTGTGACTCTTCATTATTACCCAACATGCCTGAAACTCACAACCTCAGATTTTGCAAAATACAAGAACACTAAGGTCAGAGTTGAGACTCAGTGAGGAGAGGGCTGAGTCTATCAAAATTTCTGAAAACTCTATAATGACTCTTCATGGATCATATTATGTCTCATATCTGTTATATTTTGATATTAATGTCCCATGTCCCCTAGTACAATCCAGAATGACCTACAATACCTCCTTGGAAACCATCCATCTGATGAGCATTATGGGATTCCTGGAGCTCACTCACAGGAAAGGATATCATGTCCCTTTAGTACAGGAATAGAGAACCCTGGACACTGATCACAGACTCCTCCTGTCCCATTTATTGCTGTCTTACCTAATTCCTGTTCAGGTGTCATCCTGCAGGACTGCTATCTCCTAGGTCTGGGTCCACATTAGAGCCACAGGGCTCCCAGGGGACTGCATAGTGCAGCTTTCAGTCAGAGACCAGCTCCAAGGGAACAAGTGAGGCAAGTGAGCCTGAGCTTACTGAGGCAGAGGCCAGCCTATCAGCAAAGAAACAAGGGTTTGGATGCATCATGTCTCACATTTCTTTTTCCTCATTTCTCTCAGTAGAGTTCAACATCTTCCCCACAGTTGACAGCTCAGGAAGAAGTTCCAGGGTTCATGACAACAGATGTCCATGAGGCATCTGCCACCAGGGAGAAGTACATCAGGTGAGCTGACCACTTGGGGTCAGACTTCTATGGATTTGGATCATGTTTAGACTCAATAAACCCCACTCATGATTGAGAAAACAAGATGAGATTCCTGGATGATGCAACTAGGACCATGTCAGGTTGTCCCTCTTTCTAGTACTTTTCCTTGAGGTCATGGGGCTCTACATGGTGGTGGGGAGCTGAGCTGGGGAAACACTAATACTGAGTAGTCTGGGAGAAGAAAGATATATATGCTCACTCTCTGGGAAAAGAAAGGGGGTCTTAAATTTTCAATTCTGATAAAAATCATTCTACCATAAAATAATCTGTCTCAATGATGATTAAACAATCATGCAAATTCAACATTATTATTATTATTAATAATATGTTTTGCCTGGGCACAGCCAGGACATAGAATTATATCCTGAGAATTAACCCCACAGTGTCAGAGTGTTAGTTGAATGAAAGTTTTTTCATGCTTCCAGTCTAATACAGAAGAACCAAATGAAGAAAATTGCTTAATATGTTTGTATAAAATATCATATAATATATAATATCATTATAAACATATTTTCTTTGAAACTTGGAAATATAATGACATTACTTAGAAGAGATGTAGTGGAGAATCCCTAGGGATTCAGTGCTTTTGAGCAAGAAGTTAAAACCCTATATTATTACAGAAATCTGCAGTTTCCACAAGTCATCTTTGAAACTGAGTCTCTGCTGTGGGTGGGCCCTGAGCACCTCCAGCAGCTCAGCCCTCTCCTGCCTGGGGAGGTTTGTGTCTGGGCTCACACTGACTTCCCCTCACTGTGTCTTGCACAGTCATACATGGGTGTGTCCTCAGCAGTCACAGGGCTCAGCTGCACAGAGAATTGGTTCTTGGGTGTGTCTCTGGAGGTGGAGAGTCAGTTCTTGAGGGATGGATTGATTGTAGTTAGTGCTACCTTCATAGCATATTTTTGACAACCACTGAAGCCCACTCCCTGTGGGTTGACAAATCCAATACCAGCAATAGGGCCTGGTTGTGATGGAAAATTTAGAGAAAATGCAGGAGAGGGACAGGGTCTGGGAGAGCATCACCAGTCCTGGGCCTAACTCCTGCAGCTGCACCTGGGGCAGGACACCTGAGGACAAGGAGAACAGTGAGTCATATGCACAGAGGCAGAATCCCCATTACCTTCTTGTCTGAATCCTGAGACACTCACCTCTGGGAGCTGCCACCAGAAAGAGGAAGAATGACAAGGGTTTCATGTTCCTTTGTATGAGGTCCATGACTTGCAGACAATGTTTTCCAGGTACAGGGGAATCCTGAATTTAAGTCCATGTGTGCTGTGTTTTCATCAGTATGCCAAAAATGATGATTTGCATGTGGGAAGTACTTTTGTATGTAAAGGTGAAAGGGTTAAGGGAGTTCCCTGTCTCTGGGGCTTCTCTGGAAGGAGGATGCTGGCTGATCTCTAGGAGAACACAATTCACTTCCTGGGTCCCACTTCATTAAGTACAGAGATTTCTATTACCAGGCCATGAAAAATTCCTGAAGGAGCTGTTAAGGGAGGTGGATGCAGTCAAAGAAAAAGGATGTCTTTGGAAATAGTGTCAGTGTGCCTCTACTCTAATGGAGATACATATTTATCTAATACTCAACACAGATACATGGCCTGTAGTCTGTCCACTAAAACACTTAATCAATTTATCTCCTGTTAGCTGATTTTTATTGGATGTTCTAAAATTTTGAAGCAGCAGCTGCTAAATGAATCTGATACATAGAATTCAGATAAACTGGGTTCAATACGATATATGCCACTATTCAGAATTATTTTGACTCACTTAACATGTGAACATTTCTTCTTTGGAAATTACTTTTATAAAATTTATTCCCAATAATTATTGTAGAATTGAAATTGCTCACATCAATCTCTCATGCACTTTATTCTTATCACCCCTAGCAGTTTCCTAAACCTGTTTATTCCCTGTCTTTAGCTGAGCCTGCAAGGACTCCTGTACCTTAGGACTCTCTTCTTATGTAAAACGTTAAGAAACATAATCCCTCCTCTGATTTACATATAGAGACAGTTGAGGGTCATCAACCCACCAGTATGTTGGATCAGGGTTATGGGTTGCATTCTGTCTCACCAAAACATATGTTTTACCCCTAACCCTGCTCCTATGTATAGGTCCTTATTTGGAAATATTTTCTTTGAAGCTGTTATTAGTTAAAATATGTCCAAACTACATTAGATTGAGCCCTAATCCAACACGATTTTATCCTTGTAAGAAGGAAAGAATTGTATACAGGCAGACAGACTCAAAGAGGATAACATGTGATGACAGAGTTAGGAATTGGAGGCCCAGGATTTTGGACAAAGCACCAGTGCCTAGGAGCAGATAGGAAGGATTTACCCATAAAGAGCTCAGATTTATAGCCTCCAAAACTGCAAGGCAATATATTTACAGTGTTAAGCCATCCAATTTGTGATTCTTGTTACAGCCACCTTGGGAATACGTTCATGGATTGCAGAAAAACCCAACTCCTGCTTTCTGTGTCAATGCCAGTGAACTTCAGATTCTGTGGAAATGAGTTCAATACATTGGTGAAAATAACATGTACATCAATACATGCCCACAGTGAGTAGTTTGCAGACGGGATGAGCTCACAATGGCTAGAGGGAAAATTCCTGTACAATTATCAGGTCCCTTGAAAACTGATCTGGGAGCTGCCCTGCTGAGGCCTGCGTCACTGAGTCCTGGGATCAAGGCTGAGGTCCTAGAAGTCAGTAAGTCCTGAAAGCCCAGCACAGCTCCATCTCCTCCTGTCCTGTGGCCATGAGGATGATCTATCACCACATGGGCTTTCATCTGCCAAGATACTAATAGGGGAACACTACAGAAACTTTATTTGTGAATATTAGGGAAGGAATCCAGAGCTATTTACTGTTACTAACATTGTTGTCATGTTATCATCACCCTGGGAGACAGAATATGGGAACCTATGTGTGTCCTCACCGCTGTCCCTCACAACTGCTAAAGTGACACCTGCTCTGGTCCTGTCCTTGACATGTCAACCTGTGTGACTGGGGTAGAATAGCCCATCTGCCTCAGTGACTCCAGATGTACATTGAAGAATTTAGATCCATTTTTTCTAAAATTCCCCTTTACCTTCTCATTTCAGGAACACAGCTTTGAATGCAGCATACTACATATTGACAAGTCAATATTAGTAAATGGAATTACAAAAGAACTAACTTCCATGTCCGAATGTAGTTAATAGTAAAGTCAACAGAAGTAGGATGAAAAAAGATGAACAGGACAAATCAGGACCTGCTGTTTAAGATCTTGGAAAGGGCCAGAGAACGGATGGCATCCAACATCCAGAATCAGGTGTGCCCATTTCTTACAAGGTGGTCTCACAGAGCAGCACAGATGCAAAATGGAGTGTCCTGGCCTTTGTGGGCTGATGGGCTTGGAAGGAAACTGTTATAAATTCTTGTTCACAGAGAAGAAAATCTAACAGCTGTGCCTATGATTCTGTGGGTGAGGGTGAGTTGCAGGGCCTGCTTGCCTCCAGGAAAGGAAAAATATAAGAGGAAAAATAACTTCTGGCACTTACAGAGATGATTAAGTTAAGCTGTGGCTGGACACCAGCACTATATTTTAAATTCTACTGTGAAGAACCAACTGAAATGACAAATCTGCAATAAAAAGAGAAAAGAGGTAAATATTTAAGTGTGATATCTTTCAAGTTTACCAAAGATCAAGATGCTGGAGGAAGTAAGTATCATGACCAGAGAGAAAAGACAAGATGTTGGTGGAGTTCATTTTGAGATGGGGAAGGTACGTTTGTTGGCTGATTTTTATTTTCACTGCAAAATGTAGAGAGCTTGAACTAAGAATAGAAGGCAAACTTAGAGAAAGTTAAGTAAAGACATTTGAGGTTAATGGAGGGTGATTATAAAAGACATTGTGAAAAATGAAGCATGAACTTTAAAGAGAAAGGTAGCAACTACCAGGTGATTAGAGTGTTTCACAAAAGTATGGACCCAATAATTTAATAAACCACCCCTGTCCTCCAGCTCCTCACTATTAAGGCATCTATAAGACCTAGAAACTCCCTATTACATGATCATCCCATTGACTCTTTTTTTTTTTAAGATTTATTTATTTACTTTATCCATTTTAACCCCCCCCTTCCCCATTTGCTGTTTTGTGTCCATTCACTGGGCAATTCTCCGTGTCTGTTTCCTGCCATCTCTTCTCATCCTCCTCCTCCAGTCTTCACCAGGATTTGATCCTGCAGACTTCCAATGTAGGTGAGAGGTATTCTGCCACCTGTGCCACCTCAGCTCCTGGCTTCTGGGTCTGTTTCCTGCCATCTCTTCTCATCCTCCTCCTCCAGTCCTCACCAGGATTTGATCCTGTAGACCTCCAATGTAGGTGAGAGGTATTCTGCCACCTGCGCCACCTCAGCTCCTGGCTTCTGTAGCTTTCAGAGCATCTCGTCTTTTCTCTCCCCTGTTACGTCATCACCTTGCTGCATGGCTCCCGGGGACCGACAGCTCAGCGGCACACAGAGGCTGGCAGCCCATGCGCCTTCTACATATATATTTTTTTATATATGTAGGTCCCTCCATATGGCAGACGGACACCCAACCATTTGAGCCACATCCGCCCCCCCCATTGACTTTTTGAGTTAGGCAAATGTTCCCAGAGGAATAGATTATTAGACACAACAACAGTCATGGTTAAATACTTATTTTAAGCTGTGTTTTCAGAAAGAACCCAGAACCTGACAAAAAGCAGCTCCATGGCCCCTCTGCACCTGCCCTAGGGCTGGGCACTGTGTTCAGTGGGTCCTGAGTGTCCGCTGCAGTCCAGCCCCCACCCTGCAAGGAGGTTCCTGTTGTGCATAGGATATTTCTCTCACAGTGTTTCTGCCCAGTGTTACCTGGCTGTACCCTCAGCTTCAGACTGCTCTTTAGAGATACCACATGCTGGTGATATCATCTCTTGACATAGTGAATTGTCTTTACCAGCACAGCATACTCTTCAAGGAGATCCAACACAGGATTCTATGGAACCCCAAGGGCCCCATTTCATGTAGCCTGCCATACACTTAGACACAGTCACAGACAAGATATATCCAGAAAATCTCAGGGACCTACAGGGGGTCTCTTAATTGTTCTTGGATCCTTGAGTTGAATGTCACATCAGAGAACAATTGCACACACATAGCCATGGGGGTAAAAGCACCCAATGCATCTACTATTCATAATCATACACAAATACACACACATATGTGCACAACTGTGCACACACCATACATTTACATGCACACACATAAACATTGCACACATACACACACATTTACTATTCCTATCATACACCCACAAACACTAATGAGCATAAAATCAGGCATGGGCAGGCACAAACATGTGTGAACACTCACATGTATAAACGCATACCTCCACACATACATACACAACCACAAACATACACACACTGTGTCTGACTTCTGAACAATGGACCCCAATGTGTCCTCCCTGTGTCTAGCACATGGGTTTTCTCCCCATGCTGAACCTAGGTCTGTGAATGTGTCTCATTTGGAAAAGCAAACAAGAGCAAACCAGAGCTCTCTGAAACTTGGGAACTGTGTGCATGTTGGGTTTGTCTTTCCCTGCATTGCCTGGGATCCCTACAGATGCCCCCATGAGAGGAGCCAGGCCTGCCAGGGGTCAGGAGTACATGGCTGATCCATGCACAGTCAGTGCAGCCAACACTGACCCTCCCTTGATGTGGGGGAGGACACTCTGACATATAGCATATCTCCAGAGATATAGACTCACATAGTGAGTCTCTGTTCTCAGTAGACACTGAACCACATGGCCAGAGTCAGGTAGAACCCTGGGCAGGGCACCCTTCCAAGGAGAAGAAGCTGGTGCTGGTCAAGGAACAGGAGACCCAGAACAATGAGTTTCATAATAGGTCACTATCCCTGTAGGTCAGTGTCTGTGACAGGCCTCCTGGTCCTCCCTCTTGGGCAATGGTGTCCCTGTTCTGCCACTGCAAATTTTTTTTTTAATGTTTTTATTTTTTTATTTTTATTTTTAATTAATTTATTTTTTATTGTGGGTAAAAATCAAAATTTTCATAATACATACCAATATTTATAAAATGATATATAAATAAATGTGCATATATGTGCATTTGCTTATAAAAATGTTATTTTATATATATATATATATATTTTAAGAGGTGCTTAGATTACCTAAAATATTACATGGAATGTCCCGGGATTCCCATGTTCCCCACCTCCCACACCTCCCACCACATCCCACACAAACATCTCCCACAAGTGTGGCCCATCACTCTCAATGGACTTACACATCCTGGGGCCTTGCCATCAACCATAGACCACAGTTCATATCGTAGACACACTCTCCCACACAGTTCTGAATGGTGTGTGCTGATTTAAAATGGCCTACATCCATTGCCACAACGGCACTCAGGACAACATACAAATCCCGAAAAAGCCCCTGTATTTCAACTGCACATCCCCTCCCTGCCCCAAAAGTGTCCAGTGGCCACCGAATCCATCTCACTGTTATAATTTCTTCCATTGCTAGAATCACCTATGTGTACAACAGAATACCATCAAGTCCACTCTAGTCTTAGTTCTTCCCCCAATCCTAAGAGGACTGGGATGGTGATGTCTACTCCACCTCCAAGTGAGAGAGGGTTTATATCCCATGGATATGGTGGGTGGACGATCCTGCCTGCAAATGCAGGCCCTCTCCATTCCCTGGGCTGGCTGTTGCCCATCGTTGTCTCCTCACCAGGTGACTTGGATGAGTCCATTGAGCTGTAGGGTAGGAGTTGCAGCTCCACCGAGATTCCACGCACACCTGGCACATAGGTAGGCCAGAGGCTCCAGTCTCTGGAAGTATACATAAAAACTCCAGCATCACATATAGGTTTGGACAGAAGGGACTGATGAACCATGCTGCCACTGCAATTTGATCCATAGATGAGAGGACTCAACTATTTAGTTCATAGGTTTCCAAAACAGAAGGATTTCAATAAAATTTAAAAAGTTTTACTGTAAAAATTAAATAAATAAACAGATTTAAGTGAAGTAAATCCAAGTCACAAACAGGGAAAAGTAATTGTGAATCACATTTTTGTTACAGAACTTCTATCCAAAATAAAGTGCAACTTTTCCATAAATATCAATTTGTAAAACTATGTTTTAAAATCATGTATAACTATTAAATGCACTTCCACCAAAGAATATTTACAAATGCCTACTAAGTTCATGAATAGAGACTGAGCATGTGTAGTCATGAGAGAAATGTAAACTAAATTCACAGCAGACTACTGCTTCAAACTCACCAGAGGTATAACAATGTAGTTTAAAATGATAAGAAGTGATGGAAAAGTTGAGAAGAATAAATGATAATGAAAATACACCAAAACTGTTTTGTTTAAGGGGTAACTAAAGCAGATTTTAGGTGTAAATATGATACTTGAATTATTAATTAATAATTGAATTATTAAATAATAATTTGTTAATAAATACTATTGATATTAATAGTAAAATTATTGCCTCATGAATACATCATTAACAAAAAGGCATACAATCACTAAAAGCATGTTCCACATTTAATAACACCAAATTATACATGTGAATATGGTTGAAAGGGGAAGTTTTGG
Organism: Tolypeutes matacus; assembly: GCA_026826555.1. Taxonomy (NCBI): domain Eukaryota; kingdom Metazoa; phylum Chordata; class Mammalia; order Cingulata; family Chlamyphoridae; genus Tolypeutes; species Tolypeutes matacus. The sequence goes on along the minus strand of JAKSZT010054023.1, from coordinate 3,048,133 downwards.
GTCATGTATATTACTAGAATAAAAGTTAGTCAATGAAACAGTGAATCCTATTGTGGACAATAGACTGGGGTTAATAGTAAAAGTATGAGAATTTTCTTTCATGAATTATAACAAATGTATGACACTAACACAAGGTATTAATAATAGGTTGGTATATTGGAAAAATTTCACCTAATGTAAAATAGGGTCAATAGAGACCATAGTTAATAGTACTATTTTAATATTATTTCATCAATTGTAACAAAGGTACAACACTAGTGCAAAGTGCCAAATCCACAAATTCTCTAATTAAAAAAATACCTAATGATAACTTAAAAAAAACATTATGTTGACAATACACCTGCAATACATGCAGACTGTATACTTCCATGTACTTTCTCATTTTCTTTTTTCTTAATAAATGCTTTACTCCCTTGCCTACCCAAATATAAACAAAAATTTAAAAAAACAAAAAACACATTATGCTAATTGAAGAAATGATGCAATATATTAGATATTGTATGATTGTGTTATATAAATTGCAATATAAATAAATCTATAGAGACAGAAATATATTAGTGGGTTTGTGTGGATGGGGAAGGATAGCGGGGTATCTGTGGCTACTGGGGTATTGAGTTTTTCTTTTCAGAGTAATGAAATTGTTCTAAAGTTGATTGTGCTGATGAAAGCACAACTCAGTGAATACACTAAAGGACATTGATTGAACACTTTATTTTTTTAAAAAGATACTTAGATTACATAGATGTTACAGAAAAAGTGTAGGGGATTCCCATATACCCCACTCCCTACCCCTCCCACACTTTCCCACATTAACAATATCCTTCATTAGTGTGGTACATTTGTTACAAAAGATGAACATATATTGAAGCATTGCCACTGTGTGGATTATAGTTTACATTATAGTTTAAACTCTCTCCAACACATTTGTGTAAGTTATGACAAGATATATAATGGCCTGTATCTGTCACTCCAACATCATTTAGGACAATTCCAATGCCTCCAAAATGTCACCATATTACACCTCTTTTTTAAAAAAAGATATTTAGGTTACAAAAATGTTACATAAAAAAATATAGGGGATTCCCATATGCCCCACTTCCCACACCCCCCACATTAACAACATCCTTCATTAGTGTGGTAAATTCATTGCAATTGATGAACACATTTTGGAGCATTGACACTAAGCACGGACTATAGTTTACATTGTAGTTTACACTCTCTCCCACCCAATTCTGTAGGTTATGGCAAGATATTTAATGACCTGTATCTGTCATTGCAATGCCATTCAGGATAATTCCCAAGTCCCAAAAATGCCCCATACAACATCTGTTTTTCCCTCTCCCTGCCCTCAGAACCTCCAGTGGTCCCTGCTTTCACATCAATGATTGATATAATTTCTTCCATTGCTAGAATAACAATAAGTTTGTAGTAGAGTACCAATAAGTCTACTTTAGTTCATAGTTCATTCCCCAATCCTGAGGATTCTGGGATAGTGATGTCCACTCAACCTCTAATTGAGAGGGGGTTGTGAAACATTAGGGCCAATGGATGAAACTCTTGCTTTCAGTTGTAGACTCTCCCAGTTCCTTGGTATGGTGGTTGTCCATCCTCACCTCCTTGTTAGTTGTCCTGGGTGAGAGCAATGAACTAGAGAGTAGGTGCTGCACCTCTGTTGAGATTCAAGGCCCAGCTGGCACATGGACAGCCCAAAAATTTAAGTCTCTTGGATATACACTTACCAACTCTAGTACTAATTATAGGTTCAAATAGAAGAACAGAAGAGCCATGTGTAGGAAAACCATAACTGAGTCCAACTCTGTCACCCTGGGGAGCATAAATTTCACAGTAGGGCCCACTGGCAAGGCATCAAACCCCTGAGATATCTGCCCTGACTATAGTGTCTGGATGTCTCTGGAGCCCTGCTATTTGGGGTAGTATCTACTTTGGCAGTCAATGAGTTCCTGCTGAGACATGCATAAGCATAACCTCTGGAATGGTCTCCCAATTCACTTTGAAGTCTCTTAGTCATATAAAGTCATTTGTCTTTACCTTTTCCTCCTTTTGGTCAAGGTCTTTTTCCAGCTGCATTGCTAGTTGGTGTTTGGTAGTAACCCCTCAGTGCCAGGGAGGCTCATCCCTTGGAGTCATGCCCCACACTGGGGGGAAGGTAATGCATTCATATGCTGAGTTTGGTTTAGAGAGGCCACATTTGAGCAACAAGGAGGCTCCCAGGAGACAACTCTTTAGGCACCTTATAATTCTAGGCCGAATTTCCATTTCAAGGGTAAATGTTCATAACCACAGTCATCAACATCAGAGGCCCATCAAAGGATCATCGTCCTTCACTAGTCATTGCCCTTTACTCAGGAAATTCTTGTTGCTCCATTAGAAAATGTGGAAGAGCTCCCCAGGATTGGAATTTGATATTCTTTTGGTTATTGCATGAATCTCCACCCACCTCGACAATGCCCCATAAACATTTGAATACATTTATATGCCTTCTATTTATGCCCAGGAGAACTTCCTCCCATATACCCCCCATCACTGACACCCCACACCAATGATCCTCCAGTGCCACAGTTATAACTCTTCTGTGATCCAAAACTTCTTTAAAAATGAAGCCAATAAGATAACCAAATGCAATTAATGAGAAAATGAAATAATATATTTTTTAAAATGACAAATAAAATTTTAAAAAAATTTAAAAATATAAAAAATTTGGGATAATAGAAACTAATGAAAAAATATTAAATTTTTTTAACATTTTGTGTTTCATCACTGTAAGATCTGTTGTCCTATGCATACAGTGATATTTTCTTCCATTTATTACCCTAGTGTCTTACTTTTTTCAGTTTGTCTTCAATGAGCACTTTAGATGGATTGTATCATTTGTGAAAATATCTCAATAAAACTGTTGAAAAAAGGAGCAGAAGTAATATCACCAGACAATTACCGCTAACTATGGTCCATAACATATATTTGACATATTTTTTCCACACCCCCCAATTATCAACACAATACTTCTTTGGCATTGATGCAAGAATATTACAGTATTGTTGTTAATTAAAGTCCATAGTTTACATTAATTATTTTCCCATGTGTCTCCACATTCCCATGACTCTGCAATAGTTATGTACATCTGTTCTCGTTCACAGAAGGACACTCTTGCATTGGTACTATTAACCATAATTCTCACCCAACTCTTGGTTCACTGTTGTTCAGTCCATAGATTATTCTCTAGCTTTCTTTCAATTGGCACTTACATCCCTAAACTGTCCTTTTCCACCAAAATTCTATTTATAAACTAGTTGTTACTCACTATAATGTGCTATCATCAACTCTACCCATTTTCACAAATTTACAGTCAATTTAATTAAAACATCTACATACATTAAGCATCAGTACTCCTTCATAGCCCCCCTCTTATCTCCTAATAACCTATACTGTAGGTTTTAATGCCATGCCTTTATTCTTCATATTTAGCTCATATTAGTGAGACCATGCAATATTTGTCCTTTTTTGTCTGCCTTATTTCACTTAGTGTAACACCTTCAAGATTCTTCCATATTATTATATGTGTCCCAACTTCATTTCTTCTTACTGCAGCATAAGATTCCATTGTAGGTATACACCACATTTTTTTTTTTTATCCATTCATTGGATGATGGACACTTACATTGTTTCTATCTTTTGGCAATTGTGATGGGAGACTTGTATGATGTTATGCATGTTGTTTTATAAGTTCACAACTTTTACTATACATTAATTCTTTACGTATGTTCACGTATGGAAAATATACTTCAATAAATTGTTTTTTAAAAAGGAGCAGAGGAAGACAAAACAATGTGGAATATAACAACAGGTAAAAATCATGTTCTATCTAAAGAAACCAGAAAAAGAAATTAGAGAAAAATTTAAAAATTAAGTAGAGAAAAGCAAGGAATAGGAAATTTCAAAAGTACTGAGCTCATGATGTCACCCTGTCCCATAACAACCCTGGATGTGGTCAACCCAATGTAGATCTCTGCTCTACTTCCTGTGCATTGTGGGAACCATAGTCAAAACCAGGACACTCCTCCCCAGCTGCTTCATGCACCTGCCCCTGGAGTTGGCCTCTGAGCACCCTCTGGTGTTCCCAAGCCTCTTAAACAGCCTAGCCCCCTGCTGTTCCCTGAGGAGAGGTTTGTATCTTGGCCCTCCCTGACTTCCTCTTACTGTGTCTCTTGCACAGCAATAAATGGCCATGTCCTTGACTCTCAGGCTGCTCAGCTTTAAATAAACTTCATTTTTGGATATGTCCCTGGTGATGCTGAGTTGAGACTGAAGTGTTGGGTTATAGTGTGTACTTCCACTACTCCATATGTCACCCATCCACTCCAGCCCCTTTCCTGGAGCCTGGTGCACCAAGTCCAAATGATTCTTGGTTACAGAGATGCCAGAGACAGTGCAGGTGAGGGACAGGATCTGTGAGGGCTTTACCAGACCAGGTCCTGACTCCTGCAGCTGCACCTGGGAGAGGACATCTAAGGACAAGGAGAACAGTGGGTCATGTGCTCAAAGGCAGCATCCCCATTACCTTCATTCCTGAATCCCTGAGACTTCACAGCTGGGAACTGCCACCAGAAAGAGGAAGAATCACAAGGCTTTCATGTTCTTGGGGTTGATGTCCATGAGGCCTGGAAAATGTACTTGACATAAAAGAAACCTAAATTTCAGTGAATTTGTGCTGTGGTTTCATCTGTCTTCCCATGTGGTGATTTGCATTTGGGAAGTAACTATGTATATAAAATGAAAGGGGATGAGGGGAGGTCCTTGTCTTAGGGGCACCCTAGGAGGAGGATGCTGGCTGAGCCCTTGGGAAACATACTCCTCTCCCTGAGGTGCTACCTCACCAAGCCATTTCCTCTACTTAAAGGCAAGAAATGTGCTGAATGAACTCTTCAGGAATTCAGATGTGGCCTCAGATTGAGGGTGGCTTTAGAAAGATAGTCACTGTGCCAATACCCCAAGCATTACATATATGTATGTGTCTTATAGGGAATTTGAATGCAACATATTATAAACTGGCAATTTAATGATATCACATGTAGATTTAATAATAAATATGGTAAGACATCCATCCCTAGCCCTGCTCCATGTGGGGGTGGCAGCAATAAGAAGTCAAAAGTATTTGTCCTGGACATTAAAGTCACCAAAGATTATGACAGAATTTCAGGATGATGGTTAGGACTGGGTGCATGAGGTATTGAGAAAGTCTTTGGGTGGAAATGCTGTGAAGGGAGCTGAAAAGAGGAAAATCAAATCCACATATGGAGTAAATTACATCACTGTGAGGACACAGTGCTGAAGGTCAAAGTGCATTTTTCATTGAAGACTTATTTCCACGTCACCCTGTTTTCTGAATTCATTATGACATTGACATTTGGTTAAATCAGTTCAGGTGAATGAACTTCTGTGCATATTGCTTGTTTCACATAACTTAATAGATTATATTTATCAATGGAATTGCCCAAATAAAGGTGATTTAATGAACTTCTGCTGAATCTCTGTCGTACAAAAACAGCAGAGGCAAAACCATGCCTTCCTGGGCCTTCCCATAAAACTGAAGAGAGAAATCATAAGAAAGTCCAGATGCTGCAGGGAAGCTTCCTTATCTTTCCACTCCACCTGCCTCTCAACCTTGCCCTGGTGCTTGGTGTTCCTAGGTCTCTCCTAGCCTGTCCTTGGTCCTGGTCCCTGGACTCCATGGTCCAGAGTGACTCCTGCCCCTGTCTGTATATATGCCCTGAAACAGGCCCCTGGCTCAGTGCTCCTTAGATGCCCAGGGGGACATTCCTGCTGGCCATGCAGGGAGCTGAGGGCCTGGGTTCCTTCTTACTTCCCTGTACGGTGGGTCCCACTGCCTGGTCCTGAGCATTTGTATTGTGGGTTACAAGAGGCAGCTTGAACTGTCCTTTGTAGGCCTTCTGACCATGGATGGTTGAACTACATTGTGGTCAGTATGGTTCTTGTAGCTGCCAGCATCTTCAGCCCCTTGCTGGACTCCTTGGGTTCCAACAAAACCTGTGGCCATCAAAGTTGCTCACTCTGCTCTCAGCTGCTGGGCTCTGCAGGCATCTGCAGGGACACTGATGACTGTTCAGAACAACTTTCATAGGGAGAAAAGGGAAAATGCAGAACCTTAGAGGAAAGTCCAGATGTCAAAAGACCCCCTCCCCATCTTCACCTGATACTGGAGCTGCAGGGTCCAGAGAACCCACTGGACAGCACTTTGCTGAGCTTTGGATCTGGGCTCACACTGCCAGTCCCTCACTGTGTATCTCATTCAGAATGACACAGCTCTGTCCTTAGCTCTCAGATTGTCCAATTGCAGAAATTGTGTGTCCTTGGTGTTGGTCTTGAGATTGTGAACTGGTCCTTCACAGATCTTCATAGTGTGTCTTAATTCCATCATTACAGACACTTCCCAGGAGCCTGTAGGACCCACATCATCCAGTAGCCACTGAAGGTGAACCCAGAGGCTACAGAGGGAAGTCTCAGTGATCACCCATGTATCTCCAGACAACACCATCTGCACCCCACAATTGACTCCTCCCTGCACAAACACACTATCAGGAAACTGTCACCGATAGCCAATCTTTCACCCATGTGCACTCATACACTGAATATTTATTGTTCTCATAAAAATCCTTTTAGAATTTCAATAAGAAAAACCCACTTCAGCCCAAACTCCATGGTGAATTATCTCTGAACTTTATCACAGAATTGGAATACCTGGGAATCCAGGGGCTGGGTCTCCTCACCCTGAGCCTACAGTTCAGGGATGGGCTAGTTTTTTTTTTTTTGTTTGTTTGTTTTTTTGTTTTTTTTTTTTTGGGCTAGTTTTAATCAGCAGAGGGAGGGGCCTTACTGGCATTTCCTCCTACCATAAAGCAAGGTCTGGGATGTTTTCAGAGGGGATAGTGCCCAGCTAGATAGGTGGATTCTGGGGGAGTTGGATGGTAATGATAGTATTCAAGAAAACTGATTTATTATTATGTTAGGTACTGGGCTAAACATTTACACCCATTTTGTTATTTCATTTTTACCAGAGCACATAAGACACATGAATTATCAATGATTCCTCCATTTTACAGATGCAAATCTAAGAACTGAAAAATAGAGTGGTCGTGTGACATGTCTGTGGGCACAAATCACCTAAGGGTGAGCCTGTGATGGACCTGTGCTCCTCACCACTGGGTGCAAATGCTTACCTGGACAAGCTCCAGGAGAGACTGGGACAAGACTTCTGAGCTTTATACCCCTCAACTGCTTTTGTAAAATCAGAATATTTGTGTATTTTGCTGTATTCTTGTGTTTACTAGATGAGATTATTTGTATCTCCATCTCTCCCACCTTACCATTTTTTTTTTTTTTTTTTTTTTTTACCGGGAGGTACCGGGGATCGAACCCTGGTCTCTCCATATGGTAGACGGATGCCAAACCTCTTGAGCCACGTCCGTTTCCCGACCTTACCATTTTTTATGCTTTAGAAAAATAATGTCTTCACTGAGTTACAATTGATCTACAATAAACAGCATGTATTTAAAGTGTTCAATTCAATAAATATTGACACATGCCTACATCCATGGGACCAGCACCACAATCAGAATAGTGTGCATATCCAACACCCCTATACATTTTTTCTTGCTCCTTTGTAATTCCTCTCACCCTGTCTCCAGGTAAATATTGATCTTTATGTTACTTAGGAATAGTTTGCATTTCCAAGAATATATAAATTAAATCATACAGTGCGTGCTATTCTTTCTTTAGCTTCTTTCAATCAATATAATTTTTGGTAATCCATCCTTGTTGGTGTGAGTCCCAAGTACTCATTGATCTAATGCTGAATAATCATTCAATGTAAGCATATACCTCAATGCATTTATCTACTCACCTGTTGATCTACATTTGTACAGGTTGAAATATCTCACCATTATAAGGAAGCCTGAGACTTAGCTTCAAAAGATGATAAGCTATGAACAAGGTCTCTCTTGTTCTTACAACAACATAAAAACTGAACAAACTGCAGATTAACCTAACTGAGTTAAAAATATAAGGCAGCTCATGTTACAGGCCAAGCAACACAGTTGAAATCTGGAGAGAGACAGATGCCTGGAGGGAGAAACAGCACCCAAATAATAGCTTACCTTGGGGAGATACTAGCAGGTAGGATTTACCCTCCTAAAAGACCAAACTAGAATATGTGGTCAATTTCTTAAGGCCAGGTGTTAACAAGGCAAAAGAGTATGAAGCTCCCAGGGGCCCCAGATGTAGATGTGTTTATAACCTTTTACAAGGTTTCCCTCCGGATTTGGGGAGAAGCAAAAGAAAGACCTCCTTCTGCCTGTGTGGTACTGTCTGGGGTTGAGGAACAGCAACCACTGCTGACATGCACCAGACACACCTACTTTTTAAAAACTTAGAGGCAGGCACCAAAGTAAAGACCCAAGAACCTCGTAGGCCATATGCACATTAAACACACACACACAGACGTGTCTACTGTAGTAAAACTGCTTAAATGCAAAGAGAAAGACTTGAGGGCAATGAATAGAGTTGGATGATGACCTCCTAGCAGAGGAACAAGTAAATTAATTGCAACAGACTAGTAATCAAAACCATGGGAGGTAGATGATCATGAAGTGATAACATTTGTGATCGAACAAATAAATCAACCCAGATTTTTACATGCAGTGAAAAGAGTCTGTAAATTGCAATTACTCAGGCAGAAACTGAGAGAATTTATTTACAGCATAAACTGCTCTTTGATAAATGCTTAAAGGAGTTTCTCAGGAAAAATGAAGAAGATGGATATCAGAAATCTGAATGTACAAAAAAAGTGTAAAATATATAAATTATAAATTTAATATTTTCTTATTTCAATAGCTTTAAAAGATAACCATTTAAAGCAATTATAATAGCAAGCAGGCATTGTGTATATATATATAAAACATATAGAAATCATGAGAAGTAATAAGGAAGAAAAGGAGAAATTGGAAATATACTAAAATAGTGCATTTAAACACACATGGATTGATATAACACATTTAAAGGTAGAATGAATTTATTTTCAAATGTTTATGGTAAACCTTGGAGCAGCCACTAAAAAGTTAATCAAACAGCAGCAACAAAGTATTTAATCAAGCATTTTAATTTAGATATGATAAATGATATCATAGAAATCTTAATTTAAACCATGAGATAGAAGAAATACTAGTCAAATACAAGTGAGTGTGACTGACTAGAGGTGGCAAGGACTGGTAAATAGCCTCTGTGATTATTTTCATTTGGTGGTTTTCATTTATATCCACAATGCCAATGAGGTCATATCTGTTGAAAATGTTGTTCAAGCTTTCTATATTATTATTGATTGTTTTCTAATTTTCTATTGAATATGGAGACTATTTTTAACTATAATTGAAGAGTTCACTCCTTTTGCACTGTCAGTTTTGTCTTTCATGCATTTTAAAGCTCCAATATTGGAGTTATATGCAATTGGTAATGTTTTTTTTTATTAAGACTTCTGATCCATGAATATGGGAAGTCTTTCAAATATTTAGATCTTTACTTTTTTTTCAAACATATTTTGTAGTTTGAAGAGTACATGTTGTACATTTCTTTTGTTCCGTGTGTTTCTATTTTATTCTTTTTGATGCTTTTGTAAATGGAATTTTTTAACAAATCAATTTTATTGATACATAATAATAAAACACAAATCTATCCAAACACTATAATCAACAATATTTGGTATAATCATATAGTTCTGCAATCATCACTTCAATCATTATTAAGAGCATTTCCATTATTCCAATAATAATACTAATAATAAACAAAAAACAAACTCATCACCTCTCAATCTTTCTATGCTTCCACATTCAAGTGTAAAATTGCAGGATATTCATTGAATTAACAAGATTGTGCCAGAATCACCAGCAAACATTACCAACATTTTTCATTGCTTCAGACAGAATGTCTGTAACCGTTAAGAATTCACTTCCCATTCAATCCTGAATCTGGTAACCTCTAATCTACTTCCTGTACCTATGAATTTGCATATCCTAGGCATTCCATGTAAGTGAAATCATACAATAGTTTTCCCTTTGTATTTGAGCTATTTAATGCAAAAACACATTTCAGTGTTCATCCATATTATAACAAGTGTCTTCCCTCTGTGCAAGTGACTGATATTCCAGTGTGTGCCTCCATCTGTTTATCCATTCATTTGTTCATGGAAATTTGCATTGCTTACAACTTTTGGCTATTGTAAATGATGTGGCTATGAACTTTGGCATACAAAATATATATTTGAATCCCTGTTTTTGATATTTTGAGATATATACCTAGAAGTGGAATTGTAGTTTCATATGATAATATCATATTTAAAATTTTGAGGACCTGCAGGTCTGTTTTTCAAAGACAGTTATTTAACATTCCCACCAGCATTGTAATAGGGTTCCTATTTCTCCACAGCCTCTCAAATACTTGTTGCTATCTAAGTTTTTGTCCATGATATTTGTTTGGATGGCTTTGATTAGTTGTTCAATGTTCTGCACCTCTTCCTGGTTTTTAGTTTGTTTATTGGACTGGGCCATGCCTTTCTGTTTCTTGGTATGGTTTGCAATTTTTTGTTGCTGTATGGTCATCTTTTTATATTGATGGGTTTATTCAGTTGATTAGCTTCTCTCTCTAGGATTTTATTCGGTTGCTATTTTTGTGTGTGTGTTAAATTTTCTCTCTGACATTTTGTTCCTGTTATTCTATTTCCTTGCTGTTGTCTATGTTCCCTTGAAGGAAAGAGATTAGGGCCAGAAAAAGTAAAAGAGGCAAGAAAAGAAAAAGGATAATAGTAATAATAATAGTAAAAGTTAGAAGAGGAACTGTATAAGACCTTGGAAAATGAATATTTAACTCATGTAAGCAATGTAGAGTAATAGGAATAAAAAAGTGTAGTACCAACAATGAAATGGGAAACTGAATAAAGAAAAATATATAGAATGAATTTAAAGACCAGAATTATGAGGAGGGAGGGAAAGATAAAAGAAAAGGCAAAAAGAAAAAAGTTAATAAAAGAAAGAAAACAGGATAGAGAAGATAGAAATAAAAACCAGAAAAATTGAGGACTAAACAAAGAGAGGTGGAATGTAAGAACAACAACAAAAAGAGAAGATAGAAAGATGAAGGAAGGAAAAGAAGTAGCCTTGGTAGACAAAAAGTGTATACACAATGATAGGGAAACCAGGGATGAGGAAACACAGCAAATAAGAAACAAGTCAGTAGCATCTAATTAAGAAAAAAAAAGAAAAAGAAAAAAGGGGTGGGAAGAGGAAAGAAAAACAAAAACACACACACAAAAAATCACACGAGCAAGCAGTCAAACACAAACTAAGAAAAAACAGCTTTTCCTCTTAGGGCCCTGAGGAGCTTGTCAGGCTGCTGGTGTTCATCAATCAATTACCCTGTAGCCTGCCCTATGCAGGTTTTGAAGTGAGTTTTATTGAGTAAACTAAGTTAAATTTTTTTTAAAAAGTAAACATTTTTAGGAAAAATAAGAGACCCAAGAGAAGCTAATATAAAAATAATGTCTATGTTCTCCCTGTCCTAAAATATCAGCTGGATGTTTGGTATCCTGTGGATCACTGTTCTAAGAGGAGCCAGAAATTGAACTAGGGACCTTGTATATTCAAAGTGGAATCTCCTCCACTGAGCTAACCTTTCTCATTGGGTATGTTACCTTTTCAGAAAGCTATCCAGTCACTTTTCCTCAGACTGGTTTGACTCTTTGCAGTTGGTACATTCCTGTCCCTGCCTCCTTTCTGTTTTTATTGCTTTCTCTCCCAGGCAGCAGGATGCAATAGCCTGTGTGAGCATATCCCTCCTCACCTCTCCTAGTCAGTTTGAGTTTCCTTCTGAAATTCAAATGGAATCCTGGTGACTGAAGTCACTGCAGAAAAATGACTCTCAACCCTCTTCCAGACCACGCCCTCCTCCCAGGGGAAACAAAATGGGCTCTTGGAATCTTATTAAGCACTTCCTACTGCCCACCTCCCTTAGAGGAGTTGAAATTTTGTTATTTTTCAGCATGGAACTAGTCAATTGCCTGACTCTGCCCTCTCCCAGACCAAGTTTCTCTATCCCAGGGCAGTTATGTAAATCAGGCTTCCTCAGCAGATTTGCCTCTCCTCTCTTCCTGGTGCCACCTCTAGCTGGCTGGTATGCACCCCAAAGCTCAAATGGGGTCCAGGCAACCAAACCCACAGAAAGGAAACCCCTTTCCACCCCTCATCAGAACCCTCCCACTCTCAGAGAACTTGGCCTCCTGCCAGGTATCCAGCAGGAGTTGGGGCTGAAAGTGTCTTCCCACTCTGAGGGTGGTGCTTAGCCATCCACAGTTTCCAGCCATGGAGTGAGAAACTCATGGTTTTACCTTGAGTAATCTATCCCCCTGTCCATCTCCCTCCAGATCAATGCCCCAAAGCCTCCTGTTCTGTGGGTTCCCAAAACAGCCCACTCAGGCAGGATCTTACTCCCACTCAGCAGTCCCTTGTGAGAGAGATGGTGAGCACCCATTTAAACTGATGCCAACTTGCTGCTTCCCCTATTTTTTTAATTCTTACCTTCCTTGTAAGTGTTATATGGCATTGTATTGTAGTTTTGATTTATATTTCCATGATAAAAAATCATTCAACAGTATTTTTCATTTCCTTATTAAACATTTGTTCATCTTCTTTGTGTAATTTTTTGTTGAGATTGAGTTACACATTCTAGATACAAGTCCATTATTAGTTGCATGATTTATAAATATTTTCTCCCATTCTATGGATTCTATCTTTACACTTTTAATGTTGATTTCCTTAAATCACTAGTTATTAATTTTGATAAAGTCAATTTTATTTATATGTACATTTGCTAGAGTCATCCTCCAGGGGACAGATCACTTCTGTGACACACGATTTTCCTGCAGAATTAGGGAGAATACACACACACACAACACAAAACATACAAAACAAACTCCTCTCTCCAAGTGGTGCTTGGGAGAGGGACAATATCCAGTGTAGAAATACACCCACAGCAACCAATCCCCCTCGCTCCACTTCAGAACAAACAATTAACCAGCATGTGGAAAGCAAACAAAACCAGTACTCTATAGACACTGTGGGGATCCAATAGAAAGAGGGAGGAAACAGAGGCCATTGTGGAAAGTATGTACAGAACCACCTCCCCTCTCTTCACTGTGGAATGAAAGCCTTAACCTGGAGATGAAGTATTTTGAAATAGGCTGATAAACTGGTTAAAAAAACAAACTCTGCAGCTTTGTAGGAACTGAGGAAAAGCTACTGTACCCTAGGGAGGGGGCAGCAATACATGCTAGGCCAATTGCTGCATTAGGAGAAGGGACAGGGGAGCTTGGATAATATTCACAACAAAGTCCATTTTCTCATACCCCAGCTTTTATCCAGGAAACTTAGATCTGAGATTACAACAGGTAAGGAGCGAGGTAGGCTTCAGGTGATAATTGTGATCAGGAAGTGTGTGCTTGCCCTTGGCCTGGAGCCTATAGGTGCACTTGGATGTTCACAACTGGAAACAGGAACACTCATTCCTTAGACACAAGATGCACCATGAGAAAGCTGTATCCCATGTGGAAATTCAGGGCAGGGTGGAGGCAGTAGGAGTCATGCTCAGCTTCACAAGATGTGCTGGAATATGAAGTCCAAGCATGCATCTGAGTAACTCTGTGTTCTTGTGAGTTCTGTCAGGTGAGCTATGCCTTCAGAAGCCTATGGTTGTGTGGGAGAATTAGGGGTGTGGCCTTACCTGTCTCACATATAACATATAATGTTAAAATAATATGTATGTATGTATGTATGTATTTACACACAGAGGTAGTAACATAAAATAAAAACAGTTCTGAGATTTAATTTTGCATATATCATAGCACTGCTTAGAAAGGATACATGTTGTTGAGCAAGAACAGGGAAGCCTGGGCAAGGACAGGAATCTTCTCCCCGGTTGCTCCATGCACCTGTCCCTGGAGTTGGCCTCTGAGCACCCCCTGGTGTTCCTGAGCCCCCTAAATAGCCCAGGACCCTGCTGTGCCCTGAGGAGAGGTTTGTATCTGGGCTCACCCTAAATTCTTCTCACTGTGTCTCTTGCACAGTTATAAATGGCCATGTCCTTGACTCTCAGGAAACTCTTTCCCAGCCCCTCTCTGGACCTGCCACTAGGCTTGGCCTCTGAGTACCCCCTGGTTGGTCATAAGCATCCTTATAGCCCATCCTCTTCTGTGCCCTGAGGATAGGTTTTTGTCTGGGCTCACCGTGACTTTCTTTCACTGTGTCTCACACAGTAATAAATGGCTATGTCCTTGGATCTCAGGCTGCTCTTCTTTAAATAAGTATCATTCTTGGAGGTGTCCCTGGTGATGCTGAGTAGGGACTGAAGAGTTGGGTTATAGTGTGTTATTCCATTATTTTGTATATAACTGTTGGGAGCCGTCACTGGAGTCTGCCAAGAGAGGTGCCAACAACCTAAGCAATAGCAACCAGTTGTTACATGGTGCAACATGGCGGACGCCACAGCATGACGCAGACACAAAATCTGCTTTGTCACTTCCTTGTTCTTCTTCCTCCTTACTCCTTTGTTCTCTGGTTCCCGCCACTGCCCAGGTGAATACAACAGTACGCAGGCGCAGGGCGCGAAAGTAAGATCTGCCCCCTACTCCAGCGACAACACCCTCCAATCCCGGAGCGCCACCCGGCCCCGACTCACTTCCTCTCTCCAAACAGCATATAAGCCCCGCTCCCTTAATAAAGTTTGCAGCTTGATCAGAACACTGTCTTGCTGTCATTCTTCGCGTCTCTTGTCCCACCATTCTTTCTCGGCAGGTTTCGGGCCCCCGTTGCTGTCCCGCGGGTCGGGGCATACTGGCGCCCAACGTGGGGCTCGACGATTCCCTGTGATCGAGAAAAGAACGCCGCTTCACCACAGAAGGAGAGCGCTCTCCAGCACCTCAGCCGACGAAAGGCTCCCAGCGGCAGAAGAGAGAAAGCGCTGCACCAACCCGCTGCTTCTTCAGTCTGGCCCCGTAGTACCAGTCTCCAGGCGGGTAAGTGAAACTCTCTGTTTCACTTCATTCCTTAATCATGGGACAAGCAGAATCTTCACATTTGTTGTTTATTAGTCAAGTAAAGGAGGCACTCAAAACGCGAGGAGTTAAAGTTAAAAGGAAAAGTTTAGTTGAATTTTTCAAATTCATACTCAAAACCTGTCCATGGTTTCCCAAGGAGGGCACAATAGATAATCGATGCTGGAAAAGAGTGGGCGACTTTTTAAATGATTACTATAAAGTTTTTGGACCTGAGCGTGTTCCTGTCACCGCCTTTAGTTATTGGCGACTGATTCAGGACATGATTGGTGCGTTTCCACCACCCCCAGATATTAAGCAACTCCTTGCGGAGGGTGAAAGTGTGTTGCAATCTAACTCCCGCCCCCCCTCAAGTTGTGAGGGGAAGGCCTCTGCCGCTTCGCAAGCCAGTTCGCAGGCTGGTTCGCGCCCGGAGTCGCCGGTTAGCCTAATTTCCTTTGAAGACCAACCCTCACGCCCTGTCGAGCCCTCTGCTCCCTCTGCTAACGCTGAAACCGACACCCCTCACACACATACACCAAATAAGGAAGTGAACCTTAGCCCTAACTCACTTCCGCCCTCCTCTCATCACCCGCCTCCCCCTTACCCTCCAGCCCTTTATCCTTTAACCCTCTTGCCACCTTTCACAACCCCTCCAAACCCCCTTCTGGCATCCTTTGGCTTTGGCGAGATTTGCGCAGAACTGCGCAGTGTTCGAGAGCTTACTCAAACCCTTGTGAGCATGACGCTATCTAACCCAAGCAACACCTCAAAGGGCAGCCCTCTCGCCTTCCCTCTTCTCTGAAGTGGACACTCCGTCCCCGCTGAGCCCCTCCCTCCTGCAACCAATACCGATTCAGAGGAGTCTGGGGAAGATGAACCAGGAGAGTCAGGAGAGTCAGGCAGAGAGACGGAGGGGGATGCAGCAAGGGATAACGATGATCAGCCCCGATGATCAGCCCTGACAGCGTTCTCGCTCTTCTAACAGACCACAGACAGTTGAATATCGCCCCTTAAATTTTAAAACAATAGAAAAACTAAAGAAGGCTGTTCATTCATACGGCCCTACTGCCCCGTTCACTCTCGCTCTAATAGAAGCGTTGGGCGATAAGGAGCTAACACCTAATGATTGGTTTCAACTAGCAAAGGCCGTTCTTTCTGGGGGAGACTTCATTACTTGGCGCTCGCATTATGAGGAGGCGGCAAGAGAGCGCGCCATACATAATGAGAAAAAGGAAGAAACGAAAGGGTGGACAATAAAGAAATTTTTGGGTCAAGGTTCTGCTCAGTCCAACGCCAACCAAGCCCAGTTTAGCGCAGGGCTCATCTCTCAGATTCAGAGAGCCGTGCTTATAGCATGGAAAAAATTACCACAGAAAAACCACCCTACCTCTTCCCTAGCAAAATTAACTCAGGGACCGGAAGAGCCATTTTTGCACACTTCCTGAGTAGGCTTCAGGCCACTGCCGAACACCTGTTCAGCACAACGGACCCTGGATGTGACTTTATTAAGCAGCTTGCTTTTGAAAATGCAAATGAGTCTTGCCAGCAAGCCATCCGTCCGTTCCGCAATACTGATCTCTCTAATTGGGTGCGCCTGTGTGCAAATGTAACCCCCGCTAAAACCATGGGTCTTGCCATTGGCGCGGCGCTCCAAAACTTCACAACCGATTTAAAGGCAGACTTAAAAAAGACCCTGACTAGTTCTTTCTCTTGTTATGGCTGCGGACAAACAAGGCATTTCGCTAGAAATTGCCCCACAAAAACACCACCGCCGCATCCTCCACCAGCAACACCCAGTGGCAGGCCGCGCCCCTCCACCATTTGTCCACGATGTAAAAAAGGATATCACTGGGCTTCTGAGTGCCGTTCCTGTACTGATATCAACAATCAGCCTCTAAGGCTTCAATGGCAGGGAAACTCCCAGCAGGGCCAGCCCCAGGCCCCACCCAGAACAAACCCCGGGGCTTAACGGTTTGTTCAACCCACAGCGCCAACCCTCCCAACCATTCACCGCACTGCTGCATCTCCGACTTATGGAGAGCAACAGCAGGGAGCGCAGGACTGGACCTCTGTGCCGCCTCCGAATCGGTATTAACTCCAGAATCCAGTCCCCTCCTCATACCAACAGGAGTCTATGGGCCATTACCTCCAAATACTTTTGGCCTCATTCTAGGAAGGGCTAGCATTGCCCTTCAAGGAATTCAAGTCATCCCAGGCGTGCTAAATAATGATTTTAAAGGAGAGGTAAAGATAATTGCAGCCACCTCACATAATATGGTTCCCATCTTCACTGGCACGCGAATAGCGCAGCTTATTATCCTTCCTTTACATCAAATTAATTCAAATTTTAAAAGGCTGCAACGTAACACCGAGAGCCCTGGTTCCTCTGATGTCTCTGGGCCCAAGCCATAACCCATAATCGGCCCACCTTAAAACTAAAACTGAATGGCAAACCTTTTGAGGGTATATTAGATACAGGAGCCGATGCTACTGTTATCTCCTCATATCACTGGCCTAAATCCTGGCCCCTTACTGCTGCTGCCACCCATTTACAAGGGATAGGTGAAAGCACCAACCCTCTCCAAAGTTCACAAACTCTGAATTGGGAAGATGACGAAGGAAATAAGGGCACGGTTATTCCGTATGTTCTCCTCAATCTTCCTGTTAATCTGTGGGGTAGGGATATCCTCACCCAAATGAAAGTCTTTATGTGCAGCCCCAATAACACCATCGCTGCGCAAATGCTTAATATGGATTTCCTCCCCGGTAAAGGCTTAGGTAAAAATGGCCAAGGTATAAAGCAACCTATTTCTGTAAAATCCAATATAAACAAGACAGGACTTGGGTTCTCGCAGGATTTAGCATAATGGCCGTTGACATCCCTGTACCCCATGCTGAGAAAATTTCATGGAAAACTACACAACCAGTATGGGTTGATCAATGGCCCTTAACCCTGGAAAAAACCCTAGCAGCTATGAAGTTAGTGCAGGAACAGCTCACTGCTGGACACATTGAGCCTACCCAGTCCCCCTGGAATACCCCCATTTTTGTCATAAAAAAGAAATCGGGCAAATGGAGACTGTTACAAGATTTACGGGCCGTCAATAAAGCAATGTTCCCCATGGGGGCTTTACAACCTGGCCTTCCCTCACCAGTTGCAATCCCTTCAAATTTTCATAAAATAGTCATAGATTTGAAGGATTGCTTTTTCTCAATACCCCTCTATCCTGCGGATAGGCAGCATTTTGCCTTCAGTGTTCCCCAAATTAATTTCCAAGGCCCTATGCCCTGATTTCAATGGAAGGTTTTACCACAAGGCATGGCAAATAGCCCCACCTTGTGTCAAAAGTTTGTTGCCACCGCAATTAATCCAATCAGACAGGCTTGGCCACAGATCTATATTCTTCATTACATGGATGACATCCTGTTAGCAGGGTCATGCTCAACTAGCCTCCACTCCTGCTACACAAGCCTGCTCAAGCACTTAGCTTCAAAAGGCCTCACGGTAGCCCCAGACAAGGTACAAATATCTACTCCATTTTCATACCTTGGTTTTGAGCTTTGGGGTCAGCAAGTTTTCACCCCCCGCATAAAATTACAAACCTCTCATTTGCAGAAATTGCATGATTTCCAAAAACTTCTAGGGGATATCCAGTGGCTCCGTCCTTATCTCAAAATATCCACCGCAACTCTCCTCCCACTTTATAACATCCTCAAGGGAGATACCAACCCCTCCTCACCCAGGAGTTTAACCCCCGAGGCAAAACGTGCACTTGACGCCATTAATAAGGCCATTAACACCCAATCCTGTTACCAAATAGACTATCACCACCCATTAATGTTTATAATTTTGGCTACTACCCATACGCCAACAGGCGTCTTCTGGCAGCCTCTCACCAACCTCCTAGGGAAAAAGGGACGCCCAATCATCTGGGTCCATTTGTCTGCTGCACCACCTCTGGTTCTTTCACCGTTTGTTTCTCTTACGGCAACCCTTATAACAAAAGGCAGACATACCAGCCGCCAGCTTTTTGGAAAGGACCCAGATTCCCTTATTGTCCCGTACACACAAGATCAGGTTGATTGGCTTTTCCAAACTAGTGATGAATGGGCCATAGCATGTTCCTCCTTCGCAGGCAGCATCGACAATCATTATCCAGCTGATCCATTAATTCAATTTGCAAACGTCCACCCATTCATTTTCCCAAGAGTTACTAAGCAGGAACCCATTGCCTCTGCTCTTTCAGTTTTCACAGACGGCTCAGCAAATAGGACCGCCGCTTACGTGATACAGGATCAGGTTTTCTCTACACCTCCTACATTCCCCCTACACCTCCGCTCAACTAGCTGAACTTTTTACAGTACTGCAAGTCTTCTCCCATCTTTCAAATCAGGCATTCAATTTGTATACGGATAGCGCATACATCGCTCACTCAGTACCACTATTAGAAACCACCCCTTTCATCAAGCCATCTAGTAATTCTCGCCCGGCAACATCCGTTTTTTATTGGACACCTCCGTGGTCATCAAACCGTTCCTGGGCCTTTAGTTAAGGGAAATACGCTAGCCAACTCTGCCACCCGGCTGACGTTCCTTTCTCTCTCAACCCCCCTAACATCAGCCACACAGGCTCATGCACTTCACCATCTAAGAGCAAACACCCTCCGCAAGAAGTTCAAAATCACCAGAGAGCAAGCCAGGGAAATTGTTAAAGCTTGCAAGGCTTGTGTCATTCAGTTGCCAGCTCCTCATTTAGGGGTTAACCCTAGGGGGCTTATCCCCAATGAAATCTGGCAGATGGACGTCACCCATCTCAACAGCCTTGGACAGCTTAAATACATTCACGTTTGTATCGACACTTACAGTGGCTTCATAACCGCTAGTCTACAATCAGGCAAAGCCTCAAAACATGTCATCTCCCACTTGTTACATTGCTTTTCCATTCTAGGCCAACCCAAAACTATAAAAACCGATAATGGTCTTGGGTATACCGGAAAAAACTTTCAAGCCTTTTGTCAACAGCTGCAAATCAACCACATTACTGGTATCCCATACAACCCACAGGGCCAAGGTATTATAGAACGTGCCCATCGCACTCTAAAAAATACCTTGAGCCATCTGGCTGAAAGCTCTCTTGGCCTATCCAAACAGCAGCCACGAGACCTCCTACATCATGCTCTCTTTGTTCTCAATTTTCTCACTTTGGATGTAAACGAACAATCTGCAGCTGACAGGCATTGGCACCCCGCCTCACAAACACAGCAAGCCACAGTCATGTGGCGCGATCCCCTAACATCACAGTGGAATGGACCCAACCCTGTAATCATTTGGAGACGTGGTTCTGCCTGCATATATGACCAAGAGGGAAACGGCCCTCGCTGGCTACCAGAGAGACTAATAAAACATGTTAACCCTCCATCTTCTCAACCACAAACCAATTCTTCCAGGGAGGTAGCCCCTCCCCCCTGAGAAAACATTCTCTTCTCTCTTACAGCTCACCCAAGGGTCTACAAGAAATACCTGTCACTGCGGCAGGCCACAACTGTGGGATACGTGCCTTCCAGACGCACCTAGTCCAGCCTTCGCAAGCCCGCCTCGGAAAAGCCTTTTGTTTCAACACCATGCACCCTCTTGTCTTCCTTCTTGCCGCTGCTCTTGGTTGTCTTGCGAGATTTGCCCATGCAGGCTTGGGGCCGTCCGTCAGCTCACAGCAAGCCAGGGAGGCGCTGTTCGGTAAACCTTGTGATTGCAAAGGAGGTCAGGTTGCTACCGCACCCAATACGTATACACAGTCTGTGCAGTGTAATAATAATAAGGTGGCTTATTTGCAGGTCCCGACTAGTCATACCGGAGGCTATGGAAAACAGCGATGGGTCTGCCGAAACCTACCTAGAGTAATTCCCTCCACAGACGGCCGCCATGGACCCTGCCACTGTAAATCTATATACTCATCCATGCACAGCAGCTGTTATACTGAGGTACAATCATGCACCGAAAACGATAAGACCTATTATACCACCACCTTAGCTCGTACCAAATCTGGCACTGCTGGAGGAGACTGGAGCAATAACCCCAGTCCTCTAGGAAATAATAAGCTAACCCAAGCCGGCTGCCAAGGTACCGTGGGAGATACTGTTTGCTGGAATAAAATTCCTCCGGTAGATATTTCAGACGGAGGAGGTCCACAGGATCAGGTCCGGCAGATAATGATCCAGGAAAGAATTGAGGAAATCATAAAGAACACATTTCCTCAAATTGAATATCACCCCTTAGCTTTGCCTAAGGCTGGGGACTTAAACCTAGATGTTCAAACCTTTAATATCCTTGAAGCCGCATTTAATTTGCTCAATGAATCCCAACCTTACACTGCACAGGACTGCTGGCTATGCTTACGCTTGGGAAACCCCATGCCTATAGCTTTACCTGCGGCTAACAACTCCTTCTTTCCCAATAGCACCTGCCCCATTATCCCACCCCTTAAGGTACAGCCCCTCTTTACTCATACTCGCACCTGCCTGCACTCTCCATCCACCAATACCAGCGAGGAAATCCACTTGGGCCATCTCACTTTCGCCCTCTGTAACTCTACGCAAAACAAGTCTAACGCCATTTGCGCAGATAATGGCACAGTGTTCGTCTGTGGCGGCAATCTTGCTTACACCTTCTTGCCTTCCAATTGGACAGGAACATGTACTCTTGCCACCCTCTTCCCTGATGTTAGCATCATTAAGGGAACTGAACCTGTACCTATCCCCAGCATGGACTATATTGCTGGTCGCTCTGGGAGAGTGATACAACTTATCCCACTTTTTGTCACCTTAGGTATTTCCGGAGCCCTAGCCACTGGTACGGCAGGTTTGGGGATTTCTATGATTCAATATACAAAATTATCCAAACAATTGATTGATGATGTCCAAACTTTATCGAGCACTATACAAGATATTCAAGACCAAATAGACTCTTTGGCAGAGGTAGTGTTGCAAAACAGAAGAGGGCTAGATCTGCTTGCAGCTGAACACGGGGGAATTTGTTTGGCCTTACAAGAACAATGCTGCTTTTATGCCAACAAATCCGGCATTGTTAGAAATAAAGTCAAAAAGCTCCAAGAGGATTTAGAGAGAAGGAGGAAAGAATTAGCAAACAACCCTCTCTGGAGTGGGCTGCAAGGCCTTTTGCAGTATCTACTCCCCATATTAGGCCCACTGATAACCATCCTCCTAATACTTTCCTTTGGGCCATGGGCTGTAAAAAGAATTATCCAGCTAGTCAAAGATCAGATTGACTCCGCTCTTGGCAAGCCCATTCAGGTACATTACCACCGGCTCCACCTTGCTGATCAAGGCATGCCAACAGACCATCTGTGTACTGCTCCCTCCGTTTAAGGCTGCTGAGTGCGTGGCAAAGCACCGCAGGAGACAGTCAAAGGTAAGCACAACCTAACTGTTCTCTGAGAAGTACGCCTCATTAGCACAGGGGTTTGCTCTGCTCATAGAACTTGCCAGGCAAAAACGCTCACAGAGGTGCTGGACTGGTTAGCCAATGACGGGCAACTGGACTGACCCATCAGTCAACCTAAGACAGGGACACGGCCTTTTGCTGCCATGCTTCCCAATGACGGGTAAGACTGATCACATAATGGGTAAGGTACACTGTTTCCCGACCGCAGTTCCTTACGGGGCACAGTTCCGACCTAAGACAGGCACAGCCCCCCTCCCTTACACTGCGTTGCCTGTGCTACCCCTTCCAGAAAAAATCAGAGCCATCTACATCAGGGAAATGAGGCCTCTACTTCCCTCAGCTAGCCTACGGAGAGTACTGTGCTAAATAAAGAAAAAGGGAGGAGATGTTGGGAGCCGTCACTGGAGTCTGCCAAGAGAGGTGCCAACAACCTAAGCGATAGCAGCCAGTGGTTACATGGTGCAACATGACGGACGCCACAGCATGACACAGACACAAAATCTGCTTTGTCACTTCCTTGTTCTTCTTCCTCCTTACTCCTTTGTTCTCTGGTTCCCGCCACTGCCCAGGTGAATACAACAGTACGCAGGCGCAGGGCACGAAAGTAAGATCTGCCCCCTACTCCAGCGACAACACCCTCCAATCCCGGAGCGCCACCCGGCCCCGACTCACTTCCTCTCTCCAAACAGCATATAAGTCCTGCTCCCTTAATAAAGTTTGCAGCTTGATCAGAACACTGTCTTGCTGTCATTCTTCGCGTCTCTTGTCCCACCATTCTTTCTCGGCAGGTTTCGGGCCCCCGTTGCTGTCCCGCGGGTCGGGGCATATAACCAACACACTCCAACCCCTTTCCTGGAGCCTGGCAGATCCAGTTCACATAAGAGCTAGTTAAAGAGACTCCAGAGACAGTGCAGGTAAGGGACATGGTCTCTAAGGGCTTCACCAGGCCAGGTCCTGACTCTTGCAGCTACTCCTGGGACAGGACACCTGAGGACAAGGAGAACCACAGTGAGTCACAGGCTCAGATACATCACCCCCATTACCTTCACTTCTGAATCCCTGAGCCACTCACCTCTGGGAGCTGCCTGCCACAAGAAAGAGGAAGAACAAGGCTTCCATGTTATTGTGCATGAGGTCCATGAGGCCCAGAAAATGTGTTTCCTGACAAGAAGGAAACTAGATTTAAGTAAATTTTTGCTGTGGTTTCATCTGTCTGCCCATGTGTTGATTTCCATTTGGGAGGTCACTCTGTATGTAAAATGACATTGAATGAGGGGAGACCATTGTCTTAGGGGCACCCTGGGAGGAGGATGGTGGCTGTGCCCTTGGGAAACAGAGTTCTTTCCCTGGGGTGGCCCTCACCAAGCCTAGTTTCCTCTACCTCCAGGTGGGAAATATGTTGAATGAGCTGGTCAGGGATTCAGATGCAGCCAATGATCAAGGATGGCTTTCTGGCAACTGTAGCCATTACATATATATATGTATTGTGAAGGGAATTTGAGTGCAACATATTGCAAACTGGCAATTTAATGCTCACTGGTATAGATTTAATAATATATATGGTCAGACATTCATCCCTAGCCATGTTCCATGTGGGAGTAGCAGTAACATGACATAAAAAGGACCTGCTCTAGACTCCAAAGTCACCAATGATTATGACTCAATTTCAGGATGAAGCTTAGGACTCCTTAACATAATATGTCAATTCTACATCCACCTCCAATTTTGTACACTGTTATCTACTTCTCTACTAATGGCCATTTGCAGTTCCCATGGTAGACCTCACTCAGGGTCAGAGGAGAGGATCCCAGTCAGTGGTGGCTGAGGAAGTCCCTCAGCCTTTACCAGGTTCCTGTAGGAGCCACTGCCTGAGTCACAACTTGAGCCAAAGGTAAAGATTCTGAGACTTGGGATTTACAGCAAGCATTTCCAGAGAGCAGAAGGAGCAGAGTGATATGAGAACAAAGACTAACAGGAAAGTAAATAGATTTGTGGAAAAACATACAATTGAATCAGTGCTCTGTCTGATTTGCCCACTTTTGTGTGAGTACAAGGGGTCATATATGAAATCCATTAGGATTTATAGGTTACTTATCTTGGCATAGCCAAATGTATCCTAGTTATGGACACTCATGAAGGTCTCTTCCCTGGGTCTGATTGGAAAGGATTCACCAGGCTGCCCTGAGCTTCTCAGAAATCTAATCCTGGTAACCACTGGCAGAGTCATTTCTATCTTCATAAGGGACTTCCTGTTTTGTGTGCATGTAGGGATGTTTCCTCCTTTTGCAATGAAACTTGCCTAACTCAGAGATGTTAATGGAATACAATAATTATAACTCTAGAAACATTCTTAGGAACTACTGTGAGATGGAGATGAAGACCCAGACCACAAAGGAAACCAGCCCTTAACCTCCCATCTGCACCTGTGCCTGGTCTCCTGAGTTCTCCACAGCCCAGTCCACTCCTGCCACCCTGTGGGGAGGATTGTGCCTGGGCTCCCTCTGGCTTCTCCTCTCTGTGTCTCTGCCACAGCAGTACATGGTGGGGTGAATCTAGAGGCTGCTCAGGAGAGTTGCAGAGGGCCTCCAGGCTGTTCCAAGCCTTCCCCAACACCACTAGTTGTGTCACACTGGATACTTATAAACACAAGACATTCTGGCCAGGAAAACTGGAACACCTGGAAATCCCAGAGCTGGAGTTCCTTTCTCTGATCTGCAGGGTCAGGGATGGTATGGATTTTATCAGCAGACTGTCAGGCCTGATTTTCATGTCCTCCTATTATATGGGAAGCTTTGGCATTGGAGGCCATGGGAGAAGGATGTGCCCAGATCAGATAGGAGTAGCCTGTGGGAGTTGGAGTCAATGATGCCATTCAAGACAATATGATATCAGGTGATTTTGCTAGTGTGAACACTTAGCACCCATTATGTTGTATCATATATACTTATGTACAGAAACCATATGGAGATATCAGTGTTACCTCCATTTTCTAGATGAAAATTTCAAATAGTGCATAGAAAGGTTGGACAACATGCCCAAAGGAAGTACATACCTGCTAGGAGTGAGCCCCAAGTCTGGGCTTGTGCATCCTAAACACTGGAACTGACAACTCCCTTCAACCATTCCTCTGTCAAAATGGACATACCTAGTGAGGTTTGCACCTCCCGCTTTGTGTAATGAGCACATCCCTTGGATTTGCTACAGTTGAGAGTTTAAAGAAATAGAGAGAACCAGGGTTCATGAAGGATTCTGTGGTACATCACAGTTCATTATCGATTTCAATATATCTCCATCATATCAGTCTATCCAATCCTTATCTTGTTCCTCAACTTAGGGAGAAAGCTTTAAATATTTTACCACTAATATGATATTACCTGATTTTTCCATAAATTCCCTTTATCATAAATGCCCTTGTAGTATTCCTAGGATACAGAGTGTTTTGTCAATAAAAGCCTGTAAGATATTGTCAAATGTTATATATCACCTGAGACAATTCTGTGCTTCCCTTCATTCTATTCATGCTTTGCAATGCATTGAGAAATTCTCAGTATATTTTCATGACAGAATACTCTTGTATTCAGGGAATACATCCTACTAACCATGGTCTGTAAATATAAATATACTCCTGATTTTATCTGGTCATATTTTATTGAGGATTTTTGCATCATATTCACAACAATGTTAATATTAATATGAAGTTCATATTTATTTTATTGTATCTTTTTCCTACTTGAGTATCAGGGCAATTCTGGCCTCATAGGATATTAGGAAATGTCAATTCTCTTCTTTTTTATTTTATTTTTAAGGAAGATTTAGATAATACAAATGTAATATAATTGTATGATTCCATTTATTTGAAATGTAAATATAAATCAATTTATAAAGATGAAATGAGATTAGTGGTTATGTAGATCTGAGGAAGAAATGCTAAGGGGTGTGGAGTCTTTCTTTTAGGAGTAATGAAATTGTTCTAAAATTTTTGAGATGAAGAATGTACAACATTGTGATTATACTAAAAGCCGTTGATTATATACTTTGGCTCAGATAGCCAGAAAAACCAGCTATGTACAGTAGAGGAGGCATAAAGAGTTTGAGAGGTGAGGAATTTTCTTGTTTGTCTGTTTTTTGTTTAAAAATAAATAAATAAAACATTAAAAATATATAGGGAATTTCCATATGCCCTACCCCCTCTATCTCCCACAATTTTCCCACATTAACAACATTCCTAATTAGCATGGTACATATGTTACATACTGAAGCACTGCTACTAACCATGGTCTATAGTTTACATTATGGTTTACATTTTGCACCACACAATTTTATAGATTTTGCTTTGTGTAATAGAATTTGAAAGATTTTTAATTATCTTCTAAATGTTTGGCAGAATTGACAGTGAAATCAGGTGATCCTGAATGTTGTTGGGAAGGTTGTGATTAATGAATCAATTTCTTCTTGTAAAAGGTCTGTTCAGATTTGTTTCCTTCTTAAGTCAGTTTGATAATTGTGCACTTTTAGAAATTTGTCCATTTCATTAATTTTTTCATGAATTTTTCTGACTTTTGTTACACAAATGTTCATGATCTTCCCTTATAAATTTATTTATTTCAGTAAGTTTGTCCATAATGTCCCATTTTCAGTTTTTATTATAGTAATTTGAATTTTCTCTCTCTTTCCCTTAGACCCTCACATCTGGAAGCTCCACCACTTGTCCTCATGTTAATGATGCATGTCCTTTACCTTGTTTATTTTTTCATTCACTTGACTGATATTATTTGTCTTGGATGCAATATGCTGAATTCAAGGTCTGTTCAAAATAGGATAAGGAGGTAAGGGATTTTCAGAAAGAAGGTGATTTAAATCAGCCACTGTATTGGAGAGGATACTCAAGTTGAGGGGGTATTGAACCACAGCAGGTATTCCTTGTGAAATCTTGGTTTTCAGAAGTTAACGTTTATATAGGTCTTTTCTGGTTCTGTGGGGAATAATACTAACAACATGTATGATAGTATCTTACAGCACAGGCAAACTACTATAACTACATACATAAAGTTGCCATTGTGGATTGGCATAAACAAACAGAAGAAGGCAGTGCCAAAGTGTGTTCCTACATGAATACAGTAAAAAAGCAGACACTTTCATAACTAACTTTTCCAGGGGTTTGTGTGTGTTTGTGTGTGTGTTTCTCTAGGTGTAGAGACATTTTGACCTTAATTCCCAAATCATATTAGATATTGTTTACATCACTTTCTTGTCCAGCTCCTTCAGGCCACTTCTGGCCTGGAACAAGTGTTAGTGGGTGAGGTGAAATGGGAAGCCCAGGGAGAGCTGTTCTCACTAGGGGCACAGCCAGCATCCTGTTCCCAGGTAAGCCCCAGAGACAGGACCTACCCTCCTTCCCTTTCACCTGTATATAAAAATGTACCTCACACATGTAACTCACCATTTATACAACCAGATGAAACCATACCACCCATTTACTTAAGTCCAGGACCTGTCTCTTGAAAATACTTTCTGGAAATCATGGACCTAATTTAAAGAATGTGAAAACCATGTAGTTCCTCCTCTTTCTGGTGGCAGTGATATGAGGGAACCAGGACTCTACATGAACTCTGATATCACCAGTAGAAATGACAGTATATGTGTATTGAAAAGCACGTCAAGGAATTACAGTCAGGGAAGGATTATATAAAATGGTAGTGAAGGAGATATGAAGAGTATTAATAATGGAAATGTCTTCCATAAAGTATAAATAAATGGGATTGGTGGTGGCAGAGCATTAAATATATGTTTGATGAAGATGAAGAATGAGCAGTGTGGGTGAGACAATGCAACAAAGGAAGAGGTTTCCTGTAATATTTTCTAGGTCTTCTGGTGATAATGAGAATATTCCCATGGCTTGGCATTGTGTGCAATTGTATCTTTCAATATGGTAAAGGTCTGTTATGGAAACCTACCATGGCCTCAATATTATAACTCTTGCCCTTTACTGGAAAAGAGGAGATAGTTGCAGGTCAAGAGAGACTGGGTGGAAGGAGGTAAAAGCAGTGATGCCACTCAGAATTCAAGAAACATGGATCTGTCCTTGCAGATAGGAACTGTTGTCATCAAGGATGTCCCAGCAAAGGAAACTCTATGGGGTTCAGAGATTTCCATGGTGGACCAAGATGGAGCTGATGATTCAGTATACAATGAGTACATCAATTTTCATTGCTTCCTCTTTCAGATTCAGAAATGAGACATGGATGGCACAGGCCTAACCACAATGTCCTGAGCCAACCAAACAGCCCTTCATTCAAGTCCAACATATCTCAACACACCAAGGCTTGTCCAATTGGTTATTGGCCCACTGGTCCCCCATGATGTTGAGCTCATCAATCAGAGATTTTCTAAAAGTCACCTGGGTCAGAAAAATGGTCTGATTTGAGTTTTAGGTGTTAAGTCCTCCTTCTCCCAGGGGAAAGAAATGGGGATAAATGCAGAGAGTTTATTGAGTTGCAGATTATGAAGATATCCTTAATTTAACAATACACTGTCTTCTAAGATAATATAAAGTTTGGTAGGGGAAGAGAGTGTATATGGGTGAAATTTCCTATATTCTAAGATTACTCAAAAATAGATGGTTTCTTGGATTATGGGTTCCATGGCAACAATTGAATATCATCAGATTGAGAAAAATAGAGAGGGTTACTTCTTGTAGGAAATGAAAAATGCTCCTATGCTTTCAGACCAGGATAGAATCATAAAGACATTAGTTTTCCCAAACATAGAAATCTTAAAATGATTCATTGTAAACTGCACTGTTTTCAAATGGTTTTATTGGATATATTCATGGTTAAGCAATGCTTAGATTTAATTCTATGAGTCTAAAGCTTAAGGGTGAAAATGTTTATTCTTATTACAACATTTTTTTTTCCACTTGAGAGACTTCTTAAATCAAGAGCTATCCATGGGGGAAGCTTTAAGTTGGAGAGGAAGCCCCAGACCCTGACAGGAAACCATCCCTCAACCTCACATCTGCACTTGCCCTTTAGGCTGGGCCTTGGGATCAGTGGGTCTTGAGTGCCCCTGCAGTCCAGCCCCCTCCTGAAGCCCTGAAGGGGAGGATGGCATCTGGGTTCCTGATGGCTCTTGCTCACTCTGAACTTCATAAAGTACTACACGGTGTGACCTTGGTTCTAAGTTTGCTCATTTACAAATAAAGCATGTTCTTGTCTTTGCATCCAGAGTTGGTGGATTGGCACTTGATGGAAACTGTATAACTCTTTGTACCTACATCAGTTTTAAAATTTCTAACCCACTTCATCTGCTTTCCCCGAGCCTGTCAGACCTAACATTTCCAGTTCTCACTGAAGTTGAATCTAGACACTCTGATGTATTAGAAATCTCTGGGCTGTGCTAAATCTCCCCCTGGTTCCACCAACTACACATGTCTAATGTTTGTAAAACTGTTGCATATGTCCAATGTTTGCTTCATACTCAATATTGTGTGTTCTTCAGAATATGACCTCTTAAAACAGCAATAAGTGAACAAGCTTATCACAAACTCCATAGTGAATCCCCTGTGTTCAGTCCCAGGCACCAAATGGGAACACCTAGAAATTCCTCAGGTGGGGCTCCTCTCTCAGAGCTGCAAGGTCAGGACTGGGATGGATTTCACCAGCAGAGGGAGCATCCCTATTTGCATTTCCTCCTATTACAAAGAAAGTTCTGGGGTTGGTGGCTTTCAGAGAGGAGGGTGCCCAGAACAGTTATGAGTGACCTGAGGGGCAAAGGTTGCAATGGTAACATTTGTGAAAAAGTGAATTCATATTAAGTGATTGTATTGGGCTAAAAGCTTAGCATCCATCATAGTATTTCATTATTATATATGCACACAACATCTGTAATGTATCAAGGTTCACATTTCTCAACATGCTCATCAATTCTACAGCTTAGATGTTAGGTAATAGAAATTCTAGAGAGAGTGTAGAACGATGTATTTGTGGTTTTAATTTCCATTTATCTAATAATCTTGAATAATTTTTACTATGATTATTACACATTGGTTATTGGTCATAACCAATAAATTACTGTATTACCCATTTTGTTGCTGCTGGTGTAAGAGTCATTGTAAATCACATTAAAATGTGCCAGTGTTGCGCTTCTTTGGTGCTGGGAGGTGGCCTTGGGGCTGCAGTCAGCGCTGCCACATCACTGGCTCCAGTGAACTCCCATGACCACCGTGGGCTCTGGAGCCCCCTCCAGAGGAAGCAGCTGGGGTAGTGGTGGTGACCACAGGGGTTTGTAGCAGCTTGAAAGGGACAGGCTGGCTGCCCTTGGGTGGCAGCAGGGGAAAAGAAAAACTGGGGAAGTCTCTGTGGCCGGAGCAGGTGCTGGCGCCGTCATGGCCACGCACAGGTTTTTCTGCCACTTTTGCCAGGGCGAGGTCAGCCCTAAACTACCAGAATATATTTGTCCCAGAGGTGAATCAGGCTTTATGGAAGAAGTGACAGATGATTCCAGTTTTTTAGGTGGTGGTGGTAGCAGCCTGATAGACAGTAGTGCATCAATTGCAGAGCTCTGGGACCATTTGGACCACATGATGTTTTTCCAAGATTTGAGACCATTTCTAAGTAACCATCCACTGGACCAAGACAATAGAGCCAATGAGGGAGGTAACCAAACACACTGACTTCTGGGGACCAAGCTGACCTTCATGGCTGCCAATGACTGGGAGATGCAGATCCCAAGGAAACTCTCATCCTGACAGATCCCCAGTTGTTGAAGTTATAATACAACAGATTTTTGTATGTTTCTTTGCCAATTCTGCCTTTCCTTGGTCCTCAAACCATTTTCCTGGAGCAGGATGCTGCACTCCAAGCCTTGAGACTAAGCCTGGGGTCAGACAGGGCTTGATGCCAATGTTACCCAGCTTTTAGGACAACTGGAAAACACAGGGCCTTCCCCAGCTGATAAGGAAGAGATCTCATCTCTTCAGCAGTGATATTAACTCAAGAACCAGTTGATACAGGTTTAAAGTGTCCAGTATGCAAAGAAGATCACACAGTCAATGAGGAAATCCAGCAGTTACCTTGCAACCACTTCTTTCCCAGTAGTTGTATCATGCCATGGTTAGACCTGCATGGCACATGTCCTGTATGTAGAAAGGGTTTAAATGGTGAGGACTCTACTCAGCAAATCCAGAACTCAGAGCTTCTGCAAGCAGCAGATTTAGCAGTGACAGCCAGCTACATGACCATGGGCTTTCTGAAGCTAAAGGCTACACTTGAGCCAGGGCTGTGGTAGTCTACTTACCACAGCTATTAACTGTAACAAACCAAAAAATAGTGGGTGGATTTAGGACTCTCATAAGAAACCTAATACATGATGTTAATGCAATGAGTGCTTTTCCATCCAAATTTAAAGTTAGCATCTACAGATGGAATTGTATCTACAACAAAATGCCTCTTATTCCTGAATTAAGAGTGATGATATTATAAGTGAAACTTAATTATGTGGGTCCCCACAGAATAGAATCAGTTCCTTATAGTCTAGCCAGGATCCTGCTACCTGTCCTGCTGCCCTGTAAGGGAGATGTCAACCTCCTCCATCCTCCACCTACCAGTAGTGCATTTTATAGTAGATGTGGTGGAAACAGCACCATAAAGTCCTGCTGCTATAAGTTATTTTGTCATAATTGTTTGAAATTGCCACTCTTGGCCACATTAGCCATAAGGTGAGGTCAAATTAATTCAAGACTCTGACACTAAGTTTTGTTTTGTTTTGATCCTCAGTGAGCAAATCAAAGAAAAACTAAAATGGAAAGGAGAGAGAGTGTGGCCTATTCTTAAACTCTTTGGTTTGCTCATTGTAATTTTTAAAGACCACTTCAGAAGATGCAGTTTCCCCAGAATCTAGCATGACATGTCTTAGGAGCTTAGGTGGACCCTTATTCTGGCCTCTTTCTGAGGATCAGTTGGGCAAGATGAAGACATGGAGGGACAGATGTTTGAAGCTTTTGGTTCTGATATATATTTTTTAATAGCCTCCAACTCTTCATTTACTGTCTTTTTCCTGCAGATCATTGTTTGTTTGTTTGTTTTGTTTTTTCTTTTTTTTATCCTTCAGACCTTAAAATAATTTCCTTCACACAAATGGGATTACTTTATTACTGCTTTCATAGCCCATCCACTGCTTTTAATAATTCATTGTTCTTCAGAAATTGAAATTTGCATTGCCTTATTTTAATTTTTAGAGCTTATTTTTTATCTCTGAAACTTTCTTGTTCTGCTCAGTTCTGGCTACACTTGGAGTCAAATTGATTATTGTGATCATGCCTAATAAAACATGACTTAGGATTGGTGGGACTTATGGTTTTCAGCCTAAAATGTCCCATGCATGTTATATGGCTCTTTGGAGCATTTTAGTGTTTAATGTTGAATAAATGAAGAATGTCATGAACATTGTTGGAACTTCAAATTTTCAAAAGGAAAAGATGGGGACAGGTAACAGCTGTTGAGGCACCTAAAATGGGATTGATGGTGCCCAGAAGGGCTCTGTTTGTGTGATCACATCAGCCCTTCACAATTTGGAATGATCAGAACACAGAAGATCACTTGGTGGTGAGTCTGTTTCTTGGCTAGGAGTATTTCCTCAGGTTCTCATAGACTATCATACACTGATTTTGGGGGTAAGGGAAGAGGGATAGAGATATCTTCACCTGTACTTTGGAGAGGATAAAGGAGTAGGGGAGGAAAGAGAAAATGGGAAAGTATCTTGCTGAACTAATAACTCACCTATAAAGGTTGTGACCATAAAGTATGATTCAGGTTGGGCACAGATGAATAAAAGCTGTTTTCTCATATGCTTATCCTAGTACATCTCTGTAGAGATTGTTATTTTGGGAAATGTGAGTTATATACTGTAGCTATTGAAATGTAGCCCGAAAGTGCATATTGGTTTTGAATTGGTGTGGGGAGAGAGAGAGGGAGGTGAGAGGGGTGTTAGGAATATTTGGCCACTACTTAGATGGGAGAGTGCTGTGATACTGAGATTTGAGCAGATTGTAGTTTTCAAGTGAAACATTCACAGTGGCCTTAGGAAAATTGTGATAGCCTGGAATTTTTTGACTCTCAGTGTCTGGAAATGCTAGGACAGGGAGTTGTACTTTACTTAGGTTGCCCAGAGAAACAGAAAAGACCTAAGTAGCTTCATAAAGAGATGGAAACCCTGGGTAGGGCTTTGCTTTTTAATTGCACAGGATAGCAAGAAGTTCCTAAAATTTTCTTCACTTTCCCTGCTCTTATAGATAGAGGACATTAGGCTTATTTTGCTATTTCCCAGACCTTCCCACTTGAGTTTTGCCAAGTGAACAGCATCTATGAGAAAGATTTCCTTGGCTTAGAAACTTCCCTGAGTACTAGGGTTAAACAGTGGAGGGAATGGGTATGGGCTGAGGATCACTGTGCTGCACATCATTCCTGTTTTTCCTCCTTAACCTAAATTAACTGGGAGATTTAAGCTGCCTCACAATTTAGGAAACATTGCAGATTCATTATTGTTACACCAGAACATGGCTGGGATTAAGGTGTTATTTCTAGGAATGCTTTGCTGTTAAATATTTCTAACACAGTTTAGATAAACCAGACTGTTCAGATGTCCATTCCTTTGTAGTGGAGGGTTTAGGGTCTCAGGAATCTAAATCCTTTTTGTGAGTCAGCG
The DNA here is from genome assembly GCA_026826555.1 of Tolypeutes matacus. Lineage (NCBI taxonomy): Eukaryota > Metazoa > Chordata > Mammalia > Cingulata > Chlamyphoridae > Tolypeutes > Tolypeutes matacus. The sequence continues at coordinate 3,013,809 of JAKSZT010054023.1, read as the reverse complement.
ATGAAGAGATGATTCAGCTTTCCCTAATTGTCAGTTAGAAAAGAAAGTTGGTGTGATTGAGGCTTTTACTTTCATATTAAATGGACTGTCCTTCGAATTACATACAGAGCTGAACAGATTGTTTTCTTATTCATGAATGTCTTCTTTATCTTCCTCTTTTCCGTTATAATTTGAAAAAAGAGGGAAGAAAAACTATTTGGTTAACACATAATTAGGAGAGACTTCCTAGACATTGGTGGATTTGGGGGGTTAGAGATTATTTAGGGGAGCTCCTTGCTGGCCTCTCAAGTTGCCTCATCTGGGTACTTTCCAGGAGGGGTTGGTTTAGCCCATCTTAATATAGGTGAGTTCTGGCTGGACAGGACTGGGGAGAGGGTGGGAAGGGCAGAGAGGTGGAGACTTGGCTGAAATTTCCAACATCTTTAAAGTTTCTGAGTCAATAAGTTGGGGTCAGGAGGTATAGTCCTGGCATTAAAATTTAATTTTCCTTCAAAGTTCCTATTACCAATTTTCTGGTTGGTTGGAAAACCTAGTAATCCAGAGTAACATTTTGTCCCTGTTGTGACACTATTTTGACTCTTTCTTCACAATAATGTTCTGTTTTATAAGAAAAGGGAATAACTCAAGGTTAAAAAAGATGGAAAAAACTATTGGTTAAATGTCTTCCTTAGCTTATTATAAATATTAGTTTTCAAAATCTTTTGCATAAGAATTGAGCAAAGCTTACTAGATGTTTTCCCTGAGCAGTACTTGGGTCCAATAATTGGTTCACCAAGGTATAAGGAAGATTTGGGGGGAAGAACTTATTTTCCACCCAAACAAGTCTTACTTTAAATAGTAATGAGGAAAAAGTCCTGTTTCTGTCATTGTATTGCAGATTCATATGCATCCATGTGTGTGTGTATACTCATGGTGGAAGAAGAGAAGATACGATGGCCATGAGTGGAGTGACCAGGGGTACGGTGGGGGGCTGGGCCCCACTGGATGATTATTAAACTGTACATACCTTTAGCCCTTTTGGTTTCTCTGCCTTCTGTCTTTGGGACACAGTTGGCTTGGGCAAGCACCCTGCTATGTGGTCTGTGGTGAAGGGATTCACTGGAGATAAAACTTAGCTATTCCAGAGGATTGAGAAAAAATGTTTTGTTTTATTTTTATCCCAGAAATGTGCACTAGATAGGAGACTCAGTAACACTTTCTGGAACATTTTAAAGTCTTTCACAATTTTACCCTACAGAGCATATAAAATTTAATTAGAAAACATCATCCATTTTATTTTATTTTATTTTTTAAAAAGATACCTAGGTTACAGAAATGTTACATGAAAACTATAGGGATTACCATATGCCCCACCTCCCACACCTCCCACAAACTCCCACACACACATCCTTCATTAGTGTGGCACATTCATTGGAATTGATAAACACATCTTGGGGTTTTGCCATTAAGCATTGGCCATAGTTCTCATTGTAGACCACACTCTTTACCACACAGTTCTGCATGTTTTATGATGATATAAAATGGCCTATTTCTGTCACTGCAATGTCACTCAGGACAATTCCCAAGTCCCAAAAAAGCCCCTGTATTAAAACTGCTTTTCCCTCTCCCTGCTCATAGAGCCTCCAGTGGCCACTGGCTCCACATCAAGGTTGTTATTTCTTCCATTGCTTGAATCACAATATGTCTATAGTAGAATACCAGTAAGTCCACTCTAGTCCATAGCTCTTCTCCCCATCCTGAGGAGTCTGGGATGGTGATGTCCACTCCACATCCAATTGAGAGAGGGCTTATATCCCATGGGGAAGATGGATGGGATTATCCTGCCTGCAGCTGCAGACTCTCTCCATTCCCTGGGACAGCCATTGTCCATAATCATCTCCCCACTATTTTTCCTGGGTGAGTCCAATGAGCTGTAGAGTAGGAGTTGCTGCTCCACTGAGTTTCCAGGCCCAGCTTACACATGGACAACCCAAAGACTCAAGTTTCTGGATGTACATCTACATACTCCAGCACCAAGAATAGGTTTGAATAGAAGGGACAGATGAACCATGTGCAGGGAAGACATAGTTGAGTCCAACTATGTCATTCTCAGGAGCACGAACTCAAAAGTAGAGCCTACTAGCAAGGCACCAAACTCCAGAGCTATCCACACTGACATAGGACCTGGGTGTCTCCAGAGCCCTCAGGAGCCCCACTATTTAGAGTGATATCCACTTTAAAATTCTATGAGATCCTAATGAGATGTGTTTAAGCGTTAGCTCTGGGATGACCTCCCGACTCATTTTGAAGTCTCTTAGCCATATAAACTCATTTGTCTTTACCTTTTCCCCCTTTTATTCAAGGTCTTTTTCCAGTTTCATTGCTAGTTGGCACATGGTAGCAATCCCTTGGTGCCTGGGAGTCTCATCCCCAGGAGTCATGTTCCATGCTGGGAAGAAGGTAATGCATTCATATGTTGGGTTTGACTTAGAGAGAGGCCACATTTGAGCAACAAGGAGGCTCTCAGGAGGCAACCCTTAGGCACCCCATAACAATAGGCTAAGTTACAATTTCAAGAGCAAAGACTCATAAGGCTAGTCATCAAAATTAAGGGCCCATCGGTGGATCATCCTCATTCACCAGTCACTGCTCCTGCACTTGGGGAACTGTTGCTGCTCCCTTTGAGAATGTGGCAGAGCTCTCTAGGGTGGGAATTCAGAATTCTCTCATTTATTGAGTGATTCTCCACCCACTGTGGCAATGCCCCACGAACATTTGAACATTTTTATATACCTTATATTTATGCTCAGGTGAGTTTCCTCCCATGCATCTTCCATCCCTGACACCTCAAACCAATGATCCTCTCCCACCCCATTGTAACCCTTCTGTAATCCAAAGCTTCTTCAAAGATGAAGCCATTACAATAGCTGAATACAATTAATAGGAAAAATGAAATAATAATGATAAGTTTAAATGTAAGAGCTAAAATACATAAAAAAAATTTTAAATTAAAAATAGAATAAAATTAAAAGACTGGGATATTAAAAAAATGAAAATTTTTTTTTTTTTTTTACCTTTTGCCTTTCATCACTGCAATATCTGGCATCCAATCTATACTGTGGTAACTTCCCCCTCTCATTCCCCACTGTCTCACTATTTTTCATTTTGTTTTCAAATAAGTTTTTTTTTATTTTTTTATTTTTTTTATTTTATTATGGGTAAAAATAAAAATTCACACAATACATACAAACATTTGCAAAATGATATATAAATATATATGCGTATATGTGTATTTGCTTACAAAAATGTTGTTTATATATATATATATATACATATATTTTAAGAGGTGCTTAGATTACCCAAAATATTACTCGGAACCCACTGGGATTCCCATGTTGCCCACCTCCCACACCTGCCATCACATCCCACACAAACATCTCCCACAGTGTGGCCCACCACCCTCAATGAACTTACACATCCTGGAGCCTTGCCACCAACCATAGACCACAGTTCACACTGTAGACCACACTCTCTCCCACTCAGTTCTGAGTGGTGTGTGCTGATTTAAAATGGCCTACATCTGTTGCCACAACAGTACTCAGGACAACCTCCAACTCCCAAAGAAGCCACTGTATTTCAACTGCTCGTCCCCTCCCTACCCCAAAAGTGTCAAGTGGCCACTGGCTCCACCTCATTGTTATAATTTCTTGCATTGCTAGAATCACCATATGTGAACAAGAGAATACCATCAAGTCCACTCTAGTCCATAGTTCTTCCCCTAATCCTGAGGGGACTGGGATGGTGATGTCCACTCCAACTCCAAGTGAGAGAGGGCTTATATCCCATGGATATGGTGGGTGGGATGATCCTGCCTGCAGATGCAGGCCCTCTCCATTCCCTGGGATGGCCATTTCCCATCGTTGTCTCCTCACCAGGTGATTTGGATGAGTCCATTTAGCTGTAGGGTAGGAGTTGCAGCTCCACCTAGATTTCATGCACACCTGGCACGTAGGTAGGCAGGAGGCTCCAGTCTCTGGAAGTATACCTAAAAACTCCAGCATCGCATATAGGTTTGAAAAACCCTCAATGAACTTACACATCCTGGAGCCTTGCCACCAACCATAGACCACAGTTCACACTGTAGACCACACTCTCTCCCACTCAGTTCTGAGTGGTGTGTGCTGATTTAAAATGGCCTACATCCGTTGCAACAATGGTACTCAGGACAACCTCCAACTCCCAAAGAAGCCCCTTAATTTCAACTGCTCATCCTCTCCCTACCCCAAAAGTGTCAAGTGGCCACTGGCTCCACCTCATTGTTATAATCAGGAGGGAATTGAATGTAGCTCAAGGGGTTGAGCACCTGCTTCCATTATATGAGGTCTTGGGTTTGACCCCATGTACTTCCTAAAAACAAAACAAACAAGCAAAAAAACAACTCTTATTAGTAATTGGATGTAGCTCAGTGATTGAGTGCCTGTTTCCCATGTCCTAGGCTCAAACACTGATACCTCCTTAAAAAAAGTAGGAGGGAAGCATAGTCTATGTCTTCTTTTAAACAACAAAAACAAAATAGCCTCTAGGGATTTTAGAAGTTGAAGGGCACTTCAGAGAGAGTTGTTAGATCTGATCTAGGCTGGCCACTGACATCTACGAAGGAAGACAGATTTTTAAGAGGAGAAGGAACAGGGTTGGTGGATAGATAATAGGATGTTAGGGAACCCCACTTATCTTTTGCTTCTGTGGTAGAAAAATGGAAAGATAAGAGGGACTGGTTATAAGAATAAATTAGTGGGATTTGGGAGGGCCAGTTTCCAAAATGACTTTCAATGTAAGTTCTGATATAGGGAGACAGGGGAAAGATTTAATGGGGTAAAATATCACAAATTACTTTCCTGGGGTGAGGGACAGAAGCAGGGAGGAATCATAGCTTGCAATAATGTCAGCAAGCAGCTCAGCACTCAAGCTGAGAATGACAGGCCTACTCTAAGATTGCGAAAAGAATGCATAGTTGAAAAAGAAAGGAAGAAGGTATGCATAGAATAAAATGTGGGAGGAGATCCAGCAAGATGGCATCAGTTTAAGAGGGCACTCATGATCTCTCTCACAAAAAAACGGTTGATAAGGGCAAGATTCTGCCTAAGTGAGCTGTCTTTGGGGCCCACAGAGCAGGATGCTTCAGAGCAATGATCTGGAGAGAATTAGACAAAGAGATAAAAATCCCAAGAGAAAACTGTGAGTTTCTTTGCCCTGGTGGCTGGAAACAGGGTGGCAAAGCCCCACCCTTAAGGCAAAAGGCTATTGTGAAACCCCTGACTCCCCACCAACCCCCAAGTGAGAGGGAGTATTCTCTGGGAGTAAGAGGGTTCTGGCAAAGGATGGAGAGAGGTATCCTTGCTATGGGTTTGTTTACCCAGACCCCCTTTGAACTCCAAGGAGCATACCAGCAATCAGCTGGTGGTCCCAAGAGGAAGGGAGAGACAAACCTGTTCAGGCAACCTGATTTACCTAGCCAACCTGGGAGAGAGGAAGTTGGGCTGGTAGAGGGTGAAGTCAGGCAATTGACTGGTCCTGTGCTGAAAATTATCAAAATTCCAACTCTCCTAAGGGAGGCAGGCAGTATGAAGCACTTAATAACCTTCCAAGGGCCTATTTAGAGTCTCCTGGGAGGAGGGAGAGGTTTGGAAAAGGGTTGAGAGTCATTTCTCTGCAATGAGTTCAGATACTAGGGTTCCATTTAAATTTCAGAAGCGAACTTAACCTGACTAGGAGAGGTGAGGAGGAGGCCTTATCATACAGGCTATCTCATCCTGCTGCCCTAGGACAGAAAGCAATGAGAATAGTAAGGATGCGGGGACAGACAGACTCCTAATCAGCAGGAATCTACCCAACTGCAAAATTCAACTGGCCCTAGGGGAAGTGACTGGATAGCTCTCTAGTTAACTGACTCAATGAGGAATTTTAGCTCAGTAGAGGAGTCTCTGCTTTGAATATATGAGGTCTCTGGTTTGATTCCCAGCTCTCCTTAGAATAGTGACCCACCGGGTTATCAAAAACCCAGCTGATACTTTAGGACAAGGAACACATAGACATATTTGTATTAGCTTATCATGGGTCTCTTACTTTTCTTAAAAATGTTCCCTTTTTTCAAATTTAACATAGTTCACTTGCTAAAACCCAATTCAAAACCTGTAGAGGTCGGCTGCAGGATGATTGATTGATGAACACTGGCAGCCTGAGAAGCTCCTCAGGGGCCTAAGAGGAAAGGCTGTTTTTCCTAAGTTTTTCTTTGATTTCTTGGTTGACTGTTTTTTATTCTTTTTTCCCCATCTTTCTTCCCTCCCATTTTTTTTAAATTAGGTGCTGCTGTCTAGTTTCTTGTTTGTTGTGATTCCCCTTTCCTTTGTTTCCCCTTTTTTGTGTACCAATTTTGTCTGCCTATGCAATTTCTTTTCTTTCCTTCATCACCCATTTTCTGCTTTCTGTTTTGTTCTAACATCCTACCTCTCTTTGTTTAGTCTTCAATTTTTCTTGTTTTCATTTCTATCTCATATATTCTCTGGTTTCTTTCCTTTTTAAACATTTTTGCTTGTTGCCTTTTCTTTTCTCTTTCCCTCTTTTCTTATCATTCTGGCCTTTTAATTCATTCTAGATATTTTTCTCTATTTGGTCTTTCATATCATTGTTTGTACCACACTTTTTAATTTTTATTCCTCTGCATTTCTTACACGAGTTAATTATTCATTTTCCTAGACCTTATAAATTTCCTCTTTGACCTTTTATTATTATTATTATTACTATCATCCTCTTTCTCTTCTTATCTCTTTGCCTTTCCCTGGCCCTAATCTTTTTCTTTCCAGGGACCATAAACAACATCAAGGAAATAGAAAAAGAGGAAAAAAGTGTCAAAGATAAAACTTACTACATACACAAAAACAGCAACTAATAAAACCCTAGAGTTGAGAGAGAAACAAATCAACTGAATAAACCCATCAAAATAAAGAGATGCTTAAACACCGACACAAAAATTTAAAAACCATACCAAGAAATAGGAAGACAAGGACCAGTCCAAAGAACAAACAAAAAACCAGGAGGAGATGTAGAACATGGAACAACTAATTAGAGCTGTCCAAGTGAATATCATGAAACAACTTCATGAAGTGAATGACGAGATTATGGATATTAAGAAGACACTGGGAAAACATACTGAAAAATTGTAAACATACAAAAAAGTTAAGGGAGATGATGGTGATGAAAAGTACAATCCAAGAAATCAAGAATACACTGGAAGCACATAAGAGCAGATATGAACAAGCAGAAGAAAGAATTAGCAATTTGGAAGACAGTACATCTGAATTCAAACAGATAGTAGAACAGATAGATAAAAAGATAGAAAAAAGATAGGGATCTGAATGACAACACAAAATTCACAAATGTATGAATTATAGGCATCCCAGACAGAGAAGAGAAGGGAAAGGGAACAGAAATTGTGTTAGAGGAAATAATAGCTGAAAACTTCCCAGCCCTATTGAAAGAGATGGATATACATGTCCAGGAAGAGCAACACAACCTAAACAGTATAAATCTCAACAGTCTTACTCCAAGAAATGTACTTTTCAAACTGTCCAATGTTCAAGACAAAGAGAGAATACTGAAAGCAGCAAGAGAAAAGAGAACTATCCCATACAAGGGAAGCTCAATAAGATTAAGTGCTGTGCTCTCATCTCAAACCATGGAAGAAAGAAGGCAGTGTTATGACATAGTCAAGTTGCTAAAAGAAAAAACCTTTCCAACCTAGAATTCTTTATCCAGCAAAGCTGGCATAAAAAAAGGGGGAGAATTCAAAATATTCACAGATTTAAAAAAATTAAGAGAGTATGCCAATAAGAAAACTACCCTTCAAGAAATACTAAGGGAGTGCTGCAGGTTGCAAGGAAAAAACAGGAAAGAGAGTTGGAGGAGAGTGTAAGAAAAAATAAGTAAAAGAAATACAAACAACATATGACATACATAAACCCAAAGAAAATATGGCTAATATAAGTAATTCCTTGAGAGTAATAACACTGAATGTTAATGGATTAAACTGAACACTCAAGAGACGCAGATTGCCAGAATGGATGACTAAATATGACTCATCTATATGCTGTCTATAGTAAACCCACCTTAGACATAGGGATTCAAAGAGACTGAAAGCAAATGACTGGAAAACAATTTTAAAAGCAAACAATAATCAAAAAAGGGTGGGTGTACCTATACCAATATTGCACAAAATAAACTTTAAATGCAAAACTATTTTACAAGACAAAGATGGACACTATATTATTAAAAGTGGTAATCTTTCAAGAAGAAAGTACAATCATAAACCTTTATGCACCTTACCAGGACACCTCAAAATACACGAGGCAAATACTGGAAAAACTAAGTGGAGAAATAAATGCTTCTACAGTGATAGACTTTAATATACCATTATCAACATTAGAGAGAACATCTTGACAAAGAATCAATAAAGAAACAAAGGCTTTGAATAATATATTAGAGGATCTGGACCTAATAGACATATACAGAACACTACACCCAAATACAGAGGGATTTTTTTTCTTCTTGAGTGCACATTCATTCTCCAAGATAGGCCACATGCTAGGACACAGAACAACTCTCAATGAATTCAGAAAGATTGAGATTATGCAAAGTAATTTCTCTATCCACAATGGAAGGAAGCTGGAAATCAGTATGGGCCAGAGAACCAGATCAGGCACAAAGATATGGAAGTTAAACAACACACTCATAGACAAACAGTGAGTAAAGGAGGAAATTACAAAAGAAATCAGTAACTACCTTGAAATGAATTAAAATGACAACACAAGATATCAAAACCTATGGAATATGGCAAAAGCTGTATGGGGAGGGAAATTCATAGCCATAAACACATATATCTAATAAGGAGAAAGATCTAAAATCAAAGACTTAACTGCAGACCAAGAAGAATTAGAAAAAGAAGAAACTAACCCCAAAGGAAGTGAAAAGAAGGAAATAACAAAGATTAGAGCAGAATTAAATGAAATATAAATTTTAAAAGCACTGGAAACAATAGACAAAACCAAAAGCTGGTTCCTTTAGAAGATCAATAAAATTGACAAACTCTTAGCTAGACTAACAAAGAAAAAAAAGAGAGAAGATGCAAATACATAAAACAAGAAACAAGGAAGGAGATACCACCATTAACCCCAGAGAAATAGAGTATTGTAAGAGAATACTTTGAAAAAATACATGCCAACCAGAATGATAATTTAGAGGAAATATGCAAATTCCTAGAAACACACAAGCAGCCTACACTGAGAAAAGAAGAAATTGATTATCTCAAAGACCAGTCACAAGTAAAGAGATTGAATTAGTCATTAAAAACCTCCCAACTAAGAAGAGCCCAGGACCAGATGTCTTCACAGGTGAATTCTACCAAACATTCCAGAAAGAACTAACACAAATACTGCTTAAACTCTTCCAAAAAATAGAAGTAGAAGGAACAATGCCTAATTCATTCTATGATGCCAACATTACCTTAATACCAAAGCCAGACAAAGATACCATAAGAAAGGAAAATTGCAAACCAATCTCTCTAATGAACCTAGATACTAAAATCCTCAACAAAATTCTTGTTAATCATATCCAACAACACATAAAACAAATTGCACACCATGACCAAGTGTGTTTCCTCCTTGGTATGCAAGGATAGTTCAACATGAGAGAATCAATCAATGTGATCCATCACATAAAGAGATCAAAAGAAAAAATCACATGATCAATCTACAGATGCAGAAATAGCATTAAACAAAACAAAGCACCTTTTCCTGATAAAACGCTGCAAAGGATAGGAACAGAGGGAAATTTCCTAAACATGATAAAGGGTATAAATGAAAAAACCCACAGCTAACATCATCTTCAATGGTGAAATCCTAAAAGCTTTTCTTCTAAGATCAGGAACAAGACAAGGGTGCCCACTATCACAGCTCCTATTTAACATTGTTTTAGAAGTACTTGCTCAAGCACTGAGGCAAGAAAAGATATAAAAGTAATCCATATTGGAAAGTAAGAAGTCAAAATTTCACTCTTTGCAGATGATATGATCCTATACATAGAAAGCCCTGAGAAATCTACAATAAAACTCTAGAGCTTATAAATGAATTCAGTAGTCTCAGGTTATAAGATGAATGCATAAAAATTGGCAGCATTTCTGTACACCAATAATGAACAATCTGAGGAGGAAATTAAGAAAAAATAGCAGCTAAAAGATTCAGTTAAATTTAGTTAAATTTAAATAATGATGTAAATCACTTATACACAGAAAACTACACAACACTGTTAAAGGAAATCAAAGAAGACTTAAATAAATGGAAAAATATTCCCTGTTCATGGATGGCAAGACTAAACATCATTAAGATGTCTATTCTACCCAAACTGATCTACAGATTTAATGAAATCCCAATAAAAATCAACACAACATTTTATACCAAATTGGAAAAACTAACTACGAAATTTATTGGGAAGGGCAAGAGGCCCTTAATAGCCAAAGACATATTGAAAAATAAAAATGAAATTGGTGGAATCACACTATCTGACTTTAAAAGATACTGCAAAGCTGCAGTGGTCAAAACTGCATGGTATTGGCATAAAGATAGACATATGGACCAATGGAACCAAATTGAGAGTTCTGATATAGATCCTCACATATACAGTCATCTGATATTTGAGAAGGCCACCAAGACAACTCAACTGGGAGAGAATGGCCTCTTCAACAAATGGTTCTTGGAGAACTGGATATCCATATCCAAAAGAATGAGGAGGAGCACTATCTTACACTGTATAAGAAATCAACTCAAGATGGATCACAGATATAAATATAAGAGCCAAGTCGATAAAGACCTTGGAAGATAATGTATGGAAACATCTTCAGGACCTTGCAATTGGAAATGGCCTCATGGACTTCACACCCAAAGCATGAGCAGTGAAAGGAAAAATAGATGAATTGGGCCTACTCAAAATTAAAACCTTTTGCACCTCAAAGGAGTTTGTAATGAAAGTTAAAAGACAGCCTACCCAATGGGAGAAAATATTTGGCAACCATATATCTGATAGATGCTTAATATCCAGCATATATAAAGAAATCCTTTTATCTCAAATATAAAAAGACAAACAACCCATTTAAAAAATGGAAAAGTGATTTAAACAGACACTTATCCAAAGAAGAAAAACAAATGGCTAAAAAGCACATGAAAAGATGCTCAACATCACTAGATATTAGGAAAATGTAAATCAAAATTACAATGAGATATCATCTCACACCAATTAGACTGGTGGCCATTAAAAAACAGAGGACTACAAGTGATGGAGAGGATGTGGAGAAATGGGAACCCTCATCTACTGCTGACATGAAAGTAGAATGGCACAGCCATTGAGGAGGACACTTTGGCAGTTCCTCAAAAATCTGACATATGATCGAGGAATTCCACTGCTGGGTATATACCCAGAAGAATTGAAAGCAAGGACATGATCAGAAATATGCACACCAATGTTCATAGCATCATTATTCACTATTGCCAAAAGTTGAAATCAACCCAAATGCCCATCAACAGATGAAAGGATACACAAAATGTGGTATGTACATACAGTGGACTATTACTCAGCTGTAAGAAGGAATACAGTACTAACACACAAGATCACATGGATGAGTGTTGTGTGCAGCGAGCCAGGCATTGAAGGACAAATATTACATGACCTCTCTGATATGAATTAAACAAATCAAGCTGACTCAGAGAGCTGGAGTCGGAAGATTGGTTTAAAGGATATAGAAATGGAGAGGAAGATTGTGAGCCAATGCCCACAATGTCAAAATCTATGATAAGGTGGAAGTGAGTATTATACTGTGAAGGGATATGACAGTGGTGTAGTGATACTATTGGGTTGGGTGGTGCAAGCTTGACAGGGGTATAGGGTGGGGAGGATGGGTTAGATGATCCATGGAACTGGGGGCATGGTTGGCAGGGGGAGCAGGTGAGCACTGGGGATTGGCAAGTACATGGTTGAAACTAAAATGTTGAGAAAGCTCTTTTGGCAATATGACAAAGAAAGGCTACTGGCTTAGGGTGTTGGGTAAGGGAGCATTCGAGACAGGCCGCACCTCGGGCAGTCTTCTAGAGAATGTGTGCGTGATCATTTTGTCACAGTGTGTTGTACCAGTGTGTGGAGACCCACATAATTAGTGGGAAGAAGTTGGACTCCTTTCCTCAGGATGCCCAACATGTTCTCAAACAGAGGAATGGGTGCCTCTTGAGAGCATGAGCAGTTCCTAATAAGGGAGGACAGACTAGTGTGTCAAGCCTTCAGCATTGTTGCAAGTATCTCTGACTGTTGTCCTTCAGGGAGTAAAGACTTGTGGTGCCCATGGGCCCCGAGGGGAGTGGAGGGAGAAATAGAATAGAGGGAAGAGGGGGTATTTAGGGGCCAATGGAAGTGTTCTGCATTATCTTGCAATGATGGCTACAGGCCATTTAAATTTCATCAAAAATTTGTAAAAGTGTGTGGTCTAAAATGTAAACCATATTGCAAACCATTGACCTTGTTAGTTTTGTTTCAATATTTGTACATCAGTTGTAAAAAATGTACCATCCACATATGAAAAGGTTATTAATATGGGAAGGGGGAAAGGGGAAGGATGTTGGGTATATGGGAGTCCCCTATATTCTGTATGTGACTTTACTGTGACCTAAAACTTCTTTAAAACAAAATGAAAAAAAAGTAAGACATTGGGGAAGAAATGGAACAAAATGTCACTGTACATACTGAACAATAGATATTAGAGTGATGAAAAGCAAAACATCAAAAAATTGTTTAATATTTAAAAAATTTTTAATATCCCACTTTTTAATTTAATTTTAGTTTTAGTTTTTCTAAGTTATTATGTTTTTTTAATTTTTTATGTTTAAACCTATGATGATTATGTCATTTTCCTATTAACTGTATTTGGTGATACTCTTGGTTTCATTTTTGAAGAAGTTTTGGATCACAGAAGGGTTACAACTGTGGCAGAGGAGGATCATTGGGGTGGGGTGTCAGTGATGGGGAATACATGGGAGGAAGTTTGCCTGGGGATACATATAAGGTATATAAATGTGTTCAAATGTTCATGTGGCATTGCCACAGTGGGTGGAGATTCACACGATAACTGAAAGAATATTGAATTCCCATCCTGGGGAGCTCTGCCCCATTCTCAAATGGAAGAGCAACAATCCCCCAAGTACAGGGGCAATGAGTAGTGAAGAAGGATGGTCCATTGATGGGTCCTTGGAATTGATGACTATGCTTATGAGTCTTTGTTCTAGAAAATGCAACTTAGCCTACTGTTTTAGGGTGCCTAAGACCTCCTGAGAGCCTCCATGTTTCTCAAATGTGGTCTTCCTCTAAGCCAAATTCAGCATATAAATACATTACATTCCCCCCAACATGGAACATGACTTTCAGGGATGACCTTCCCTGGAACTGAAGGATTACTACAAAGCACCAGCTAATGATGCAAATGGAAAAAGACCTTGAATAAAATGGGGAAAATGTAAAGACAAATGAGTTTATATGGCTAAGAAACTTCAAAGTGAATCAGGAGGTCATCAGAGAGGCAACACTTATGCACATCTCAGCAGAATCACATAGACTGCCAATGTAGATACTTCTTCAAATAATGGAGGTTCTGAGAGCTCTGGAGACACCCAGGTCCTATGGTCATGGCAGATAGCTCCAGAGTTTAGTGCCTTGCCAGTGGGCTCTTCTTTGGCATTTGTGCTTCTGAGTGTGACAGAGTTGGACTCAGTTGTGACTTCTCTACATATGTCGCTTCTGTTCCTTGTATTTGAACATATAGTTGGTGCTGGAGTTGATAGGTGTATGTCCAAGATTCTTGAATCTTGGGACTGTCCATGTGGCAGCTTGGTCCTGATCCTCAGTGGAGTTGCAACACCTACTCTCCAGTTCATTGGACTCACCCAGGACAACTAAAAAGGAGGTGAATATGGATAACCACCACACCAAGGAACCAAAAGAGTCTAAAACTGCAAGCAAGGGAGTCCCATCCATCAGCTATATGGGATCAAAGGCCCCTCTCTATTAGAGGTGGAGTGGGCATCACCAACCCAGAATCCTCAAGATTGGAAAATAAAATATGGACTAGAGTGGATGAATTGGTATTCTACTAAAGACTTATGATTCTAGCAATGGAAGAAATTATGTCATTGATGTGGAGACAGTGGCTACTGGAGGTGCTGAAGTCATGGAGAGGGAAAAAGAGCTGTAATATGGGGGCATTTTGGGGACTTGGAATTGTCCTTAATGACATTGCAATGACAGCAGGCCATTATATATCTTGTCATAACCTACAGAAAGGAATGGGAGAGATTGTTAAATACAATTTGTATTAGTCAGGCAAAGGGGTGCTGATGCAAAATACCAGAAATCTGTTGGCTTTTTAAAAGGGTATTTATTTGGGGTAGAAGCCCACAGTTACCAGGCCATAAAGCATAAGTTACTTCCCTTACCAAAGTTTGTTGCTGTGTATTAGAACAAGATGTCTGCCAATGTTTGCAAGTGGCCAGGCTTCTTGGATTCCTCTCTTCCTGGGGTTCCATTTCTCTCCAGGGTCAGCTCCACTGTTTTCTCCACAAGGTCAGCTATAGACTATAAGGCTCTCTATGCTTTGCCTCTCTCCACAAGGCCAGCTGTGGACTGTCAGGCAAATGGCTCATCTCTTTTCCCAGGACCTTCTCTCCTTCCTCATGACCAAGCTCCTCTGTGTGCTTACTTCCTGGGGGTTCCAGCTTAAAAACTCCAGCATCAAAAACATCAACTCTGTCCTTTGCCATGTCTTTTATCTGTGACTCCCCACCCAGCAGTGGAGGACTGAATACCATACTGATGGCCCAAAGTCCTAATCATAATTTAATTAAGTAAAAGTAAAGCAACTGAATCCAATACACTAATACACCCAGAAGAAAAGACCAGTTTACAAGTATAATACAATATTTCTTTTTGTAATTCATCGATAATATCAAACTGTTACATTCTGTCCTCTTAATTCCAAAAAGGCATTACAATATATAAAAAAAAAAATTCTTAAATCAGTAACAATGCTGAGTACAAAATCATATCACAGTGAGTTTAAAGAAATACAGTTTTACTTGAGGCAAAGTCTCATCCAGGCCTCTGAAACTTACAAAACAATTTATCTGCTTCCAATACACAAATGGACAAAGAATAAACATTTTCACTACCATTAGAATTTCAGAGGGAAACATGATTCACGGGTCCTCTACAGTTCAGTAAATCTGCAGGGCTTACTGAAATTGAAACTTCCATTCAATTTCAAAGTCTAAGAGTCACTCTTAAAATGATGGTTTCCTTTCCCTGGGGCCTCATGGGACCCATGCTTTCCACAGGCTTTCCCAATGGCCATTTTCTTGGTTCCACTCTCATCAAGCATCTGGGTGTTGACTATGCTCCAGACCTCACCATCCAAGAGTGTTTGGGTGATTGCTACACTTTACCCAAACTTTGGGTTAGAGTCTTAGCTCCCCTAGTACAATGAGGTGAAGGCAACATCCTCCCTAAATTTTGGCATACAGGCTCAACCCTCTCAGAGCAACAAGTTGACCACCTGACCTTCTCTAATCCATGGGGGACTGGTGCACCCCCTTGGACCTATAGGGTGATGACCTTAACTGCCCTAATCCTTGAGGAATGTGCTCCAACCTCTCGTTACCCTGGGGCAGCAAAATCCTCCCATAGTTTTCCTCTTAAAGCTGTTATTCAATCTCTCCTTTCCATGTCCCTATTAGTCCAAGCTGGCAGTGGTTTTGTTCAAGCAACACTCTCAAAAAGCTTGTTGGTTCAGCATGCAAGAAGCAGGGGTCCAAGCCATCAGAGAGTAAGAACTTCCACAAGTCTTTCTGAGATAACTGCATGTTCAATCCTGATTTACAATCTCCATGTTTATTTAAGTCCTCAAATGGGTCACTATAATCTGGGAGCTTGATTTCCAGAGGCTTGCAATTTCCAGAATCAGTTTCTGTTTTCTTTGTGTCCAACAGCTCTCTCCTCAGGGTATTTCTCTCATCTAGCATTTTGCTATAAGCTGCAAGGATAAGCCAAGACACATTATCTGGATTTACTTTGGAAATTCTTTCAGCTAAATGCTCAGGATCACCATTTTCAAATTCTTCCTTCCATAAAACATCAGGAGTCAAACTTGCTAAGTTCTTTGTGACTTTAAAGCATGTATCACTTCTCCTCCAGTTTCCAATACTAGTTTCATCATTTACTTCTAAGGCCTCATAAAAAGTCTGTTTGGCATCCATATTACCATCAGCAATCTCTTCAAAGTGATCTGGGCCTTTTCTATCAAGCATTTCACAATTCCTCAAAAAAATACTCTTTACCCATTTATAAAACCATACCAGCATTTTGCTAATTGCAAAAGCACTACCCCACTCCTGGTACCAAATTTTCTATTAGTCAGCTAAAGGGGTGCTGATGCAAAATACCAGAAATCTGTTGGTTTTTATTAAGAGTATTTATTTGGGATAGAAATCCACAGTTACCAGGTCATAAAACTTAAGTTATTTCCCTCACCAAAGCCTATTGCCATGTGTTAGAGCAAAATGGTTGCCAACATCTGCCAGTGCTCAGGCTTCTTGGGTTCCTCTCTTTCCATGGCTCTGTTTTACTCTTGGCTCAGCTCCACTGTTTTCTACACAAGGTTATCTGTAGACTATGAGGGTCTCTAGGCTTTGTCTCTCTCCACAAGGCCAGCTGTGAACTGTCAGGTGAATGGCTCATCTCTTTTCCTGGACCCTTCTCTTCTTCCTCACGACCAAGCTCCTCTGTGTGCTTACTTCCCAGGGTACCAGCTCAAAAACCCCTGCATCAAAAAACTCCACCTCTGTCCTTTGCCATGTCTTTTTCTGTGAGCCCCCACCTACCATGGGGTGGGAACACAATGCCCTACTGTCACGGTCCAATCAAAGTCTTAATCATAATTTAATTAAGTAAAAGTAAAACTCTAAATCCAAAATGTTCTAATATGCCCAGAGGAAAAGACCTCTTTACAAACATAATCCAATATTTCTTTTTGAAATTCATCAATAAAATCAAACTGCTACAAATATAAACTATAATCCATGCTTAGTGGCAATGCTCCAAAATGTGTTCACCAATTGCAATGAATGTACCACACTAATGAAAGAAGTTGTTAATGTGGGGGAAAGTGGGAGATGTGGGGAGTGGGGCATATGGAAATCCCTTATATTTTTTATGTAACAGTTTATGTAATCTAAGTATTTTTAAAAAATAAATAAAGTATATTTAAAAAATAGACTGCATATAACAGGAGATATTTTCCAGGATTAAAATAGAGCCTTGGTCTGATCCAAGGACATTATGAAGTTTTGCTATGTCAAACCTGCCAGAGAGAAGTACAATTATGGATATTCAACTCTTAGATCTTATATATGTAAACTTTATACTTTGCTGCCAAATTATACCATAGAGGGTATCACAGAATGGGGTCTATATATTGCCTTTCTTCTTTCAGCTAGGACACTTTGAATTGTGAATCTTGTTTGTGGTCCTTTACCTTTTCCATTTTTAAGGTTCAAATATTGTTAGACTCACTTTAAACAAGACAGTAGCTGTATTTTTAATATCTTTTTTTAGTATCTTTTGATGAAAAAATATAAATAACAAAAATTGCTATTAATTTTAGCAATGCTTTTAAATCATTTTATCTTTTATTAGTCATACCAGCATATACATTCAATTGTAATATATTATATATATTCTTATAAGATATATTATTTATTAAGACTGAAGGTAATGGTTATACAGATTCTTTGTAATAACCTCAGGACCTTACAGAGTTTCAAAACGGGAATCCCAGTGGGCTCCGTGTAATACTTTGGGTAATCTAAGCACGTCTTAAAATATATGTATATATATATATATATATATATATATAAATAACATTTTTGTAAGCAAATACACATATATGCATATATATTTATATATCATTTTGCAAAAGTTTGTATGTATTGTGAGAATTTTGATTTTTACCCATTAAAAAAAAAAAACAACAAACCCATAGTTTGTTAATCAATCATATAGATTGAGGTTAAGGTGTGTGTCCAGAAATCTACCTGTTCATGCATGGAGGTCTGTAGGTTTAAATGAAATCAGTTGTATCAATACATTTTGAAAGCCAAGGTATATAAATATTTCAAATGTCTGTTTAACTGAGTTTTGAGATAAGCAGAATAAACTTTTAGAAGTGAAAAAATGATACTAACATCATGTTTATCTTCACAAACCCAAAGTAAAGAATTAAATATATCAAAATTTCCAAATTCTTACAATAATAATCTCATATGATAATGTCTATTTGTATGCCTAATTTTGACAAAATTATATTCACAAAATAAAAGGCAACCCTTCACAATCTCCTATTCTCTGTCAGTTAAGCACTAATGACCTAAATTTTATCTGGCTAAATCCTCACCAGAGGTTTGGGCTGATTCTTGATATTGGAGATTGCATACCTATGTCTACAGCTCTGTGCAAACACATCCTGTAAGCCAGCACAAGGCATATGTGAAAGGCCATAATTATTTACCTGAGAAAGAATAAGATTGAAATGGAGAAGAGGAAAAATAACACAGGGACTATCTATCTGAGGAATCCAACTACTATTTATTGACTCTTAACTGATAGTTTTCTCAGAGTATGGTTTTATAAGGGAAATTCAGACTAATAGACTAAGTGGAGATGTTCCTAGGCATAGATTCTTCTTAGATAAGGAAATCACAGCCTCAGACATGAATCCTCTCACTCTGCAGCCTCACTCTTCCCTTGCCCTTGGGTGGGAACCTTTGATCAGAGGGTCTGCAACATTCTCAACATACTATATACATTTCTATATATATTCTGGATAAAATATCTTATCATACATATGTTTTGCACATATTTTTTCACAGTTTTTGGCTTCTTTCCATGCTCTTACCATGATCATTCACTGAGACAAAATATTTTATTTATGATAAATTCCAATCTATCACTTTTTCTGAAATTGGGCACGCTTTTGTTGTTTTGCATAAAATCACAAAATCACAAAGAATATGTACTATATTGTCTTTTAGAAGTATTCTTTTATTGGTTTTGTTTTATGTCTATGTCTTTAATGACCTAAATTATTGTATAAATTATGAGCTATGACATAATGTTCCCTTTTGTGGCAAATTGGCATCCAATTTGTTGCAAAGATTATATTTTTCTCCTTTTTTTCCTACCCAACTTAGTCAAAAATAATTTGACTATATTCCTATGGGTATATTTCTAGGATCTCTATTCTGTTAAATTGAGATATTCATTTTTCCTTTCACTAATTCCATAAAATCTCAATTATTATAGCTGAATATGAATTATTTATGATTTATAACCTAAACTCTCCACCTTTTTCTTCTTTGTAGTATTTCTTTTGGCTCTCCATATTTTAGAAATTTTCCATATATATTTTAGAGTATGCTTGCTGAAATCTACAAAAATGTGTGTTTGGGGTTTCATTGGAATTGTATTAAATCTATGGATTATAGTGCTAAGAATTGACATTTTTAACAATACTGTGTCTTCTAATCCATAAACATGCCATGTCTTTCCATTGAGATATATCTTCTTTTATTTATTTTATGATTTTTCACATACCCATCCTGCACATATTTGATAGAGTTGTGTCTAAAACCTTTTTATTGGTGCTATTAGATGTTATTGAAACATTTTTTGCTCACCAGTGGTATATGAGAGTTACAATTTTCTAGAAATCATCAGAAAAGCTCCATTTTATTGGTTATATTGGGTGGTTAGTGACATTTCACATGGTCTTAATTTATATTTACAATTGACAACATGTTGGGCATCTTTTCATATATTTATTTGTCATTCTTGAGTTTTCTTTTATGACATATCTCTAGTTTTTTGTCTCCAAATTTTGTTGTAGTATCTTTTTTTTTTGTTGTGTATTGAATTGTCTTTCCATATCCTGATGAAAGTTCTTTATTAGATTATAATTTGTTTATCTATGCTTTTTATTTCCTTGCATACAGTTTTAATGTATAAGAACTTTCTTAAATATATATATTGAGCTATATTCATGCCATTGAATGCTTCCTATTCATTTCTTTTAATGAAACTTTCCTTTTTTTACTTCAAATCTTTTTTTATTTTTATTTTTTTAAAGATTTATTTATTTATTTTTATCCACTTTTACCTCCCCCCCCACCTTTGCTGTTTCTGTGTCCATTCATTGGGCAATTCTCTGTGTCTGTTTCCTGCCCTCTCTTCTCATCCTTCTGTCTTCACCCAGATTTGATCCTTGCATCATCTGATGTGGGAGAGAACCTACCACCTGTGCCACCTTAATTCCTGTTTTTTTTTTTTTTTTTTTTTTTTTGCATGTCTCATCTTGGCTGTCCCTTGTGTCACTCTCCTGTTATGTCATCATCTTGCTGCATGGCTCAGTAGGGCCTGATGATGCATCCATGTGTGGGGCCTGGGGACTCACTCACCCATGGGGCCTGGTGGTGCAACCACACATGAGACCTGACAGTACACCCAAACTTGGGACCTAGCAGCCAGCACACCTTCTATATTTTTCTACTTTTTATTTTTACCAGTAGGTCCTGGAGATCGAACCCAGGTCCCTCCATATGGGAGATGGATGCCCACCCATTTGTGTCACATCCCACTCCCCCTCCCTGCCCCCCGTTGTATCTCTTAAGGTTGACCAAAGATTCCTGGAGTTACAGGAGTTTCCCATACAGGATGGTCATATAATAAATCAGGCTTGTTTCTCACCAGCATTCTAAAAACCAGACCTAGGGAGAAAAACCAGTCTGGGGAAACATGCATGGTTTCTAATAGCGATTGTTTAGCCTACCCTAATTACCACAAAATCAGGACAGCAAGAATATTCACATTTAAATGAAACTTTCAACCATCTTGTTTTTATCTTGAAGAAATGCAATTTGACATTTATTTTTTAGTATTTCTAGTTTTTGGTTTTTGGCCTAACATATAAAAATTCTTGCTTTATCCAAGGGCATACATATCCTATTCCAATTAAGCTATGTATCTAAGCCATATAAAGTAACTTAAAATATCTTTCTTCTTCTTTATTATGAATTGTGAAAGGCAAAAAATCTCAGATGCTGACAGAAAACGACCTCCTTTTGTGCCAGTCCTAGAGCAGGTTCCCAGTTACTCAGTGGCTATTGAGTACACCCTGGAGACCAGAAACCTCTTAGCTACCTTGCAGGGTAAGCTTGGGTCTGGCATCACACTGCTTTCCCCTCACATACATGTCCTCTGAAGTCACAGAGTTCACATGAAGAAAGAATTGTTGTTTGAGCATGCCTCTGTATGTGGAACTTTGGCCCTGGAAGGATGGGTTGTAATTTCTAACATTTGTTTCCCTCAACTACAGCACCTTGATCCCATTGAACTGGAGAACTCAATGCCATAGAAATCCCTAGTTATTATGGAGTAAACAGAGAAAGCTGCTAAGAGATAGGGCCTGCAAAGTCTTCAACACACCTAGGCCA
The DNA here is from genome assembly GCA_026826555.1 of Tolypeutes matacus. Lineage (NCBI taxonomy): Eukaryota > Metazoa > Chordata > Mammalia > Cingulata > Chlamyphoridae > Tolypeutes > Tolypeutes matacus. Next base: position 2,992,150 of record JAKSZT010054023.1, on the reverse strand, counting down.
ACTCTTGCAGCTGCAACTGGGTAAAACATCTGAAGACAAAAAGAATCAATCCCTGTCAGTCATGTGTTGTCAAGACCATACCCATAGACCCATGTCTGAAATCTAAGACAGTCATCATGGATTATGATCCTGCATAAGCACAAGAATGGGAGCAGAATCTCCTCCAGTGGACAGGAAGCAGAAGTGACATGGATATGTTGATACATATACATGTTCCATTCACTGGTCAAAGAGTAGGAGGGTTACTAGAGGTTTCTGTGGCTGAGAAACTTTTCAAGGGTTAGTCAATTATTCTAATCCTTTAAATTTCATAGGAGTGGAGGCATTTTATTTTCAATGGGCTTCTTGAGGATATCAAAACAGATACACAGGGAGCAGATGTGGCTCAAGCAATTGAGCAGTTGAATTCCACATGGGAGTTCCCAGGTTCAGTTCCTGGTGCTTCCTGAAAAAACAAAAACAAACAACAAGCAAAACAAAGGAAGAAAAAAACTCAGGGAAGTTGATGTGGCTCAGAGGTTGAGCATGGGCTTCCCACATATGAGGACCCCATACCTAAAAATGAAAAAAGGAAAAAAAAAAAAAAACAGATACACAGTCTCCACTCTTTAAAGGCTTAGAGTATGGGATCCAGGACATCACTGTGAAATGAGGGTATTTTTCTTCTACTCATCTCATCACCTCCTGATAACACAACTGTCATCCATAGCTGTCTCTCTTCAAAGTAAATATAATGTAATTGGGCACTATATAAACAAAACAAATTCACATAAAAAGAAAACCATTTGTTCCCTCTAACTACACATACAAATGAGTATTAATATTGTGTTAACCGATGCACATGTTCTATTCTAATCAATTAATTGGTTCCTTTAGGTGACTGTATATAATGCATTCAGCATGTAATTATAAATGTGAACAAACCACCCTGTATAGGAGCAGGGTAGGAAGGAGAGTCTTTGAAGAGAAACATCAGCAATCACATGCTCCCTGAAGCCTCAGAAGGATAGTGAGATTCTGAGCATTTAGGCCCCTCAAATCACACTAAGATGTTGAGAAATACATGTCATATAATTGAAGAATAGCAGCAGTGACCCCAGGAGGGGAAACCCAGTGCCCACAGAACACATTAAAGATGAGAATGTGGGAAGGTCTGGTTCCAAAAGATACATCACTTCCCTCACCACCATGGCAGGGAGGCATTCTCTTGAAATTGATTTGAAATGTCCACCTGGGTTTGATTCCTGACAAGAGCAGCACCCTCAGGTTCATCACCTTTTATGAGAAATTCCCATTACTACTAATGATTCTGTTCAAGTGTCATCTCCATAATAGTGTGTGTGAAGTCACATAAGCCATAACAGTCATTGAGGAGGATATTTGGAGGTCTCTAGGGGAATATTTTGAACCCAGGGATAGGATATTCCAAATTGTGACAGAAAAATACTCTCCATTCTCCTCATCCACCTGACCTAACTTGGAGCCTTAGTTTGTGGGTCCTGAACCCCCTGCAGCACAGCCCCCTCCTGTTTTTCCTGCAGATAGTTTAGGTCTGGAGTAAGACTAACTCCCCATGTCAGTGACTATCACATGTCCATACACAGTTGTGTTCTCAGAAGAAACAGCTCAGCTTCAGTAAGAACTAGTTTTTGGATATTTCTCTGATTTGGGTCTGCAGCTCTTGAGGGAAGGGTTGTAGTATGTGTGTGCATCATGATGTATCTGCCCAATATACTGCATCCACTTCCACCAGAGCTGCCAGGTCTACTTCCAGCTGTACATGCTGGTTGTGATGGAGAATACAGAAAGCATGTGAGGGAGAGGTTTGTAAGGATATCACCAGTCCTGGGTAGACTCTTAAGGACACCTGGGGCAGGACTCCTGTGGACAGAAAAATCTCTGAGTCACCAACATCATAGACTTCACGAGTCACTCCATTCTTAAAACTTATCTAAATTACATTTTCTTTCTATTCCTCAGAGTTGATCATTCCAATGGACTTATCTTCACGTTCAGTGATTCTTATAAATACCCACATATTCTCTTTTACTTAATTTTTATACATTTCAGTTATTGCATTTTACAACTTAAGAATTAGTTGGTGGTTTTAATAATTTACATCCATTTCTTGCTATTCTTTACTTAGTGAACTGCCACTGTTGTATATAATACATTACACTAGTTTTATTTTAGTTATTTGAAATATTTGTCTAGGCCAGTGAATCCAACATTTTGGGTTCCACATGTATAGTATCTAATGAATACTTATTTTTTTTTTTTAAAGACGATTTAGATTATATTTGAAGTAACATTTATGAATACTTATTTTATTTTTCAATTTCCCTCATATGGGACTTGTATTCCTGTTCTACAAAGGCCACATATTTTTTATTCCAAATCTAGAAATATTTTAGTTAACATATTTTATACATTAGACAAGATCAGGCACATTCAGGGTGGTATGGCCATAGACTATTTTTATATATTAGGTAAAACATTTACAAACTCCATGGCAGGAATATTCTAAAAGAGACAGTTGAACAAATTATGAAATTATTAAATAAATGTGTGGAAAGTTCACATGGGCAACTGAGTTGCAGGGAAAATTCAAAACCATGGTAAGAAATATTTTATATTCCTCTCTGCATTGTCTCCTGCTTCTGGATCTCTGTGCTTGATGGATCCTGACTGCACACTCTGAAATGGGAAACCCATGCCTGAGCTTCTACTACCTTCCATCTCACTGTCTTCCACATTAAGGAATGTCTCTTTCCTTGGAAATAATGGAGTTTTGTCACAGGAAAAGTGCTTATTGGACATGTCTCTGGAGAGAGAGTTGTAGTTCAGGAAGGATGGATTGTATTTTGTGACCTTATAAATACTTTTTTCCCTCTACACTTTTCTAGTATCTGTCAATAACAGTTGTATCTAATAGTTTTAATGGAGAAACCAGAGAGAATGAATGGGGAAGACAGGCTCTCTGAAGGCATTACCTCTCCTGGACCACTTTCCATCAGTTGTGACTGGGATAAGCAATGGGTGACAGAAAAATATATTATCAATAGTGACAAATATCACACACCTCATTGAGGGGTCACATTTGGAAATCATTGACACCTTCACATGGGGAAGTAATAATTAAACAGGAGAGTATCTCCAGGAATCTCCAGATTTTTTGGGACAACTACATAACTCTTGGTAAGTCCAGCAGAGAATATGGAGGTACTTCTCTATAAGCCAAAATATAACCTGGAAAATAAACTTGCTATTTGCATGAGGAATACTGCACAGCAGCAAAGAATCAGGTCTCAGTCCCTGCTACAGAACTTGGAGGAAGAAGTCTGATCCACTCCTCTTGAGATCCCAGGGGCCTGGAGCTCCTGGTCAGGAAAACTGCCAGTTCTCTGAAGTAGAGATTTGATGGTGCAAAAATAAACTCTGATTGCATAGGAAATGGTGAAATAAGTAAATGCCTAATGTGGCCACTCTCTCCTCTGTTATAAACATATTACATTAGAAGCACACCCAATTTCTTCATCCTAAAATCACTCTGAGCACTGCATGTGAGAATATCATGATGGTATATGTTTTACATTTCAAGATACCCTACAGTCCACAGATATGGGGTCACATACAATTCAGCACTTAAGAGCTGCATGACCTTTGGCAGACCATTGGACTCTTTCCAGATGGTTCCTCACCTCTAGAATGGGAATGTGTGTACCTACCACTGGGATGCCATGGAAACACAAGGGCTAATGACCCTCCAGTATGATGTGTATAGTGTTGATATTCAGTGATTTTGAATCAATTTTCATAACACTGAAGACTGATTTTATCATATACTATTCTCAGCACACATCTAAACAACTCCATGCATCTATACCTTTCCTGGGCTCTGGTCTAGAGGAGAGATCATTGGGGAACCCCACCTCTCACAGCAGCACTTCCACTCCCAGGAATCCCCAGAGCTCAGCTATAATCTGGTTATTGAGTAATATTGTTATTACTGGAACACACTGTAATCCAATAATCTACATTTCTGTGCAGAAAAGAAGAGGTTCTGCTAAAGTGCCTGAGGAATAAACATGTTTATGTCACTGCTCCTAACAAATCCTTGTGTAGGATAAGAACTGATTTGAGGCTTTCAGAAAGTCCTTCATCGGAGATGCTGTGAGGGGTGGTGCAATTGTGAATCCACATGTGGAATAATTTTTCATTGTGGGAACACTGTGCTGAATGTTGAAGATAATTTTTCATGGGTTAGATATTTCCATATATCCTATTTGGTGAATGCATGCTCAGGTTGACATTGGTTATGTTAATTTAGGTGGATGAACTTCTGTACATATAGTTTGTGTCACATAACACCTTATTCTATTTCTTAGAGAAGTTGCAAGATTATAGAAAAATTGTGGACAAAAGAAAGATTCCGTACACTACCCACCATCAGCATCTTGTGCTGATGTGTAACATTTGTTATAATCAATGATAGCATACTCTAATAATTGAACTAACTACAGACCATAGTATACCTTCAGGTTCACTGTTTGTGTAGTTAAGTTCCATTCATTTTTGAAAATTTTTATTTTGATACTATATATATAATCTAAAACTTTTAATATTAATCGCATTCAGATATATATACATCTAAATATATATATATATATTTCACTGCTATTAATTACATTCAGAATGATCTGCCATCAGCTCCATCCATTACCAAAACACTTCCGTAATTTCAAGTAGTAACCTTGTACATTTTAAGCCTTAAATTCCCATTCTCTATCCCCACCTCATCCACTGGAACTAGATTCTCTCTGAGTTTGCTTATTCAAATCAATGAGATCATAAAATATTTTTCCTTTTGTGTCTGACATTTCCCAGAACATGTTGTCTTCAAGGTTTATCCATTTTGTCACATGTGTGAGGACTTCTTTCCTTTTTACAGCTGAAAAAATATTTCATTGAATGAATATACCATATTTTATTTATTCATTCACCATGTGATGGACAATAGAGTTGCTTCCATCTTTTAACAGTTGTGAATGATGCTTTGAGTATCAGTGATCATAGTTATATATGAGTCCTTTCTTTCAATTATTTTGATTATATACTTAGTGAGATTGTCGTGTCATAAGCTAAGCACAATTCTAAGCTTTTGAAGGAACTGCCAAACTGTTCTCCACAGTGGCTGCATCATTTTACATTGCCCCCAGCAATGAATGAATGTTCCTATTTCTCTGCACCCTCTCCAACAGTTGTTATTTTCCATTTTTAAATAAATTAATAGGAGACGGCCATTTGTAGCGGGGCTGGAGGCTGTGTTCTGCTGGCACTGCCCAGACCAGTAGAGGAGCGCCCCCGGACGATGCTGTCCCTGGCCCGGGGGGATACCCCTGTACTCTGCACCTTGGGTGGGGCCCGCCAGCCCAGCATGCCACTTACGTGCTGCCCGGGCCTCCCGGCAGCTCCTGGAGCCTGGGCACCACACAGCTGCTCGTCCGCAATCCGGCTTGCCGGACTGTGATGTATTTCCGATGATTTTAATTGGAAACAAAGCAGATCTATATCATGAGAGACAGGTAACACCGGAAGAAGGACAGCAGTTAGGACGACAGCTGAAGTTCACATACTTGCAGGCCTCAGCAAAGATGAGGGCGAATGCATGTCAAGTTTCCCTGAACTGGTCGGGGTTATAAGGAAATTTCAAGAGCAGGGATGTCCTCTTCACCAGAACCAACACGGAAAGAAAAAGACAAGAAAGGCTGCCATTGTGTCATTTTCTAAGAATCCATGAACTTTAGCTACAACTGCCAGGAAAGACCTCATCTTCTCCTCTCTCCTTACAGTTTACATGTCGTTTACCTTTTTAGCCTTAAACAAGCAAGTCTGACAAATGATCATCATGCTAGCCTTAGACCAAGAAGCTGGCTAATCCTTTCTGTGAAGATAATACTATGGACATTTCAAGACAACTTCAAAGGAAACACGAAGGCTGCTTCTAAGATTATCTGATTCCTTTAAAATATATATTTATATACACAGACACATTTTAAAGGGCTTACTTTTTAAAAGGGATGAATCAGTTTTGGAACCCAAGCTGTTTGCCAACCTGAAGTCTTAGGTTGTGAAATAATTTTTAACTTCTGGAATCATGTTGTCTATTGTTATTCTAAATAGAAACTTCAAGAGGTTTTTTTTTAAATGTGAATTTTTGTCCATTTTTTAACAATTTCTATGAAAGCTTTAGTTAATCTTAGATGCTCTGAATTGCATCTACAAAAATGAGACATCTCAGCCCTTTACTGATGCTACAGATTTGTTTTCCAGTGGCTAAAATACCAAAATGTTTATTGTGTTTATGGATTCAAAACTGCTTGTAAAGCCTTTATTGTTACTTGTACTCTGAAAGATGATGATAGTCTATGTGGCCAAATATTTGGGTTCATTTTGGATGTAAGAATTTCATTGTTCTTAGTTTTTTAATTTAACTCTTCACAGCCATGTGGAGAGTAGAATTAAATAATTTCTGTCTGTCTTCCTTTTCAAGTGTTTCTGGATAAGGGATTCAAAATAAAAACGAAAACTTTTTTGTTTGACGTAATATAAAATATGGATTTGATCTTTCCAGGGTCAGAGTTGATTATTGTTTTTGCTATACACTTTTATACATTATTTTCTTATCAAACTAGTTAACAAGTGTTTTTATATATTGTAAGCAAATATGTTGTCACAGCATTCCTTGAGTAAATGTAAACATAAGTATTTAATTCTCACTGTTCACTTCTAACTGACAAAGAAAAAAAATTGGAAGCTACAGAAACTGTGGTAGAACTTTACCTACTGTTCTGGTACTGGTTGTACCCACCTCTGGCCAGTCACACACCTATGTCCTCAAAGCTTCCCAGGAGAATACAACTTACAGGATGAGAATCTGAAATCACTTTCAAATTTCCCTACTACATACTGACTGTTAGATCAAGGATTATATGGAAATTTTTTAATTGACAATTAATATAATTATGGAGTACTTCTGATTTTGTTTTTAATTCCACAGATTAGGTGTTTAAACAATTCAAAAGTATGTTTTCCTGATTTTGAGATAGGAAGTGGGATTGCACAGTTGTCACGTTGTTGAATTAAAGTTGGTCTGTTATCACACACACACAAAATTAATAGTAGACTTTCTGATGGGTATGGAAAGGTGTTTGGTGGGTTTCAATTGCATTTCCCTGATGATTAATGTTGTTGAACATCTTTTCATGTGCTTTCTAGATATTTGTATATATTCTTTGCAAAAATATCTATTCAAGACTTTTGTCCATTTTATAATTGGATTATAGATCTATTTGTTGTTAAGTTGGATGGTTTCTTTATATATTCTGCATATTAAAATTTTATGAAATATATGGTTTCCAAATATTTTTCCCTTGTGTAGATTATTTTACTTTTATTATAAAGTCCTTGCAGTGGCAAAGTTTTTAAATTTGATGAGTCACCATTTGTCTCTTTTTTCCTTTATTGGTTGTTCTTTGCAAGTATAGTCTAAGAAACCATTGTCAATCAAAATGTTCTGAAGTTGCTTTTTTATGTTTACTACTAGGAGTTTGGTAATTCCAGCTCTTGTATTTAGGTCATTGGTCCATTTTGATTTGATTTTTCTGTAAGGTTTGAGGTAAGGGTCTCTTTCTTTTTGGTTCAAATAGAGATTCTGTTTTTGCAGCATCATTTTTGCAAAGCTGATTCTTTCCCAATCAAGTGGGCTTGTGCTCTTTTGGAAAATCAGTTGGCCATAAATGTGAGGGTTGATTTTTGAACTCTAAATTAAATACCATTTATCTATATGTCTTTTCTTCTGCCAGTACCATGCCATTTCTATTACTGTCGTTTTGTGATGACTTTTAAGATTGGGAAGTATGAGTTCTCCAAATTAATTTTCCCTTTTCAATATTTCTTTGGATATTCAGGGCCTTTTATGTTTCCATATAAATTTGAGGATTAGCTTTTTCATTTTTGGAAAGAAGACTCTTGGAATCTTTATAGGGATTGCATTGAATCTATAAATTGCTGTGGGTAGCATTGACATATTAAAATTTAGTTTCCTAATCCATGAACATGGAATATTTTTCAATTTATTTATGTCTTCTTTGATTTCTTTTAACAATATTTTGTCATTTTTCTTTACATCCTTGCTAGATGTATTCTTAGATGATTGATTCTTTTAATTGTTATTGTGAGGGAATTTGTTCTTGATTTCTTCTTCTAATTGTTAATCACTTGTAATTGTAAACACTACTGATATTTCATTGTTGATCATATACTCCTCTGGTTGGCTGAATTCATTATTAGTAGTAAGAGCTTTCTTTTGAGTTATTCAGGATTTTATGTATATAGGACCATGTCAACTGCTAATAAATTTTGCTTCTTCCTTTCCAATTTGGATACCTTATATATAATTTTCTTTCCTAATTACTATGGCTATAAATTCAGTACAATTTTGAATAACAATGGTGACAATGGGCTTCATTGTCTCATTCCAGATCATAAAGTGAAAAATTTAAGTCTTTCATAATGGACAATGATGGTGTTGGTTTGGGAGGGCACTCTCTGTCCAGCTCTCTGAGGATGGCCGATTGTGGAGAGGGTCCTATGCAGGGGTCCGTGCTGTGGGCGCACGGAGTGAGAAGCTTGGGACATCTATCTGCAGGCAGACAGACGGCATGGACTGATTGGAAGAGATTCATGAGTTTTTATTTATTTATTTATTTATTTTTTATTGTGGGTAAAAATCAAAACTTTCACAATACATGCCAATATTTGTAAAATGATATATAAATATATATGTATATATGTGCATTTGCTTACAAAAATGTTATTTATATATATATAAATATATTTTAAGAGGTGCTTAGATTACCTAAAATATTACACGAACCCACTAGGATTCCCATGTTGCCCACCTCCCACACCTCCCACCACATCCCACACAAACATCTCCCACAAGTGTGACCCACCACCCTCAGTGGACTTACACATCCTGGGGCCTTGCCACCAACCATAGACCACAGTTCACATCGAAGACTCATCCAAGTCACCTGGTGAGGAGACAACGATGGGCAATGGCCAGCCCAGGGAAAGGAGAGGGCCTGCATCTGCAGGCAGGATCATCCCACCCACCATATCCATGGGATATAAGCCCTCTCTCACTTGGAGGTGGAGTGGACATCACCATCCCAGTCCCCTCAGGATTAGGGGAAGAACTATGGACTAGAGTGGACTTGATGGTATTCTGTTGTACACATATGGTGATTCTAGCAATGGAAGAAATTATAACAATGAGGTGAAGCCAGTGGCCACTTGACACTTTTGGGGCAGGGAGGGGATGAGCAGTTGAAATACAGGGGATTCATGAGTTTTGATCCTGCCTGTGATGGTTAACACAGATGGCTGAGCCCCACCCTTAGGGAAAAAGGCTGGTTTGAGCTGGTACTCCCGCACTCCTGACTACCACTCCCAGTGTAAGGGAACATTCTCCCAGAGTGGGAGGGTTCTAACAGAAGGTAGAGAGGGGTTTCTTTTAGGTGGGTTTGGCTGCCTGGACCCCCTCATACTTTTGGGGAGCAGATAAGCCAGATTGAAGCAGCACCAGGCTGAGCAGAGAGGCGAATCTACTGAGGAAGCCAGATTTACCCAACAGTCCAGTGATGCTGAGACTTGGCTCCAGAGGGGGCAGGGTCAGGCAATTTTATTGCTCTGCACTGACAAGCATCAGAGCTTCAGCTTCCCTGGGGAGGCCAGGAAGTGGGAAGTGTTTGATTAGTTTCCACAAGCCTATTTAGGGTCCCCTCGGTGAAGGGGGTGGTCTAGAAAAGGACTTCTTTATTTTGCCAAAAAAAAAAAAGAAGAAGAAGAAGAAGACAGTCACTTTAAAAAATGAATTCTTCTTTTTAATTAAATTTAATAGCTAAAATCTGCCTCAAAACCTGCAGATAGAACCCTGCAGAGAAATTGATTGATAAACACAAGCAGGCTGAGAGATTCCACAAGGACCCTAGAAGGAACACTGTTCCTTCTTAGCTTTGTTTGACTGCTTGTTTGTATGGTTGTTTGGTTTTCACTGTATATTTGTTGTCTCTTGCTTTTCTTTCCTCTTTCCTCCACCACCCTTTCTTTATTCCTTCTTCTTTTTTTTCTTTTCTTTTTAATTAGGTGCTGCTAGCTTGTCTCTTCTTTGATATGCTTCCTTTTCAGTGATTTCCCATTCTCTATCTCTATTGATTTTGCCTCCCAAGCTATCTAGTCCCCTTCCCCGATCTTTCTGCCATCTGCCTTCGTGTAGTTGTTACACACCATGTTTTTTCATTATCCTATAACTTAAGGGTATCAATTTCTATTCTATCTATTCTGTTTTCTTCTTTTTTTATTAATAACTTTTTACTTTCAACCCTTTCTTCACTCTTTCTCTCCCTCCTCACCATTCTAGCCTAAATCATTGTATATATATTTTCCTCTATTTTGTTTCCCAGTGCATTATAGGTACTCCCTTTTTTTCCCTATTACTCTACACTGCATAAATGAGTTAAATATTCATTTCACTAAGTCTTATTTGGTCCCTCTTCTAACTTTTATCAATATTGCTATTATCCTTCTTTCTTTCTTAAAACTTTGATTCCTCTGGCCCTAATCATTTGCCTTCAAGGTAACATGGAAAGAAGCAAGGAAATAAAATAAGAAGAAAAAGTGTCAAAGAGAAAACTTAACACACAAGCAGAACCATCAGCTAAATAAAACTCTAGAGCAGAGAGAGAATCTGATCAACTGAATAAACCCATCAAGACAAAATGATGACTAGAGGGCAACAAAAAATTACAAACCACACTGACAAACAGGAAGATATGAACCAGTCCAATGAACAAACTGAAAAACAGAAAAAGATGCAGAACATCAAACAACTAATCAAAGCTTTCCAAATAAATATCATGGACCAACTTAATGAAGTGAAGGAAGAGATTAAGGATATAAAGAAGACACTGGGAGAACATACTGAAGAAATTGTAAACATATACAAAAAGATAACGGATATGATGGTGATCAATGGCACAATCCAAGAAATAAAAAGGACACTGGATTCACATAACAACAGATTTGAACAGGCAGAAGGAAGAATTAGTGATGTGGAAGACAATACATCTGAAATCAAACAGATAGTAGAACAGATACACAAAAAGATAGAAAAAATCCAGCAGGGACTCAGGGGTTTAACTGACAACGTGAAATGCACAAACATACGCATTATGGGCATCCCAGAAGGAGAAGAGAAGAGAAAGGGAAAAGAAGGAGTGTTGAAGGAAATAATGGCTGAAAACTTCCTAACCCTATTGAGAGAGATGGATGTGCAGACCTAGGAAGCACAGTGCACCCTAAATAGTATAAATCCCAACAGGCTAACTCCAAGATATATACTTGTCAAAATGTCCAAAGCTCAAGACAAAGAAGGCAGCAAGAAAAAGAGAACCATCATATACAAGGGAAGCACAGTAAGATTAAGTGCTGATTTCTCATCTGAAACAATGGAGGCAAGAAGGCAGTGGTATGATATACTCAAAGTACTAAAAGAGAAAAATTTCCAGCCATGAATTCTCTATCCAGCAAAACTGGCATTGAAAAGTGATGGAGAGTTCAAAATATTTACAGATAAGCAGAAATTAAGAGAGTATGTTAATAAGAAACCTGCACTTCAAGAAATACTAAAGGAAGTTCTACAAGTTGAAAGGAAAAAAACAAAGGAGAGAGAGTTGGAGGAGAGTTTAAAAACAGCTAAAAAGACAAAAAGAGAAACAAAACAACATATGACATACATTAACCCCAAAAAATATGGCTGAAGTAAGAAATTCGGTTTTAGTAATAACACTGAATGCTAATGGATTAAATTCACCACTCAAGAGACACAGATTGGCAGAATGGATAAGGAAATATGATCCATCTATATGCTGTCTACATGAAACTGACCTTCAACCCAGGGATTCAAGGAAGCTGAAAGTGAATGACTGGAAAACAATTTTACAAGATAACAAGAGCCAAAAAAGGGCAGGAATAGCTATTATAATATCAGACAAAATAGACTTTAAATGCAAAACTTTTGTAAGAGGTAAAGATGGACACTATATATTAGTAAAAGGAATAATCTCTCAAGAAGAGAGAACAATGATAAACATTTATGAACCTAATTGGGGTGCAAAATACATGAGGCAAACTCTGGAAAAATTAAGTGGAGAAATAAATGCCTCTACAATTATAGTGGGGAACTTTAACACACCATTATCATCATTAGACAGAACATATAGACAGAGAATCAATAAAGAAACGTAGGATCTCAACAATACATTGGACATATACTTAATAGACATATACAAAACACTACACCCAAATACAGAGTGTTTATATTCTTCTCGAGTGCACATGGATCGTATTCCAAGATAGACAACATGCTAGGCCATAGAACAACTCTCAATGAATTCAGTAAGATTGAGATTATGCAAAGTAATTTCTCTGACCACAATGAAATGAAATTGGAAAACACTAAGGGCCAGAGAAGCAGGTTAGGCACAAGGATATGGAAGTTAAACAACACATTCTTGGACAAACAGTGGGTCAAGGAGGAAATCTCAAAAGAAATCAGTAACTCCTTTGAAATTAATGAAAACGACAACACAACATATCAAAACCTATGGGAGAGATGGGTCAAGATGGCATTAGTGTAGGAAGGAAAACACTGCAAGCTCCCAGAGCAAGGCGGATTGTGGATGGGGTCATGCCCAGGGGTCTGTGCTGTGCACGTGTGGAATGAGAAGCTTGGGACATCTATCTGTGCGGATCAGCGGCGTGGATAGAACGGTAGAGATTCGTGAGTTTTAAGCCTGCCAGTGGTGGTTGGATGGATGGCTTAGCCCCGAGGTTAGGGAGAAAAAATAATAAAACAGCCAGTTGGGGCCATGAGCAGGGCGAGAAAGTTTTATTTTCTAGGGATCTGGCTGCCTAAAGCGTCTTGGACCTTGGGTGAACAGGACAGCCGGAGCGAATTGGCACTCAGTGGACGGTTGGGGTGATTCTGTTCGGGGGGGGGGAGGTGATTTGCCTAGCTACCCAAGGATAAGCCCCAGGCTGCCTCAGAGCCAGGAAGAGGGGACACTCCCCCAAAGAGGGAGGGTTCTGTTGGAGGACAGGGAAGGGAATTTTTTATTTTTATTTTTTGCCATCTATCTGGCTGCCTGGACTGCACCATAGCTTTGGGTAGTAGATAAGCCGACCTGAAGCAACATCAGGCTGAGAGGATAGTTGAATTTGCAGTCAAACTGATATATATAGCAACTTGGTGACGTTGGTGCTCGGCTCCAGAAGGGGTGGATTCGGCCATCTTTAGCACTCTGCACTGACTGACATCAGAGCTACAGCTACCATGGGGAGTCCAGGAAGTGGAACCTGCTTGATTAATTTCCACGAGCCCAGCTAGGGTCCCTTCGGTAAGGGGGGTTGCTCTAGAGGAGGAATTATTTTGGGTCCTGTATTTCACCAAAAAAAAAAAAAAAAAACCTCAGTAAATGAAAAATAAATTCTTTTAACTTTAGTTTAATAGCTAAAAGCTGTTTCAGGACCTGCATATAGAACCCTGTGGGGAAAATGATTGATAAACACAAGCAGGCAGAGAGGATCCACGTGGACCCTAGGGGAATCATTGACCCTCCTTAGCTCTGTTTGACTGCTTGCCTGTGTGGATCTTTGATTTTTCTCTGTTTATTTCTGGTCTCTCACTTTTATTTCCTCTTTCCTCCCCTCTTTCTTTTTTCTTTCATTTTTTAAATTTAGGTGCTGCTAGCTTGTCGCTTCTTTGCTGTGCTTCTTCTTCAGTAATTTCCCAATCGCTGTCTATATTGATTTGCATTCCAAAATATCACTTATCCTTCTTTCATCTTGCTGCCTTCTGCTTTCTGTTGTGGCTCTTAGATACAACATTTTTTCATAGGCCCACAACTTAAGGGTTCAACTTCTATTCCATCTTTTTTGTTTTCTTCTTCTTTTTTTTACTTAGTATTAACTTTTGTTTGAACCCTTTCTTTACTATTTCTCTCCCTCCTCATAATTCTAGACTTCTAAATCACTATATGTATATTCCTCCATTTGTTTTCCCGGTCCATTGTAGGAATTCCCCTTTTTTTCCTATTACTCTACATTGCCTACACAAGTAAAATATTCATATCATTAAGTTTCATTTGGCCCCTCTTTTAACTTTTATCAATATAACTGTTATCCTCCTGCCTTCTTTACATCTTTTGATTTCTCTGGCCCTAATCTTTTGCCTTCAAGGGAACATAGAAAGAAGCAAGGAAATAAAATAAGAAGAAAAAGTGCCAAAGAGAAAACTAAACTCACACGCAGAACCAACAGCTAAATAAAACTCTAGAGCATAGAGAAAAACTAATCAACTGAACAAACCCATCAAGATAATATGATGACCAGAGGGCAACAAAAAAATACAAATGACTCTGAGAAACAGGAAAACATGAACCAGTCCAATGAACAAAATAAAAACCAGGAAGCGATGCAGAATATCGAACAACTAATCAAAGCTATCCAAACAAATATCATGGACCAACTTAAAGAAGTGAAGGAAGAGATTAAGAATATAAAGAAGACACTGGGAGAACATACTGAAGAAATTGCAAACATGCCTAAAAAGGTCATTGATATGATGGTGAACAATGGCACAATCGAAGAAATAAAAAAGTCACTGGATTCACATAACAGCAGATTTGAACAGGCAGAGGAAAGAATTAGTGATATGGAAGACAATACAGCTGAAATAAGATAGTAGAACAGATAGACAAAAAGATAGGAAAAAACCAGCAGGGACTCAGGGGTTTAACTGACAACATGAAACACACAAACATAAGCATTATGGGCATCCCAGAAGGAGAAGAGAAGGGAAAGGGAACAGAAGAAGTGGTGAAGGAAATAATGGCTGAAAACTTCCCAACCCTATTTTGAGAGATAGATGTGCAGATCCAGGAAGCACAGCACACCCCAAATAGTATAAATCCGGACAGGCTAACTCCAAAGACATATACTTGTCAAAATGTCCAATGCTCAAGACAAAGAGAAAATACTCAAGGCAGCAAGAGAAAAGAGAACCATCACATACAAGGGAAGCACAATAAGATTAAGTGCTGATTTCTCAGCTGAAACTTGGACACAAGAAGACAGTGGTATGACATAGTCAAAATACTAAAAGAAAAAAAAAATCCAGCCACGAATTCTCTATCCAGCAAAACTGGCATTCAAAATTGTTGGAGAGTTCAAAGTATTAACAGATAAGCAGAAATTAAGAGAGTACTTCAATAAGAAACCAGCTCTTCAAGAAATACTAAAGGAATCTCTTAAAGTTGAAAGGAAAAACAAGGAAGAGAGAGTTGGAGGAGAGTTTAAAAACAAAAAGAGAAACAAAACAACATATGACTCACATTAACCCAAAGAAAAAAGGACTGAAGTAAGAAATTCGTTATGAGTAATGACACTGAATGATAATGGATTAAATTCACCAATCAAAATACACGGATTGGTAGAATGGATAAGAAAATATGATCCACCTATATGCTGTCTAAAAGAAACCCATCTTTGACCCAGGGATTCAAGGAGGCTGAAAGTGAATGGCTGGAAAACCATTTTACAAGCTAACAATAACCAAAAAAGGGCAGGAGTAACTATTCTAATATCAGACAAAATAGACTTTAAATGCAAAAATATTGTAAGATACAAAGATAGACACTACATATTAGTAAAAGGAGTAATCTCTCAAGAAGACAGAACAATCATCAACATTTACGCACTTAATCGGGGTGCCTCAACATACATGAGGCAAAGTCTGGAAAAATTAAGAGGAGAAATAAATGCCTCTACAATTATAGCAGGGGACTTCAACACACGACTATCATCATTAGACATATCATCTAGACAGAGAATCAGTAAAGAAACAATGGTACTCAACAATACATTAGAAGACCTGGACTTAATAGACATATACAGAACACTACACCCAAATTCAGTGGGATATACATTCTTCTCGAGTGCACATGGAACATACACCAAAATAGACCACATGCTAGGCCACAGAACTACTCTCAATGAATTCAGAAAGATTGAGATTATACAAAGTAATTTCTCTGACCACAATGGAATGAAATTGGAAATCACTAAAGGCCCGAGAACCAGGTTAGGCACAAGGATATGGAAGTTAAACAACACACTCTTAGACAAACAGTGGGTCACAGAGGAATTCTCAAAAGAAATCAGTAACTTCCTTGAAACTAATGAAAACGACAACACAACATACCAAAACCTATGGGATGCAGTGAAAGAAGTACTGAGAGGGAAGTTCATAGCCATGATTTCATATACTACAAAAGAAGAAAGAGCTAAAATTGAAGACCTAACTGCACACTTGGAGGAATTAGAAAAACAACAACAAACTAAACCTAAAGCAAGTAGAAAGAAGGAAATAACAAAGATTAGAGATGAACTAAATGAAATAGAGTATAAGAAAGCACTGGAAACAATAAACAAAACCAAAAGCTGGTTCTTCAAGAATATCAATGAAATTGACAAAACCTTAGCCAGACTAACAAAGAAAAAGAGAGAACAGCTGCAAATACATAAAATAAGAAATGAACAAGTGGATATCACTACCGAACACACAGAAATAAAGAGTATCATAAGAGGATACTTTGAAAAATTATATGCCAACAAAAATGATAATTTAGAGGTAATGGACAAGTTTCTAGAAACCCACAAACAGCCTACATTGATGAAAGAAGAAATAGATGAACTCAACAGTCCAATTAATAGTAAAAAGATAGACTCAGTCATCAAAAACCTCCCAACTAAGAAGAGCCCAGGGCCAGAGGGCTTCACAGCAGAATTCTACCAAACCTTTTGGAAAGAGCTAACACCAATTCTACTTAAGCTTTTCCAAAAACTAGAAGTAGAAGGAATATTGCCTAACTCATTCTATGATGCCAACATTACCCTAATACCAAAACCAAATAAAGATACTACAAGAAAGAAAAATTACAGACCAATTTCTCTAATGAACCTAGATACTAAAATCCTCAACAAAATACTTGCTAATCACATTCAACAACATATCAAAAGGATTATACACCATGACCAAGTGAGTTTCATCGCGGGTATTCAAGGATGGTTCAATATATGAAAATCAATCAATGTAATACACCACATAAACAGATTGAAAGAAAAAAATCACATGAGCATCTCTATAGATGCAGAAAAAGCATTCGACAAAATACAGCACTCTTTCCTCATAAAAATACTACAAAAGATAGGAATAGATGGAAATTTTCTGAATATGATAAAGGGTATATATGAAAAACCCAAAACTACCATCAATTTCAACAGGGATATCCTAAAAACCTTCCCTCTGAGATCAGGAACTAGACAAGGATGCCCACTATCACCACTCCTATTTAACATTGTCTTTGAATACTTGCGCGAGCACTGAGACAAGAAAAGGACATAAAAGACATCCAGATTGGAAAAGAAGAAGTAAAAATTTCATTATTGCAGATGACATGATCGTATACATAAAAAGCCTTGAGAAATCTACAACAAGGCTTCTAGAACTGATAAAGGAGTTCAGTAATGTTGCAGGCTATAAGATCAATGCTCAAAAATCAGTAGCATTTCTATACAACAATAATGAGCAAACTGAGGAGGAAATCAGGAAAAAAAATCCCATTTACAATAGTAACTAAAAGAATCAAATAACTAGGAATAAATTTAAGTAAAGATGTAAAGTACTTATATACATAAAACTACACAACAGTGTTAAAGGAAATCAAAGAAGACTTAAATAAATGGAAAACTATTCCCTGTTCATGGATAGGAAGAATAAACATCATAAAATGTCTATCCTACCCAAACTAATCTACAGATTCAATGCAATCCCAATAAAAGTGAACACTGTATTTTTTAAGGAACTGGAAAAACTAACCACAAAATATATTTGGAGAGGCAAGAGGCCCCAAATTGCCAAAGACATAATGAAAAAGAAAAATGAAGTTGGACGTAGCACACTACCTGATTTTAAAACATACTACAAAGCTACAGTGATCAAAACCGCATGGTATTGGCACAAGGATAGACCTACTGAACAATGGAACCTATACCTTGAAAATAAAAGGACAAACAAGCCATTTAAAAAATGGTTAAGTGACATGAAAAGACACTTCTCCAAGGAAGAAATACAAATGGCTAAAAAGCACATGAAAAAATGCTGGACATCGTTTGCTATCAGGGAAATGCAAATCAAAACTACAATGAGATACCATCTTACACCCATCAGAATGGCAGCTATTAAAAAAACAGGAGACACTAAATATTGGAGAGGATGTGGAGGAATAGGAGCTCTCATCCACTGCTGGTGGGACTGTGTTATGGTCCAGCCACTGTGGAGGACAGTTTGGCATTTCCTCAGAAAACTAACAATAGATCTTCCGTATGATCCAGCAATTCCACTGCTGGGTATATACCCAGAAAAACTAAAGCAAAGACACAAACAGATATATGAACACCAATGTTCATAGCGGCATTGTTCACCATTGCCAATAGTTGGAATCAGCCCCACTGCTCATCAACAGACGAATGGATAAGCAAAATGTGGTACATACATACACTGGAATACTACTCAGCTCTAAGAAGGAATAAACTGCTAACACACGGAATAACGTGGATGAATCTTGAAGACCTTATGTTGAGTGAAGCAAGCCAGGCACTGAAGGATGAACAGTATATGACCTCACTGATTTGAACTGAGAAAAGTGAGCAGTCTCTGAGAACCATAGTCTGGAAGATAGGACAGGGGAGAGAAAGAGAAGAGCAGGCTCTGAGCCATCACCCATATGGACATAATCTATGGTAAAGGGATAGAGTATAGTTGCATATTGAAGGATAGGGCAGATGGGTAGTGATATTACTGGGTTTGGTGGTGCAGCATTGACAGGTGGTTAGATTAGGAAGGGCAGGTTCAAATACCCAGGGCATGTAACTATGAATCTTGTCATTCCATGAGTCAAGACAGGGGAGTGTCGTATGCCCTGGGGGTGGGGGTGGGGGAGGAACAGTTAAGATCTAATGGGGTATTTAGTGGTCATGGGAAAGGTTTTTCATTACCTTACAGTAATGGACACAGGACATGGTAAATATCATCAAAACTTATTAAACTGTATCATCTAAATTTTAAACTATACTGTAAATCATTGACAATGTTTAGTTGCTATATTTTGTTATCTGTATAACTGTTACAACAATGCTAACATCTTAAAAAAAAGGGGTGAGGTTTTAATATGGGGTGGGAAAGTGGGGGTGCTTTGGTATCTGGGAGTCATCTGGTACTTGTGTGTGACTTTGCTGTGACATAAATCTTCTTTGAAAATTAAATGAAAATTTGGGAAACAATGGGGATTGAGAGGAGGAAGGTGTCATGGCACACCGGACATCCGGTAACACAGTGATAAAAGGAAAAAAAGAATATATATATATATACATTTTAAAGGCATTTCTTTTGCTTTTTTCCCTACTTTTTTGACTGTGCAAATCTGCTAATTATATTTTTTTTGTTCTGTTTTTGCTTGATTGTTTGTTTGTTGTTGTTTTTTTTTCCTGAGTTTACTTATGTTTATCTCTTGCATGTAAGCTTATCATTGTTGTTTCTTTTTCCTATTAAGTGTATTTTATTATTTTAGGGACTACATGTTCATGGAAGATTTAGATAACAGAAGGGTTACAATGGGCACTGCAGGGGATTATTGGTGGAGGGTGTCTGGGAGGGGGGATTCATGGGAGTAAGTTCATTCAAATACTCATGAAAGATATACAAAATTGTTCAAAAGATCAAAGGATGGGGCATGGTCTCGGTGGGTGGACAATCACACAATAAATGAGGGAATCTGAATTCCTAGCCTGGAGAGCTCTGCCACATTCTCCAAGGGAGCAGCAACAGTCCTATTAGTGCAGGGTCAGTATGGGGAGCAGGGCATATGGGAATACCCATATTTTTTTATGTAACATTGATGTAATCTAAGTATCACTAATAAATAAATATATATATATATAAAAGAAAAAAAAAAAGAGGATGGCCCACTGATGAGTTCTTTTTATTGATGACTACTCTTATGAGTCTTTGCTCTTGTAACTGAAACTTAGCTTACTGTTATGGGGTGCCTATGGGTTGCCACCTGAGAGCCTCCTTGTTGCTCAAATGTGGCCTCTCTCTAAGCCAAACTCAGCATATGAATACATTACCTTCCCCCCAATGTGGGACATCACTCCCGGGTATGAGCCTCCTTGTCAAGGAGGGATTAATAACAAGTGCCAACCGGCAACACAATTGGAAAAAGACCTTGAATAAAAGGGGGAAAAGGTAAAGACAAATGAGTTCAAGTGGCTAAGAGACTTCAAAGAGAGTCCTGAGGTCATCCCAGAGGTAACGCTTAAGCACACCTCAGTAGGAGCTCATAGAACATCAAAGTGCATATCACCCCAAACAGAGGGACTCTGAAGAGCTCTGGAGACACCCAGGTCCTATATAAGGGGGGATAGCCCCAGAGACTGACGCCTTATCAGTGGGCTCTATTTTGGAATCTGTGCTCCTGAGAGTGACAGAATTGGACTCAACTAAATCCTCCCTGCACATGGTTCATCAGTCCCTTCTATTCAAACCTATATGTGATGCTGGAGTTTTTAGATATTCTTTGAGAGACTGGAGCCTCTGGCCTACCTCTGTTCCAGGTGTGCGTAGAATCTCGGTGGAGTCGCAACTCCTACCCTACAGCTCAATGGACTCATCCAAGTCACCTGGCAAGGAGACAACAATGGGCAACGAACATCCCAGGGAATGGAGAGGGCCTGCATCTGCAGGCAGGATCATCCCACCGACCATATCCATGGGAAATAAGCCCTCTCTCACTTGGAGGTGGAGTGGACATCACCATCCCTGTCCCCTCAGTTTTTGGGGAAGAACTATGGACTAGAGAGGACTTGATGGTATTCTGTTGTATACATATGGTGACTCTAGCAATGGAAGAAATTATAACAGTGAGGTGGAGCCGGTGGCCACTGGACAATTTCAGGGCAGGGAGGGGATGTGCAGTTGAAATACAGGGGTTTTTCAGGATTTGGAGGTTGTCCTTAGTGCCATTGTGGCAACGGATGTAGGCCATTTTAAATCAGCACACACCATTCAGAACTGTGTGGGAAAGAGTGTGGTCTATGATGTGAACTGTGGTCTATGGTTGATGGCAAGGCTCCAGGATGTGTAAGTCCATTGAGGGTGATGCCCCACACTTGTGGGAGATGTTTGTGTGGGATCTGGTGGGAGGTGTGGTAGGTGGGGAACATGGGAATACTGGTAGGTTCTGTGTAATATTTTAGGTAATCTAAGCACTTCTTAAAATATATATATATAAAACTTATGGGATGCAGCAAAAGCTGTCCTGAGAGGGAAATTCATAGCCATAAATACATATATTAAAAAAGAAGAAAGAGCTAAAATTGAAGACCTAACTGCACACTTGGAAGAATTGGAAAAACAACAACAAACTAAACCTAAAGGAAATAGAGAGAAGGAAGTAACAAAGATTAGAGCAGAACTAAATGAAATAAAGAATACGAAAGCACTAGAAAAAATAAACAAAACCTAAAGCTGATTCTTCAAGAAGATCAATAAAATTGACAAACCCTTAGCCAGACTAAGAAAGAAATAGAGAGAACAGATGCAAATAAACAAAATAAGGAATGAGCAAGACGATATCACTACTGACACCACAGAAAAAAAAATTATAAGAGGATATTTTGAAAAATTATATGCCAACAAGTATGATAATTGAGCGGAAATGGACAAATTTCTAGAAACTCACAGTGTACATTGATGAAAGAAGAAATTGATGAACTCAGCAGTCCAATTACAAGTAAAGAGATAGAATCATTCATCAAAAACCTTCCAACTAAGAAGAGCCTGGACCAGATGGCTTCAGAGCAGAATTCTACCTAACATTCTGGAAAGACCTAAGACCAATTTTGCTTCAGCTCTTCCAAAAAATAGAAGTAGAAGGAATATTGCCTAACTCATTTTATGATGCCAACATTACTCTCATACCAAAACCAAACAAAGATGCCACAAGAAAGAAAACTACACACCAATTTCTCTAATGAACCTAGATGCTAAAATCCTCAACAAAATAATTGCTAATCACATTCAACAACATATCAAAAGGATTATACACCATAAACAAGTGGGTTTAATCCCGGGTATGCAAAGATGTTTCAATAGAAGAAAATCAATCAATGTAATACACCACATAAACATATTGAAAGAATAAAAATCACATGATCATGTCTATAGATGCAGAAAAAGCATTCGACAAAATACATCACTCTTTCTTGATAAAAACACTGCAAAAGATAGGAATAGAAGGAAACTTTCTGAATATGATAAAGAATATATTTGAAAAACCCAAAGCTAAGACCATGTTCAATGGTGAACTCCTAAAACCTTCCCTCTGAGATCGGGAGCAAGACAAGGATGCCCACTATCATCACCCCTATTTAACATTGTCTTTGAAGTACTTGCTCAAGCTCTATAGGCAAGAAAGGATATAAAAGGCATCCAGAGTGGTAAAGGAGAAGTAAAAATTTCATTATTTGCAGATGACATGATCCTATACGTAGAAAGCCCTGAGAAATTTACAACAAAGCTTCTAGAATTTATAAAGGAGTTCAGTAATGTTGCAGGGTATAAGATCAATGCTCAAAAATCAATAGCATTTCTCTACACCTATAATGCGCAATCTGAGGAGGAAATAAAAAAGTAGCATTTACAATAGTAACTAAAAGAATCAAATACCTAGGAATAAATTTAACTAAAGATGTAAAGGACTTATATACAGAAAACTAAACAACACTGTTAAAGGAAATCAAAGAAGACTTAAATAAATGGAAGAATATTCCTATTCATGGATAGGAAGACTAAACATCATCAAGATGTCTATCATACCCAAACTAATCTACAGATTTAATTCAATCCCAATAAAAGTCAGCACTGTATTTTTTAAGGAACTGTAAAAACTAACTACAAAATTTATTTGGAAAGTAAGAGGCCCCGAATTGCCAAAGATATATTGAAAAAGAAAAATGAAGTTGAACATATCACAATACCTGACTTTAAGACATACTACAAAACTGCAGTGATCAAATCTTCATGCTATTGGCACAAGGATAGACCTACTGTCCGATGGAACCGAATTGAGAGTTCTGATATAGATGCTCGCATATACAGTCATCTGATATTTGACAAGGCCACGAAGCCCCCTCAGTTGGGAGAGAATGGCGTCTTTAACAAGTGGTGCTTGGAAAACTGGATATCCATATCCAAAAGAATGAGAGAAGAATACCATCTCACACCTTATACAAAAATCAACTCAAGATGGATCAAAGATCTAAACATAAGAGCCAAAACCATAAAGACCTTGGAAGCATCTACAGGACCTTGTAATAGAAAATGGTGTCATGAACTTCACACCCAAAGCAGGAGCAGCAAGAGAAAAAACAGATAAATGGGATCTCATCAAAATTACAAACTTCTGCACCTCAAAGTATGTTATTAAGAAAATAAAAAGGAAGGCTACCCAATGGGAGAAAATATTTGGCAACCATATATCTGATAGGAGCCTAATATCCTGCATATATAAAGAAATCCTACACCTCGAAAGTAAAAAAAAAACAAATAACCCATTTAAAAAATGGTTAAGTGACCTGAAAAGACACTTCTCTGAGGAAGAAATACAAATGGCTAAAAAGCACATGAAAAAATGCTGGACATCATTTGCTATCAGGGAAATGCAAATCAAAACTACAATGAGATACCATCTTACACCCATCAGAATGGCAGCTATTAAAAAAACAGGAGACACTAAATATTGGAGAGGATGTGGAGGAATAGGAGCCCTCATCCACTGCTGGTGGGACTGTGTTATGGTCCAGCCACTGTGGAGGACAGTTTGGCAGTTCCTCAGAAAACTAACAATAGATCTTCCGTATGACCCAGCAATTCCACTGCTGGGTATATACCCAGAAAAACTAAAGCAAAGACACAAACAGATATATGAACACCAATGTTCATAGCGGCATTGTTCACCATTGCCAAAAGTTGGAATCAGCCCCGCTGCCCATCAACAGACGAATGGATAAGCAAAATGTTGTACATACATACACTGGAATATTACTCAGCTCTAAGACGGAATAAACTGCTAACACACGGAATAACGTGGATGAATCTTGAAGACCTTATGTTGAGTGAAGCAAGCCAGGCACTGAAGGATGAACAGTATATGACCTCACTGATTTGAACTGAGAAAAGTGAGCAGTCTCTGAGAACCATAGTCTGTTAGATAGGTTAACAAGGGAGAGAAAGAGAAGAGCAGGCTCTGAGCCATCACCCATATGGACATAATCTATGGTAAAGGGATAGAGTATAGTTGCATATTGAAGGATATGGCAGATGGGTAGTGATATTACTGGGTTTGGTGGTGCAGCATTGACAGGTGGGTAGATTAGGAAGGGCAGGTTCACATACCCAGGGCATGTAACTATGAATCTTGTCATTCCATGAGTCAAGACAATGGAGTGTCATATGCCCTGTGGGGTGGGGGAGGAACAGTTAAGATCTAATGGGGTATTTAGTGGTCATGGGAAAGGTTTTTCATTACCTTACAGTAATGGACACAGGACATGGTAAATATCATCAAAAATTATTAAACTGTACCATCTAAATTGTAACCTATACTGTAAACCACTTACAATGTTTAGTAGCTATGATTCACTATGTGTATAACAGTTATAACAATGCTATCATCCACATAAAAATGGTTTTAATATGGGGTGAGGAAAGGGGAAAGAATTTGGATATATGAGAGTTTCTAGTATCGTGTGTGACTTTGCTGTGATCTAAACTTTTTGAAAATTAAATGAAAATTTGGGAAACACTGGGGAATGAGACGGGGAAGGTGCCACTGTACAGACTGGACACCCAATAATGCAGTGATAAAAGGGAAAAAAATAATAAATAAAATTTCTTTCCCATTTTATGAATGTCCCAATCCATTAATTATATTTTAGTTTTAGTTTTTTTTTCTGAGTTTTCATGTATTTTATCTCTTTCACTTAAGCTTATCATTATTATTTCATTTTCCTATTTATTGTACTTGGTTATTATATGGGCTTCAGCTTCAAGTAAGGTTTAGATCACAGAAGGGTTATAATGGGGGCTGCAGAGGCTCATTGGTGGGGGATGTTTGGGATGGGGGATTCATGGGAGGAAGTTTATCTGAATATGAAAGATATATAAAGTTGTTCAAATGATCAAGGGGTGGGGCATGGTCACAGTGGGTAGACAATCACTCAATAAATGAGAGAATACTGAATTCCCAGCCTGGAGAGCTCTGCCACATCTCCAAGGGAGCAGCAACAGTCCCCCGAGGGCAGGGGCAGTGTCTGGCAAAGGGGTTGGTCCAGTGATGGGTTCTTTTATTGATGACTAACCTTAGGAATCTTTGTTCTTGTAATTGAAACTTAGCCTGCTGTTATGGGGTGCCTAAGGGTTGTCACCTGAGAACCTCCTCGTTGCTCAAATGTGGCCTCTCTCTAAGCCAAACTCAAAATATTAATGCATTACCTTCCTCCCAGCATGGGCCATGACTCCTGGGGATAAGCCTCCCTGACAACGAGGGATTAATAACAAGTGCCATCTGGCAATATGACTGGAAAAAGACCTTGAATAAAAGGGAGGAAAGGTAAAGACAAATGAATTCATGTGGCTAAGAGACTTCAAAGAGTGTCAGGAGGTCATCCCCGAGGTAACGTTTATGCACACATCAGTAGGATCTCATAAAGCAGAAAAGTAGATATCACCCCACACAAAGGGGCTCCTGAGGGCTCTGGAGACACCCAGGTCCTATATAAGGGGGGATAGATTCAGAGATCGATGCCTTATCAGTGGGCTCTACTTTGGAATCTGTGCTCCTGAGAGTGACAGAGCTGAACTCAAATAAGTCCTCCCTGCACATGGTCCATCAGTCCCTTCTATTCAAACCTATATGTGATGCTGGAGTTTTTAGGTATACTTCCAGAGACTGGAGCCTCTGGCCTGCCCATGTGCCAGCTGTGCCTGGAATCTTGGTGGAGCTGCAACTCCTACTCTACAGCTCAATGGAATCACCCAAGTCACCTGGTGAGGAGACGATGATGGACAACGGCCATCCCAGGGAATGGATAGAGCCTGCAGCTGCAGGCAGGATAATCCCATCCACTGTATCCGTGGGATATAAGCCCACTCTCACTTGGAGGTGGTGTGGACATCACCATCCCAGACTCCTCAGGAATGGGGGAAGAGCTATGGACTAGAGTAGACTTACTGGTATTCTGTTGTAGACATATTGTGGTTTATGCAATGGAAGAAGTTATAACAGTGAGGTGGAGCCAGTGGCCACTAGATGCTTTTGGGGCAGGGAAGGGAAAAACAATTGTAATACAGGGGCTTTCTCTGGACTTGGGAATTATCCTGAATGACATTACAATGACAGATATATGCCATTTTACATCAGCATATATCATGCAGAACTGTGTGGGAGAGAGTGTGGTGCACAATATGAACTATGGTCCATGTTTAGTGGTAAAGCTCCAGGATTTGTATAGCCATTGCAGGTGATGTGCCACACTAATGAAAATGTTTATGTGGGTTGTTATGGGAGGTGTGGGAGGTGGAGAACATGGGAATCCCTATAATTTTTGTGTAACATTTATGTAATCTAAGCATCTTTTAAAATATATATAAAAAATAATATTTATGTAAGCAAATGCACATATATGCATATGTATTTATATATCATTTTACAAATATTGATTTGTATTATGAAAATTTTGACTTTTACCCACAATAATAAAACAAACAAACAAACAAACAAATAAAATAAATAATTTAAGTCTTTCACAATTATGTAGGATGTTATCTGTGTGCTTTTCATATATGGCCTTCAGCATTGGAGAGAGTTTGCTTCTATTCCTAGTGTTCCAATTGTATTTTGTCAAAAAGTGGTCCTGGAGCTTTTCAAATGACTTGTTTTCATCAATTGATTTGGTATACTACATTAATTGATCTTTTATTTTGAAACAACCTTACATACCAGGGATAAATCTCAATTCTTTGTGGTGTACAATTCTTTTAATATGCTGTTGGAGTGGTTTGCTAGTATCAAATCTAACAGACATTTGCCTCATGTTATCCACCTCTATATTTTCTTACACTCCCTTCATTGTCTCAAGCCCTCAAGGTGCTTTTGTCTGGAGGGAAAATACAGGGAGAAAGACCACAATAAATAGGACTTTTCCATATTTGTCTTTCCTATCCAAAACAAGGCCTGAGATGCATGAAGGTGGTGCAGAAGAGCTCCAGTGTACTCCGGAGAGAAGAAGAAGTAGGTTGCCAAGAAACTCTTCCCACAACTCAAGAAACTGAGCTTGGCCTGTCCAGCAAATGCAGCCCTTCTTCCCTCTTTTCCCCTCAGCCCTGATGAAGAAGCATCTTTAATTCTCCTCTGACCTGGCCTTTGTCTGATGCAATTTGACATAATGGCCATCATTTTATCCAGCCCTCCTGTGATCAGAAGCCACTAATCAAAGCCTCGTGATCAGTAATAAGCTGTACCCAGCTATGGTTTTGGGAAAGTAAATATTTATGTCCCTTTCATTCACCATCCCACTTGCCAAGGACTGGACTCCATGGCAGCCTGCTCTGAGAGTGGAGAATGGACACTGGTAGCTGCCACATAGAGAGAGCAATTTACTTGTCTTTACTGAGGTTTATCAGCCTCTTCTTTCCACTCTTCCCTGGATGTTGTATAATCTTCTGGCACTTGGAATTTCAAAATAGTTGTTTCATTCAGTTCTTGTGATTTAATGGTCATTCTTAAAGAAGGACTAAATCTTTGACCTTCCAATTCCACCATCTTCCCACAACCCTGACTATTCTTGTCACAACTCTTTATACCTTCTTAAATTCCGGGAATAAGTATAGCATAAGTAATCACACACAGCATTACATTTGCAACAAAGAGTCAGATTTGATACAAATGTGTTAAAAGGAGATTCCCAGTGTGGATATACAACAAAAAATATGTGCGGTGAAGGTCTCTCAACATGTTTAAAAAGTGGAATCCTCAAGTAGAAATGACATTAACAATGAAAGGCAAATGAGAATGGAAAATGTTGTTTGTATATACAAATCATGAATAAATTAATACATCTCTGTTTCTTTGTTTGATGGTTAGACAAATGTGTCATCCTGGCCAGGTAATGGTAGCCTAGTTGTTTGGTCAAGCAACCACTGGGCTAACAGTAATGCAATACATTTCATGGACCTTAATCATCAGTGAGTAGACTGCATCTATGGTTGACTACATGGACAATCAAGTGAGGAGATTGCCTCCAGAAATAAGTGATATCTCATCCAATAAGTTAATGGCCTTAAGAGGAGAAGTTATTTCAGCCATCAGAGAGAGAATTCCCAACTCTACTTCAGGCAGCCAACCTCTCCTGGGGACATGGTAGAGGGCCTTCACTGTACTCCCTGGCTCACAGCTTGCCCTACAAAATTTGTATTTGTGCATTGTACAGTTGTGTGAGGTAACTTTATAGACTCTCATGCTATTTATAGATATTTCCTACCAGTTCTGTTTTGTTAGAGAATGCTGAATAATATAGTTTGGTATCAGGAGAGGCCCTTTAGTACCAGAATTTTAAAAACAGGATTTCTGAATTGGTTCTGGGTTTTTTGCTATTAGCTCTCTACTATGATCAGATTCAAGGACATAAATGACTCTGTTTCTAATAATCAAGAGCTGCTGGATGTCCATTTTGTTGGTGGTAATAGAGATATGCAAAATATCATGACTGTATATGACTACTTCCATACATACAAGAGGAAAGTTTTGTGGAATTAAAAGATATTATGATGTTGATAAATAACATTTTTGTAAGCAAATACACATATATACATATATATTTATATATCATTTTGCAAATGTTTGTATGTATTGTGAGAATTTTGATTTTTACCCACAATAAAAAAAATAAAAAAATTAAAAAAATAATAAAAAAAAAAGTAAGGGAGAGATGAAAACTTCAGATTTTCAGCTTATGTGCATATGAATGATGTGAAAGTTTCTATATGTGCCATGAAAGAAAATTTTAATTTGTGCATTACGAATTGAGATCTATGAAAACCAGACTGAGAATTGCAGTGTATGAGTAGGGGAGTTACAATACAAACTAAAATCCCTACTTGGCAGGGTGTCTGCTGTTAAAGTGAGGAAATTGAGTGGAAATGAATGGGATTCTGAGGATACGTATGGAGACATATGAGTTTATGATGGCAGTGGGGCATTTAAACAATAAATTCTGCTGATGCTTTTCCAGATAAACCTATAATGATCTGCCCTGAAGAGAGAGACACCTAACCTCCTGCCTGGATTGAGGAAAAAGCCACTCAACCTCCAGCCTGCCCTGAAGAAATGGACACCTTAGATTCTGCCTTTCCCAAGGAGTGTGCCATCCAACTCCCACCTGAAGAGATTAAGCCTGTCTCACCAGATGAAACTGCATGGAATTGCCCTGCGGTGATTTGCTTGCAGGACACCTCTAATGTTTCTTCCTACACAACATCATGTGCCCATTTTTCTTCTAGACCTTTAACTAGACTAAAGTTACAACAACTCCCAAGGACAAAGTACAAAGTGTACCCCTTGAAGGAGGAAGAATGCTATACTCCTAAGAACAGCATGAGTTTTCCAATTAATTTAGATAGAAATCAGAGGAATATTTGTAGGAATGAATATTAAGTGTATGGAATAATGATGGAAGGAATATAAAGTTGTACCAGGAAGAATTTATTGACATGGGTCCACAAAGCAGAGATGCTTCATTCAATGTTGAAGCTTGAGAGGTCAGAAAGGGCTCTAACAGATTGTTTAAGTGGCTGGCAGCAATATGTATCACAAGGAGGCTGACATTACTTGATGTGGAGATGCCAGAACTGCCCTAGTATATTGTAGATGAAAGGTTACAAAAGTTAGCAATATTGGAATGTTGGAATGGATTAACCATTTAAAATTTGTCCACTCTCCCCAGGAATGCCCATAAGGCACACCTTTCATCAGTACAGAGAAGAATAAATCTGTGTGACTACATCCATTTTCCCTGAAGAGCTCAATGGTTGCTCTTCTCTGTAGGTTATTACTGTGGGAACTGTTGTCACTCTCCTAGAATCCTTAAACACTATGAGGATAATCAGCACCTG
The DNA here is from genome assembly GCA_026826555.1 of Tolypeutes matacus. NCBI lineage: Eukaryota > Metazoa > Chordata > Mammalia > Cingulata > Chlamyphoridae > Tolypeutes > Tolypeutes matacus. Next base: position 2,961,675 of record JAKSZT010054023.1, on the reverse strand, counting down.
GGCAAGCAGAAGTCAAGTGGCAGCATATAACTTCAAAGACAAGATGGACATGGCTACCCCAATGAAAAGCATACTCCAAGCAGCAATCAAAATAGTCTGAGCTGCATAGATCTGTGGTGTTGACTAATGGATCAAGGGAGACCTAGAAGTAAGAGAGATGGGCAGTCAACTAAATTCCTACTTGATAAATATAAGGAAAAGCTTCTAGGACAAGTGAGCAAAAACATAACTTGAATAACAAAACAAGAGAGTCATGGTCCTTCAATCAATTCCCATAGTTGAGGCAGTTTACAGAGCCATAGCCTGTTGAATGTGTAATAAGGTCCTTACCAGGGTAACTGTGCCTTGGGGAAAAAGATATGATCGCACATTTCAATGATTATTAGAAACTGGCTCAGAAGTGGCATTAATTCCAGGAGATCCAAAATGTTACTGTGATCCACCAGAGTGGCTTATGGAGGTCAAGTGATTGAAGGTATTTTGGTTCAGAGCTATCTCACAGTGGGTCCAGTGGGTCCCTAGACCCATTCTGTAGTTATTTCCCCAGTTATGGAATCCATACTTGGAATAGGCATTCTCAGCATCTGGCAGAATCCCTACATTGGTTCACTGACTTCTGAACTGATGTTTACTATGGTAGGAAAGGCAAAGTGGACATCACTAGAACTGCCCCTACCTAGCAAGATAGTAAATCAAGAGCAATACTGGATTCCTGGAAGAATTGCAGACATCAGTGCCACCATCAATTGCTTTAAATATTCAGAGGTGATGATTCCCACCACATGATTCCCACCACATCCCCATTTGACACTCCTATTTTGCCTATGGATCTTGGAGGAAGACAGAAGATTGTTACAAACTTAACCAGGTGGTTATTCCAATTGCATCAGTTTTTCTAGATGTACTGTCATTACTTAAGGAAATCCACACATCCTATATTACCTGGTATGCAGCAATTGATCTCACAATTGCTTTTTTTCTTAATTGCTATTTTTAGGGACCACCAGAAACAGCTTGCTTTCAGTTGGTATTGACAGAAATATACTTTCACTGTTCTGCCTCAGGGTATATCAACTCCCCAGCCTTGTGTCATAATATTGTCCAAAAGAAACTTGATCACCTCTCCCTCCCACAAGACATCACACTGTTCCACTATATTGATATCATGCTGATTGGATTTAGTGAAAAAGAGATAGAAACTAGTCTCAAATTATTGGTAAGGCATTTGCATGAGAGTGGATGGGAGATAAATCCAACAAAATTACAGCAGTCTTCCTCCTTGGTGAAATTTCTGGGTGTCCAGTGTTGTGAAGCATGTCAAAATATCACTTATAAAGTAAAGGATAAGCTGTTGCATCTGCCTATCCTATGACCAAAAAAAGAAGCACAGCACTTAGATGGCTTATTTTCATGATGGAGACAGCAAATTCCTCATTTGAGTGTGCTACTCTGGCCCATTTATCAAGTTAACAGAACATCTGATGGTTTTGAGTGGGGACTGGTAAAAGAGGAGACTCTGCAAGAAGTCCCACTTGCTGTACAAGCTGCTTTGCCACTTGGACCTTATGATCCAGCCAATTCAGTAGCTGGAAGGGTCAGTAGCAAATAAGGAATGAATCTGGAAATTTTTTAAAATTAATTTTTATTTTTAAAGAAGTTTTTGATTTCATAAATGCTACATAAAAAATACAAGGGATTCTCATATGTCCCATTCCCTCCCCTTCCCACACTTTCCCACATTAACAGCATCCTTCATTAGTGTGGTTCCTTTGTTAAAATTGATGAACACATGTATCAGTTTGACATAGGTATAAATTCCAAAAATAGATATTGGATTATACTTGTAAACTGGACTGTTCCTCTGGGAGTGAATAAGTTGTGATTAGGGCTTCGATTGGGCCACATCAGTAGGACATTGAGTCCCCACCCCTTGATGGATGGGTACTAAGAGATAAAACTACATGGAAGAGCAGAGGAGTTGTTTGGAGTTTTGAGCTGGAGTTCTGATGCTGAGTTTTAATGCTGGAGCCTGGGGAAGTAAGCACACAGAGGAGCTTGGTCATGAGGAAGGAAAGAATGCCCCAGGAAAAAAGATGAGCCATTCACTTGATAGTCTACAACTGGTCTTGTGAAGATAGCAGAGGAGCTGAGCCCAGAGACAAGCAAGCCCTGGGAAGAGAGGAACCCAAGAAGCCTGAACCCTGGCAAACATCAGCAGCTGTCTTGCTCCAACACATGACCATAGACTTTGTTGAGGGAAGTAACTTATGCTTTATGGCCTTGTAACTGTAAGCTTCTACCCCCAAAATATACCCTTTATAAAAACCAACTGATTTCTGGTATTTTGCATCAGAACTCCTTTCACTGACTAATACAGAATTTGGTATCGAGGAGTGGGGAACTGCCTTTGCAATTACCAAAATGCTGGAATGGTTCTATGAATGAGTAAGGGGTATTTTTGGAGGAATTGTGAGATGCTTGGTAGAAAAGACCTACAGTGCTTTGAAAAGACTGTTGATAGTAATATGCACTAAAGAGACTTTTTATGATGCCTTAGAAATAAATACTGAAACTATTATTGGGAACTGAGGGAAAGGTGATCCATGTTTTAAAGTTGCAGAGAACTTAGCAAGATTAGCTCCTGGTGTTTTATGGAAGACAGAATTTGAAAATAACAAGCTTGGGCATTTAGCTGAAGAACTTTCCAAAGTAAACTCGGAAAAGGTGGCTTGGCTTATCTTTGCAGGAAAATGCTAGATAATAGAAATACACTGACCATCGCTTCCTGTGGTCTATGGTTGGTGGCAAGGCCCCAGGATGTGTAAGTCCATTGAGGGTGGTGGGCCACACTTGTGGTAGATGTTTGTGTGGGATGTGGTGGGAGGTGTGGGAGGTGGTCAACATGGGAATCCCAGTGGGTTCCGTGTAATATTTTGGGTAATCTAAGCACCTCTTAAAATATATTTATATATATATAAATAACATTTTTGTAAGCAAATGCACATAAAAATAAAAATAAAAAAAAGAAATACACTGAGAACTGAATTTCTGGACACTAAGAAAATAAACTGATTTTGGAAATTCCAAGCCTCTGGAAATCAAGCTCCCAGAAAATAGTGCCCCATTTGAGGACTTAACTGAACTTGGAACTTCTAAATCAGGATTAAACATGCAGTTATCTTGGAAAGACTTGTGGAAAGTCTTACTCTCTGGGTCTTGGACCCCTGCTTCTTGCATGCTAAATGAACAAGTTTTTGAGAGCACTGTATGAACAAAAACACTGTCAGCTTGGACTAAAAGGGACATGGAAGTGAGAGATTGAAGGGGAAATAGCTTTAAGAAAAAAAACATGTAAGCTGAGATCTGGAATTAAGGCATTACCTTGGGCCAAGAGAGGAGCCCCACCCATATGTACAGAGAAGGTGAGTTTGCCCAAGCAGTTGAAGAGGGTGGATGTTCCCACCCAATGTTTGAGGAGAGTTTTGCTACCCCAGGGTACAGAAAGGGTGGGGCACATTCCTCAAGGATTAATATGGTTAAGGTCAGCACCCCACACGTCTGAGAAGGCTACACCTATGGATTAGGGAAGGCCAGGTGGACAACTCACTGCTTTGAAAGGGTTGATCCTTTATGCCAAAGGTTAGGGGGAATGTTGTTTTCACTTCACTGTACTGGGGGGCTAAGATTCTAACCTAAGTATTGGGTAAGGTGTGGCAACACCTTGGAGTTTGAGGTCTGGAGCTTAGCTGACACCCAGATGCTTGATGAGAGTGGAACCAATAAAATGGCCATTGGGCAAGTCTGCAGAAATGGTGGGTCCCCATGAGGCCCCAAGGAGAAGAAACCATCATCTTAAGAATGACTCTCAGACTTTGCAATCAAATGGAGGATGCCCTGAAGTTTACTGAGCTATAGAGGACCCATGACTGTTTCCCTCCCCAATTCTCTTTATGGTAATGAAAATGTTTATCTTTTGTCTCTTGATTTGTGTATTGGAAACAGATAAATGTTTTTGTAAGTTTCAGAGGTCTACAGTAGATAAGGCTTTGCTCCAAGGTAAAGTGTATTTCTTTAAAGTGATTATGATATGATTTTGTGCTTGCATTGTTACTGATTTAAGGATTTTTTGAATATTGTAATACATTTTTTTTTCTTTTTACTTTTTTACATTTCTCAATTAAATGTAATGGATACATATAAAATTTTTTTTAATCAAACAATATGTTACCCAATATATTTGGTTCATAGTAATGCATTCATACAGTATTTTTCCTTTTGTGTCTGGCTTGCTTCACTCAACATAATGTCCTCCAGGTTCATCCATGTTGCCATATGCTTTACAACTTCATTTCTTCTTACAGCTGCATAATATTCCATCGTGTAAATAGACCACAGTTTTGTTTATCCATTCATCTGTTGATGGACACCTGGGTTGTTTCCAACTTTTGGCAATGGTGAAAAATGTTGCTATGAACATCAGTGTGCAGATGTCTGTTCGTGTCACTGCTCTCAGTTCTTTCTGAGTATATACCCAGTAGTGGTATTTCAGGGTTACGTGGCAAGTCTATATTCAACTTCTTTAGAAATTGCCAAACAGTCCTCCATAGTGGCTGTACCATTCTGCATTCCCACCAACAGTGAAGAAGTGTTCCTTTCTCTCCATATCCTCTCCAACACTTGTAGTTCTCTGTCTTTTTAATAGTGACCATTCTGATAGGTGTGAAATGATATCTCGTTGTAGTTGTAATATCTTTTTTAATTCAGAGGGTGGAGTGTGGAAGTTTGATATAGTTATTAATTCCAAAAACAGATATTGGGTTATGCTTGTAAACTGGTCTCTTCCTCTGGGAGTGATTAAATTATGATTAGGGCTTTGATTGAGCCATGTCAGTAGGATGTTGAGTCCCCACCCCTTGGTGGGTGGGTACTTAGAGATAAAACTACTTGGCAGAGCAGAGGAGTTGGTGGGAGATTTGAGCTGGAGTTCTGATGCTGAGTTTCAAGCTGGAGCCTGGGAAGTAAGCACACAGAGGAGCTTGGTCATAAGGAATGAGAGAAGGCCCCTGGAAAAGAGATGAGTGATTCACTTGATAGTCTACAGCTGGCCTTGTGGAGCTAGCAGAGGAGCTGAGCCCAGAGACAAGCCAAGCAAGCCCTGGGAAGAGAGGAACCCAATAAGTCTGAACCCTGGCAAACATCAGTAGCTGTCTTGCTGCAACAAGTGGCCATAGACTTTGGTGAGGGAAGTAACTTATGCTTTATGACCTGGTAACTGTAAGCTTCTACCCCAAATAAATACCCTTTATAAAAACCAACTTATTTGTGGTATTTTGCATCAGCACACCATTGGCTGACTAACACAACACATATTAAAGCATTGTTATAAACCATGGACTACAGTTTATATTATAGTTTACACTCTGTCTCACACAATTTTGTAGGTTATTACAAAATATACTATGCCTGTAACTGTCACTGCAATGTCATGGAGGACAACACCAATGTCCCAAAAATGCCCCCATATAACACATATTCTTTCCTCTTCTATCCCTCAGAACCTCTGGTGGCCACTGCCTATATATCAATGATAAAATTTCTTCCATTGCTAGAATAATAATAAGTCTACTATAGTCTATTGTTCATTCCCCAATCTTGAGGATTTGGGCATGGTGGTGTCCACTCTGCTTCTAATTCAGAGTGAGCTAAGATCCCATTTGATAGATGGATGGAAATATCTTGCTTACAGTTCCAGACACTCTTTGTTCCTTGGGATTGACATTGTCCATTATCATCTCTTTGTTAATTGTCTTGAGTTCACCAATGAACTGGAGAGTAGGTTTTGCAACTCCGCTGAAATACAGGGCTCAACTGGCACATGGACAGCCCAAAGATTTAAGTCTCTGGGCCATACATATGTCAAGTATAGTGCTAATTATAGGTTCAAATGAAAGGGGAAGAGCCATGTGTAGAGAAACTATAAATGAGTCTAACTCTGTTACACTGAAGAGCATAATTTCCAAAGTAAATCCCATAGACAGAGTGCTGAATTCCTGAGCTGTCTGCCCTTCTTACACAGTCTAGATATCTCTAGAGCCCCCAGGACCCCTGTTGTTTGAGGCACTGTTTACTGTGGCAGTCTGAGATCCTGCTGAGATGTGCATAAGTATAACTTCTGGAATGACATCTCAACTGATTTTGAAATCTTTTAACCATAAAAACTTATTTGTATTTAATATTTCCCCCTTTTGTTCAAAGTCTATTTCCAGTTGTATTGTTAGTTTGTGTTTGGTAATAATCCCTTAGTGCCAGGGAGGCTCATCCCCAGGAATCCTGTCCCACACCAAAGGGAAGGTGTGCATTTATATGCTGAGTTTGTCTTAAAGAAAGGCCACATTTGAGCAACAAGGAGGCTTTCCAGAGATAACTCTTAGGCATATAAGTATATAATAGACATATTAGTATATAATACTTGGCTAAGTTTCAATTTCACAAGAAAAGGTTCATGAGTACAATCATCAATATCAAGGGTCTTCCTTCACTAGGCTCTGCTCTTATACACAGGGGATTATTGCTGTCTTGTTAGATAATGTAGCAGAATTCCCCTTGGTGGGAAGTCAATACTCTTTTGGTTATTGTGTGGACTTCCACCCACTGAGAAAATGCCCAATGAACAATTGAACATATTCATATGCCTTAGAGGCATGCCTCAGCTGAACACCTTCCTATGTAATCCCTCATCACTGACAACCCCCCAGTAATCCTTTCCTGTAACTGTTGTGACCCTTTTATGATTCAAAACCTCTCCATAAAAGAAACTAAAAAAATAACCAAATAAAATTAGAAAAATGAAACAATTATTTTAAAAATAACCAATAAAAAGGAAAAAATTTAAAAAATTGAAATAAAAAAATTTTAGACATTGTTTCTTTTATCACTGAGAGATATGTTGTCATGTATGTGCAGTGACATTTTCTTCCATTTATTCCTCCAGTTTGTTATTTTTTTCATTTTATCTTCAAAGAACCTTTAGGATACAGAAAAGTCACATAGAGATTATAGGGAATTCCCATATACCCAATGAACTCCACCCATTCTGCTCTCCCCTATTAATAACATTTTACATTCAGATGGTACATTTGTTATAATTGATGCACAAATATTGAAGCATTGCTACTAACTATTGTCAATGTTTTACATTATGGTTTACATTTTGGATTGTACATGTTTTATAGGTTTTGATAAAATTTGAAGTGGCCTGTATTCATTTTTGCAAGATCATGCTGATTAATTCTAATGCCCTAAAAATGCCCTACAATCCATTTGTTCTATTCTTCCCTCCCCCTCCCCTCAGAACCTATGGTAACCACTAAGTTTCAATTTTTGAAGAATAAGATTCAGAGTTACTTGCAACAATATTGAGGGCTTGACATATTTGTCTCTTTTCTTTTATTAGGCGCTGCATATGTTCTTGAGGAATTCTTGTCCCTCTAATTGAGAACAAAGCAGAATTTGCCAGAATGGGAGTCTGATATTTTCTTGTTGATTCTGTGGGTCTCCACCCACTGTTACAACACACTATGTCAAGATGAACACTTACATATTCCATAGAAGCCTGCCCCAATTGCACCTTTTCCCATATACTCCCTTACTTCCAACACCCTACACCAGTAATCCTCCCCTACCATAGTTGCCAAAAGAACATTCCCAACATTGTAGTTTTAACCACAAACGTTCAAATCCTAAGTTCACCTGTTCATTCCTCTGACCCTTCTTCCAGTCATGTGGAAACTTTGAAAGGCTTGTATAGGAGATTAGTGCAGACTTTCATGATTTTGGAGAATACTCTGCCAACATCTGCATATAACTGCTCTTTTTTTGAGAAACATCTTTGGACCTGTCAATGGGTCCATGTGACAGAATGCTTAGACATGGGCTACCATGAGACCTGAGTTGATTATCATGAACTGGGTGTTGTCTCTTGCACAAAACCATAAAGTTAATTGTGTGCAGTAGCACTCAATCATGAAATGGATGTTCTATATGCAAGATAGGGATTGAGTGGGTCCTGAAGGCACAAATAAGTTGCATGAGGAGGTGGTTCAAATGTCCATGTCTACTACTCCTGTCACATGACCTTCTCTTTCTGAATCCACAGCTATGGCTTCTTAGGCACTTCCTTACAGTTTGTTAATTGAGGAAGAGAAAACTCAAGCTTGGCTTACAGATGGTTTTGTACAATAATCAGGTACCATCCTAAAGTCAAAAACTGCAGTATCACAGCCCATTTCTGGGACATCCCTGAAGGACAGCAGTTAATGGAAGTCCTGTCAGTGGGCAGAACTTTGAGTGGTGTACCACATTGTTCATTTAGTGTGGAAGGAGAAATGGCTGGAGGTGAATTTGTACACTGATTTATGGGCTATTGCCAATTCTTTAGCTGGAGAGTCTGTGATTTAGAAAGTACATGATTGCAAAATTGGTTACAAAGTGGTCTGGGAAAGAGGTACATAGACATTTCTGAGTGTGCAAAAAACATAAAGATATTTGTATTCCAAATGAGTGTTCACCAGAGGGTGACTTTAGAAGAGGATGATGTTAGTAATCAAGTGGATAAGATGACCTGTTCTGTGGATAACAGTGAGCCTCTTTTTCTAGCCACTCCTGCCCTAAGAAATGTTGTACTCATGTACCCCCACAGTGGCATGGGAAAACTTATAAAATCTCATACTATTTACTGGTGTCTCCTTTTTTATTTCCCTAGAGATCCCTAATACACATTCCAAGTAAAAAGCTGAGAAGATAAAAACATTTAACAATATGCTAATAACCTGTAATAGTAATAGCCAAGGGACAGTGCAACAGAGTCCCCCATAAAATTAAAAAGTGCTGAAAAAATAATTCTCCAATTACTAATTTAAGGAGGTACTGGGGAATGAATGCAGGACCTCATAAATGGGAAGCAGGTGCTCAGTCACTGAGCTACATCTTTTCCCTATCCAATCATTATTAGTATACAATATTTCTTAATCATATATTAGCAATATTGATAGGTTAATAAGACTTTCAAGTGTGAATTCATCTTTAGGTTATATCTTGGTTCAGTTCCTCTCCATCAGCATTTGTAACTTAGTTAACTTTAATCTGAACTCTATGTCACACTCACGTATATCATGTGAAATAATGAAGTATTAAAAAATACCATGCAGCCTGCACATTTTTTATTCATGAAAAATATATATAATTCCTGATTTATTTACTGTTTGTCTTTTAAAGTATTATCAGTACTTTAAAAATTGCAATCACTCTGATTGATAATTTTATAAAGTGTGTTTGTGTATAAAGAAATGGCAGAATATCATTTTTAAATATACATACTAATAGTGAAATTCATCCTGATATGCAGAACTTGTGGTTTTAGAAATTTTCTGAAGAAAATATATTCATATATATTTGAAACATCTATTTTCCTCTATGACTCTTAAGCTGCACATTCCCCTGTCAGTACCAATTTTGGTCTGTGCTCTCATTGTTGTCCAATTCTTAATGGGGCTTCTGTTCTGCACCTGGCATGGGGGAAAGCTGGGAAGTAGTGCACAGGGATATAACCTCTTGAGCTCAGAGTCTAGGGACAAATTTAGAGAGAAATTAAACAGTAGAATAGAGAAAGAAATATTAGGGTGGACTTGTGTGGTATACCAGAAGGGGGAGCAGAGAGGGGACAAGGATCAGGACCCCATCCACTTGTTTCTCATCATTTTCATGATCTCTACCTATGGAAGCTGAGAGCTATGTCCTAGGACACAGCCCATAGGGCTGCTTCCAGAGACCCCACCCAGCAAAGGGCTTAGCAGGACTCAACAGGGTATTTCATCTCTGTGTTTTTCTCCTTGCTTAAATGGAAAACTTTGAGAACTGCATCCTGCCATATGCCCTGCTTCTCCACCCAGGAGACCAATGGAGGTGTAGAGAAAGGGAAAAACCTTCAACATGTGTCCAAAAAAGTCATAAAACAGCCACAGGAAAGACAGGCACAGTCATGGGGCAGAGGTTCAGAGTGACTGATCTACATACATAGGACACTGAGTGTCTATGTGATAGAAGAGGCCCATATGTGACAGTGTGTGCCTGCCTGAGGGAAGAGGCCTGCATAGGGACTCATATCCGCCTGTTAGAAGAGGCCTATATATGACAGTATGCTCATATGTGATGTACAGGGCCTATATGAGAATATGTGCCTGATTGAGGAAGTGGGACTGCTGTGGGGGTAGATGTGTTGTTGTTTTTTTTTTTTAATGAGGGAAGACATCCAGATGGTAGTAGATGTGTGCCTGTCTGAGGACAGTCATAATGGTTTAGTGCACGGAGTGATGAACTGAATGAGTTTGTAAGAAATCTTCCAAATAAGAGGATGAAGATCCTCAGGATGGTCTGTCATTCATTAAGAAAAAGCAGGACATATGGGAACCTGGTGAAGGAAAGTTTCCTAGTGAATGGTAACATCTCATCCACAAATAAAGAATGTCACTTCCTCCTTCCTTGCCCAGAAAGAGTAAGTAAGAACTTAGAGCAACAGAGAACAAACAGGAAGTGTCCCTGGGGAGCAGCTGAGAACTAACAGTAGGGTAAGCCAGTGATCAAAATAGGAAACCCATTCCTACATCCACAGCAGTAAGTCCTGAGTGCCCTCTGCAGCTCAATTCCCCTATTGCAGGAGAGGTTTTTGTCAGAGCTCACACTGACTTCCTCTCACTGTGTATCTTGCACAGTAATACATGGCTGTTTTCTCAGCAGTTGCAGAGTTCAGCTGCAGGGAGAACTGGTTCTTGGATGTGTCTCTGGAGATGGCGACTCAATTTTTGAGGGAAGGATTGTAATATAAGTTCCCATCATATGTGATGCACCCAATCCAATCCAGACCCTTCCCAGTGGCCTGGCAAATCCAGCTCCACCAATAACCACAGGTGATGGAGTAATCAGAAACAGAACAGGTGAGGGAAACTGTCTGTGAAGGCTTCACCAGGCCTGGTCCTGACTCTTTTAGCTTCATCTGGCATAGAACACCTGAGGACAAGGAAAATCAAGCCTTTTAGTCATCTGCAGTCAAACCCTTTCAGACATCTGCAGACCCATATCTGGCATCTGAGACACTCACCTTGGGGAGCTCCCAACAGACAAAGGAGACCCAACAACCTCATCTTCAACACCACAAACCTGCCTTTCCCAGAGACATCCAGCCACAGCTGAGGAGACACATGCTAGCTCCCACAGCCCAAGAGTGGAATTTTACCTTTGAGCTGAAGAACATTTGCATGTGGCAGGGTCTGAACCTTATAAGGGGAGAAGGACTAAGGTCAGGCTTCCTCTGGTTCTTCTAGGGTACCTGGTCTCTTGTGGCTTTCCTTCTCTTGAAGTCATCAACAGTGTGATTCTTGGATGGAGGGATACCTGTTCAAATCAGCACTTTAGATTCAGGTCAAAATATGACCTCACCTTTCTAAGCTCAGAGTATTATTTCTTCAATACCCATCTACATCCTTTCCTTCCTCTGTTTCATTACAATTCCTAGTGTTATGTAAGCCTCAGTACAGCCTGTGTTATAAGAATCCTGTGATTTTGGAATTGGAGACAAGTTTGTATGATGCAAAATTCTTTGAGAACAGCATGCATCCTCATTCCCCTACATAGCACCAAAACCATATTTTCTTCTTTCCTCACTGACATCTATCTGTTCACCTATCAATGTACTTGGGGGTTTATACTTGGCAATGATCTTAATCTAACTCCACTTCTCCATCTTACATCACAATCACCCAATCCCACTACATATTTTGGAAAACAGCTCCTGAATATGGAAGGTATTCCTCTGGTCAGAGAGTCCCAGGAAGGAGGTAACACCTGGAGAAGATGGATTCTGTGTGCCAGAAATGACAAGATCTCCACTCTGCAGTGGCTCAAAGATCCAGGGACCTGAGAAAGAACTCTTGGGGTGATGACACTTTAAATGACCAAAATGTCCAGAAAATGCAAAAGTTGAGTCAATAAGTAAACAGTAATAATATCTCAAATATACAATTTCAAACCAATTTCCCATTCAGTTCCCAGCCAAAATTCTCTCATTCAAATCAAACATAGAAACTTACAGTGAGTCTCATCCTTGACCCATTTCCCCACACATACTCTGCTTAGTACCATTATTATCTTTATTAATAACAGTAGTATTGAAAGGGTTATGATTCAGAACTGGTCTCATTGAGACCACAGTTTGCTGAAGGGGAATGGATCACCTAATAATAAATGCTTTTCCCAAGAAGACTAAGATTGGCTGAAACCAAGAGATTTGATCATAAGACACTTCTTTAGATCCACACAATATTTGAAGCAATTCTCTGTGGTTAGTGCTGCTGGATTTCTTCATGTCTCACAGATATATCTAAGGTCCTTTTCCATACAAGAAGTAGAACTCACCAATGTCATTTCCTTATCTCTGGTCATGGAACAGTGGGCATAAAATTTGAGTAATACTGTGTGGCCTGTCCAGGTTCCCTGGACCCCTTCCTGTCAGGGTTGATTTTTCTCCAGGGAGTGCACTTGCAACTCTGTGTGGGGAAAGCAGCTCAGTTTGTGGGAAATGACACACTTGTCCTGGGGGTCAGCATTTACCAACAGCTTCAGAAGTGATTGGTGGTATGAAAACCTAGCTCTTTTTTCTCAGGGGTGAAAAATCTGAGGTCTGATCACCCTCCAGTGTTTGTCATTATGAATCTTCATCCTGTGAAATATGAAGAAATGGAACCTGTACTTGGTTCTTTCCCCACCCTGCTGCTCTCATTTCCTTAATGATGTTTCTTGGGAATATATCTTAAACTGCCTGCACAGGAATCTATGTCTCACATTATGCTCCTGAGGAATCTATTAATTGAATTTGTGAAATATGAGCTGCAGGGAATTTATTTATACAGAAAGATCACATTGATTCAGCTGATAGAGCATAGATATTTTCAGTAGCTTGGAAAGAATAATAAGGATATTCCAATAACATGTCCAATGGAATACTCCAAACAGTGGAAGTTTAATGTTAAGCTTAATGATACTTTTGTTTTGTGGTGAGTTCTGTCCTTGTTTGTGGTGAAAGTTTCAATACAGGTTCCCCCTTTTTCTTTTGTGGAATCTTTGTGGCTTATTGTCTCTTGAATCATGGGACAAATATTTATAAAATGAGAGGGCACTTGCTCTATGAGGTGGATTGGAAATGCTTTTCAGGACGGTCCCACCATTCTGTGTCTGAAGTTACCTGACTACAAGCATCACTCTACCCCTGTCCATCCCTGACATCAGCCAATTTGTCCTCCATCCACTCTGCTGTTAGGCCTTTCAACTTCCGTGCTGAGCCTAGCAAAGTTCCTGTCTTCTTTCCCTGCACCTTTTCCTGTGATGTGGATCTGTCAACCATGTAGAGCTTTTATCATTGTTACAATGTTTTTGTTTCATGAGTTCCTGTCTTGCCTTGTGATCCAAGGCTTACTGTGCATTTGTGGCTGGAGAAAATATCATCTGGTGGAACATCTGCTGGGCCTGTGAGCATCCTCATCCCACCACACACCCATAAACCCCACTTATAACTTGACACATATTAATTCATCACCCAAACTTGCCCCTGACCACCAAAATAACTCACCCCACCACTACTTCCTGCACCTTAAACGCATCATATCAGCTCATGTGTATTTTTGTTAGTCATGATCAAAAAGACCAATAATATAATTTATTGTAAAAATGACAGGGAATACAAATTGTGTCGCACCTAGTAGATACTTGCAGTGCTTTGTCAGTGAGAAGGAGGATGGTCCTCATGGTTGTGGATGAATAAATGACCAGGGAAGGAAAAGGAAACCTAAGTTCTGACATGAGATGAGCTTACACGAGGGCAGCATGAATAGGGACAAAGGGCTTGGGCAATGGTGTGTCTGTGGCCAATTCAGAGTACTTGCTTTTCATTTTCTGATTCGTCTTCAATTAGGTATTGAATGGAAATGCCAATGAGGCATGGATGCCTGTGACATTAAAGAATTAATATACACTGGTTGTGGGAGGAGGCATGAAATGTGTGTGTAAAATTGGCAATGTTAAAACCAAAATCCAGTGTGTATCAGTGAGGCTCTGTGTTTGGGTGGAGCTGAGAAAGATATGGGAATGGATCCCAGAGACCAGCTGGAACAAAAAATATCGGGACCTAATGAAGGAAATCTATTCTGGGACCACAGGCTGGGTCACTCATCAGTCTCCATTCATCATACCCATCATCCTGAGCAAGACTGGAAACAGCACACCTGTGAGTTCAGTTGCTAATGCAAGTACATGCTCTTAGCTTGGGCAAATCACCAGTACCTTGTACCTTGGAAAATGCAAGTGGTGGTGTCAAAGACCCTTCTTTGTGTTGTCATGCCACCAAATTTCTCCTCAGACAACTTGACACATTTGACTTTCTCAAAACTATTTCTTTAAATAAATTGCTTCATGAAAGATATCCATCATTGCTTACAGGGATTGGGATATAGTATAGCGTAGTATAGTACATTATAGTATAGGGTACCATCTACTTCTTTGTAGAAAAGCTGGCACTGACGCTGACATTCTTAACCCATGTTGCAGGCAGACCCCTTAGTCTTGAGGGTAAATTGTGTGTCTGTGTCTCACTACACTCCTCCTCCTCATTATGTGAATCCCAGAGCAAAACAGGGCATCTTTTAGGTTCTTGGGTTCATCATTTGAAGGTGCAGCATGTTCTTTGTGTTATATCTGGAGACAGTGACATCTTTCACAGAGTTTACCAAGTGTATCTTACACTGAATGTAAAGAATACCCATGACTTTCTCCAGCACTTCTCTGGAATCCATGGAGAACAGTTAATGGCTTAGATGTGAATGGTGAATACAGGAACTGCAAAGAAGAAACATAGAGCCCTGTCTACAACTCCATGGCCATATCGCTTCTCCCAAGTATCTATCAGTTAAACTTAATGTGATGTACTTAGGGCTGCAATAGCAATGTGCTCAGGAGACAAGCCTCTTTCTCTCTGATACACACATGTGCACACATTTTAATATAAATACTATGGTACCTTTGAACTATGTACACCAGAAATACATGTTTGTAATCTTACCTCAATACTGCACATATGAGCCCGTTGCAAATAAGAAATTTGATGACTTTACTTCAGTTAAGATGTGTCCAAACTGAAACAGGATGGATCTTTTCTAATTTTTTTATTAGAGAAAGTGTGAGTTTACAAAACATTCATGCTGAAATACAGAATTCCATACAAAACCCCACCACCAACACTTTGCATTGATATGGAACATCTGTTACAATTGATGGTAGCATTTTGTAAAAATTGTACTATTTTTTAAACATTATTTTCCTTTGTTGCAATTGATGACAGATTATTAAAATTGTACTATTATCTATCATCTATAGTATAGACTAGATGTGTTTTCCATACATGACCCTATTATTAACAGCTTGTATTAGTATTGTACATTTGTTGTAATTCATTAAAGAAATTCCTTATACCTGTACTATTAACTATAGTACCTCTACAATAGGACATATTTATTGTATGTTATGTTTTGCTTTTCTCTGGCTGCTTTCAGAATCCTCTCTTTATCTCTGATATTTGTCATTCTAAACAGTATGTGTCTAAGGGTAGGTATATTCAGATTTATTCTATTTGTGGTGTGTTGTCCTTCTTGGCTATTGATATTTATGTTCTTTATAAGGGTTGAGAAGTTACTGATCATTATTTCCCCAAATATTCTTTCTGCCCCTTTTCCATTCTCTTCTTCTTCTGGGACACCAATAGTGCAAATATTTGTGCATTTCACATTGTCATTCAATTCCCTGAGACTCTGTCCCATTTTTTCAATTCTCTTCTCATTCAGTTCTCCTGTCTTTTCCAGTTCAGAAGTTCTGTTATTGAAATCACTATTCTGTTTTTGAGCAACTCAAATCTACTTTTATGTGCCTCTATTGTATTTTTAATCTCAGCCATCATGTCCTTCATTCCCATAAGGTCTGTTACTTTTCTTAGCAGGCTTTCAAATTGTTCTTTATGCTCTTCCAGGGTTTTCTTAATATCCTTTATTTCTTTAGTCATATTTTCTTTAAATTACTTGAAGTGATTTAGAATTGTGTGATTATCACTGATTAATTGTATTAAATCTTGTATCTCCTCAGGATATTTGATTTGTTCTTTTGGATGGGCCATCTCTTCCTGTTTCATAGAAGGGCTTATAATTTTTTGCTGATGTCTAAACATCTGAATATGTTGGTGAATTTACTCTGGTGGCTAATTATTCTTTTACCTATTTTTCACAGATCATCTTTGATATTTGGTTTAACTTATTCTCAGTCTTTAATATTGCCCTGCTTAAGTTTGCAAAATTGTGCAAGGGACTCACTAGTGGTGTGCAGATTTTCTCCCAGGGATTGGATACAGAGAGCATGGAGAAGTTTTTGCCCATGCAATTTCAAGACCAACCAGAAGATGGTGTTAATCAACACATCTTCACAGGGAGGTGTTTCAGTCTCAGCTTTCCTGTGTTCCTGCATTGAATCTCCAGATCAGAGATTCAAAGTGGGCTCTGCTAGCCAAATTCATTGAAGAAAAAGACCCCAATTTTCCCTTCCTTTTTCCTTGTAACAGCAGACAGGGAAAAAGATGTCTATTCCTCTCCCAGTTGATTGCAGTTAACCAGGGGTTTTACCACAGCTTAATATCTTGAGGGTGGGGGAGGGGAGCCTTCCTGGCCACCACAGCAGTTTGGTAATTCACGTTTGTAATTTCATCTTCTTCATATTACTCTCCCTCATGCTCCCAAAGTTGAGTAGCAATGTCTTGGTCTGCTGACCACCAAAGCAGTTCCCTTGGACAAGTTTTGGCTCTCTCTCCACTGTTTTTTTTTTTTTTTTAATATATTTTAAAAGATGCTTAGATTACATAAAAGTTACACAAAAATTACAGGGATTCCCATGTTCCCCACCTCCCACACCTCTCACAACATCCCACATAAACATCTTTCATTAGTGTGGCAGGTCACCTGCAATGGATATACACATCCTGGGGATTTGCTACTAAGCATGGACCATAGTTCACATTGTAGCCCACACTCTCTCCCACTCAGCTCTGCATGTTATATGCTGATGTAAATGGCCTATATCTGTCATTATAATGTCACTCAGGATAATTCCCAAGTCCCAAAAAAACCCTGTATTAAAACTGCTTTTCCCTCTCCCTGCTCACAGAGCCTCCAGTGGCCACTGGCTCCACATCAATGTTGTAATTTCTTCCATTCCGTGAATCACACTATGTCTACAACAGAATACCAGGAAGTCCACTCTAGTCCATAGCTCTTCCCCAAATCCTGAGGAGTCTGGGATGGTGATGTCCACTCCACCTCCAAGTGAGAGGGGACCTATATCCCATGGATAAGATGGATGGGATTGTCCTGCCTGAAGCTGCAGACTCTCTTCATTCCCTGGGATGGCCGTTGTTCATCATCATCTCCTTGCCAGGTGACTTGGGTGAGTCTCTTGAGCTGTAGAGTAGGAGTTGAAGCTCCACCAAGATTCCAGGCACAGATGGCACATAGGCAGGCCAAAGGCTCCAGTCTCTGGAAGTACATCTACAAACTCCAGCACCACATACAAGTTTGAATAGAAGGGACTGATAGACCATGTCAAACTCTGTCACTCTCAGGAGCACAGATTCCAAAGTATAGCCCACTGATAAAGCCTCAGTCTCTGAAGTTATCCCCCTTTATATAAGACCTAGGTTTCTCCAGAGCCCTCAGAAGCCCCTCTGTGTGGGGTGATATCCACTTTGGTGTTCTAAAAGATCCTCCTGAGGTGTGCATAAGTGTTACTTTGGGATGACCTCCTGACTCTCTTTGAAGTCTCTTAACCATAAGAACTCATTTTTCTTTTCTATTCCTCCATTATTCAAGGTCTCTTTCAAGTTATATTGCCAGTTGGCACTTGGAATTAATCCCTTGTTGCCAGGGAGGCTCATCCCCTGGAGTCATGTCCCACACTGGGGGGAAGGTAAAGCATTCATATGCCGAGTTTGGCTTAGAGAGAGGCCACATTTGAGCAACAAGGAGGCTCTCAGGTGGCAACCCTTAGTCACCCCATAACAGTAGGCTAAGTTTCAATTACAAGAGCAAAGACTCATAAGGCTAGTCATCAATAACAAGAACCCATTAGTGGACCATCCTCATTTGCTGGACAGTGCCCCTACACTTCAGAGACTGTTCCTGCTCCCTTGGAGAATGTGGCAGATCTCTCCATGCTGGCTTCTCTCATTTACTGAGTGATTCTCCACCCACTGTGACCATGCCCCACCCCTTGATCATTTGAACAATTTTATATATCTTTTATATATATTCAGGTGAACTTCCTCCTGTGCAAACCCCATCTCAGACACCCCCTAACAATGTTCCTCTCCTGCCCCCATTGTAACCCTTCTGTGATCCAAACATTCCTTAAAGATGGAGCCTATATAATAGCCAAATACTATTGATAGGAAAATGAAATAATAATGATAAGTTTAAATGTAAGAGATAAAATTCATGGAGACTTAAAAAAAACATTAAAATTAAAACTAAATTAAATGATTGAGATTTTCAAGGAATGGGAAAAACCAAAAAATTAAAAAAAAATTTTTTTTAACATTTTTTCTTTTATCAGTGCATTATCGGGTGTCCAGTCTGTACTGTGGAACCTTCCCCCTCTCACTCCATAGTGTCTCCCAAATTTTCATTTAATATTCAAAAAAGTTTTAGGTCTCGGCAAAGTCACACACAGAATACTAGAAACTCTCGTATACCCAATCTCCTCCCCTTTTCCTCACCTTTTTGTATGTGGATGGTAGCATTGTTATAACTGTTGTACAGTTAGTGAAACATAGCTACTAAATATTGTCAATGGTTTACAGTATAGTTTACAATTTAGATGGTACAGTTTAATAATTTTTTATGATATTTACGATGTCCTGTGTCCATCACTGTAAGGTAATGAAAAACATTTCCCCTGAACACTAAATACACCTTGTTTGATCTTTTCTGTTCTGTCCTCCCCATCCCCCTGGGGCACATGACACCCACCTGTCTTGAATCATTCATAGTTGACAAGATTCATAGTTACATGCAACAAGAGGTCTTGACATGCTGATTGTCCTCCCCTATTAGGATCCACCCTTGCTCATAAGAGACCCCCACCTGTCTGTTTCTGGGTGAATCATTCCTCCCAAAGATGGGGGTCCATCTCCTTCCCACTCACCATGTGGGTGTCCACTCCCTGACACAACACATTATGACAGGATGAACACTCACACACTCCCCAGAAGCCTATGCCAGATGCACCACGTCCTGAATGCCGCCCCAACAAACACCCTAAACCAGTGACACTACCTTGTCATATTGCTATAAGAGCATTCCCACTCTTGCACTTTCAACCTCATACCCACAAATCCCGTGTTCACCTGGTCCCTCTCCCATCTCTCCCCCCCATAATCTGGGTATTCTAACCTGCCCTTCCTAATCTACCCATCTGTCAACCCTGCACCACCAAACCCAGTAATATCACTACCCACCTGTCCTATCCTTCAATATACAATTACACATATTGGGTGATTATGTCCATATGGGTGATGGTTCATAACCTTCTCTTCTCTTTCTCACTCTTGGTAACATATATTTCAGACAATGGTTCTCAGAGACTGCTCACTTTTCTCATTTCAAATCAATGAGGTCATGTACTGTTCACCCTTCAATGCCTGGCTTGCTTCACTAAACATAAGGTCTTCAAGATTCATCCATGTTATTCCATGTGTTAGCACTTTATTCCTTCTTACAGCTGAGCAATATTCCATTATATGTATGTTCTACATTTGTGTATCCATTCATCTGTTGATGGGCACAGGGGCTGATTCCAACTTTTGGCAAAAGTGAACAATGGTGCTATGAACAATGGTGTGCATATATCTGTTCATGTCTTTGCTTTCAATTCTTCTGTGTATATATCCAGCAGTGGAATCGCTAGATCATAGGGAAGAACTTATGTTAGTTTTCTGAGAAACTGCCAAACTGTCCTCCATAAAGACTGGACCATTCCACAATCCCACCAGCATTGGATGAGGGTTCCCATCCTCTCCAACACTTATAGGCAGCTGTTTTTTTAATAGCCACAATTCTAATGGATGTAAGATGGTATCTTATTGTAGTTTGATTTGCATTTCTATAAAAGCTAGCAATGTTAAGCATTTTTTCATGTGCTTTTTAGCCATTTGTATTTCTTCCTTAGGGAAGTGTCTTTTCAGGCCACTTGCCAATTTTTCAATGTGTTGTTTGTCTTTTTTTTTTTTTTTTTGAAGTTTAGGATTTCTTTATATATGCAGGATATTAGGCTCCTATGAGATATATGGTTGTGAAATATTTTCTCCCATTGGGTAGGCTGCCTTTTTATTTTCTTAATAACATCCTCTGAGATGTTTTTAATTTTGAGGAGATCCCATTTATCTATTTTTTCTCTTGCTGCTCTTGCTTTGGGTATAAAGTTCCATTTCCATTACAAGGTCCTGTAGGTGCTTCCCTACATTATCTTCCAAGGTCTTTATGTTTTTGTCTCTTATATTTAGATCTTTGATCCATCTTGAGTTGATTTTTGTATAAGGTGTGAGATGGTGTTATTCTCTCATTCTTTTGGATATGGATATCCATTTCTCCGAGCACCCCTTGTTGAAGAGGCCATTCTTTCCCAGCTGAGTGGACTTGGTGTCCTTGTCGAGTATCAGGTGACTGTATAGGTGAGGATCTATATCAGAACTATCAATTCGGTTCCATTGGTCAGTATGTCTATCCCTTTGCCAATACCATGCAGTTTGGAGCACTGTAGCTTTGTAGTATGTTTTAAAGTCAGTTAGTGTGATACCTCCAACTTCATTTTTCTTTTTCAATATGTCTTTGGCAATTCAGGGCCACTTACCTTTCCAAATAAATTTTGTAGTTAGTTTTTCCAATTCCTTAAAAAATAAAGTGTTGACTTTTATTGGGATTGCATTAAATTTTTAGATTAGTTTGGGTAGGATAGACATCTTGATGATGTTTACTCTTCCTATCCATGAACAGGGAATATTCTTCCATTTATTTAAGTCTTCTTTGATTTCCTCTAACAGTGTTGTGTAGTTTTCTGTATATAAATCATTTGCATCTTTAATTTATTCCTAGGTATTTGATTCTTTTGTTACTATTGTAAATGGCATTTTTTCTTTGATTTCCTCCTCAGATTGCTCGTTGTTGGTGTACAGAAATGCTACTGATTTTTCAGCATTGATCTTATAGCCTGTGACATTACTGAACTCCTTTATAAGTTATAGAAGATTTGTTGTCGATTTCTCAGGGTTCTCTATGTATAGGATCCTGTCGTCTGCAAATAATGAAATGTTTACTTGTTTTCCAATTTGGATGCCTTTTATGTCTTTTTCTTGCATCAGTGCTTGAGCAAGTCCTTCTAAGACAATGTTAAATAGGAGTGGTGATAGTGGGCATCCTTGTCTTGTTCTTGATCTCAGAGGTAAGACTTTTAGGATTTCACCATTGAAGATGATGTTAGCTTTGGGTTTTTCATGTATAACCTTTATCATATTTAGAAATTTCCTTCTATTTCTAACTTTGCAGTGTTTTTTTTGAGGAAAGATTGCTGTATTTTGTTGAATGCTTTTTCTGCATCTATAGAGATGGTCATATGATTTTTTTCTTTCAATATGTTTATGTGGTGTATTACATTGATTGATTTTCTTATATTGAACCATCCTTGCATACCTGGGATGAAACCCACTTGGTCATGGTGTATAATTATTTTGATATGTTGTTGAATGCGATTAGCAAGTATTTTGTTGAGGAATTTAGCATCTAGGTTCATTAGAGAAATTGGTGTGTAATTTTCCTTTCCTGTGGTATCTCTGTTTGGTTTTGGTATTAGGGTAATGTTGGCATCGTAGAATGAGTTAGGCATTATTCCTTCTACTTCTAGTCTTTGGAACAGCTGAAGCAGAATTGGTGTTAGCTCTTTCTGGAATGTGTGGTAGAATTCAGCTGTGAAGCCATCTTGTCCTGGGCTCTTCTTAGTTGGGAGGTTTTTGATGACTGAGTCTATCTCTTTACATGTAATTGGACTGTTGAGTTCATCAATTTCTTCTTTCATCAATGTAGGCTTTTAGTGAGTTTCTAGAAATTTGTCCATTTCCTCTAAATTATCATTCTTGTTGGCATATAATTTTTCAAAGTATCCTCTTATGATACTCTATTATTTCTGTGGGGTCAGTAGTGATATCCCCTTGTTCATTCCTTATTTTGTGTATTTGCATCTGTTCCTTCTTTTTCTTTGTTAGTCTGGCTAAGGGTTTGTCAATTCTATTATCTTCTTGAAGAATCAGCTTTTGGTTTTGTTTATTTTTTCTTTTCTTTTTTTTTTATTATGGGTAAAAATCAAAATTCTCACAATACATACAAACGTTTGCAAAATGATATATAAATATATGTGCATATATGTGTATTTGCTTACAAAAATGTTATTTATATATATATATATATATACATATATTTTAAGAGGTGCTTAGATTACGTAAAATATTACACGAAACCCACTGGGATTCCCATGTTGCCCACCTCCCACACCTCCCACCACATCCCACACAAACATCTCCCACAGTGTGGCCCACCAACCTCAGTGAACTTACACATCCTGGAGACTTGCCACTAACCATAGACCACAGTTCACACTGTAGACCACACTCTCTCCCACTCAGTTCTGAGTGGTGTGTGCTGATTTAAAATGGCCTACATCCGTTGCCACAACAGTACTCAGGACAACCTCCAACTCCCAAAGAAGCCCCTGTATTTCAACTGCTCATCCCCTCCCTACCCAAAAACTGTCAAGTGGCCACTGGCTCCACCTCATTGTAATAATTTCTTGCATTGCAAGAATCACCATATGTGAGCAAGAGAATACCATCAAGTCCACTCTAGTCCATAGTTCTTCCCCCAATCCAGAGGCGACTGGGATGGTGATTTCCACTCCAACTCCATGTGAGAGAGGGCTTATATCCCATGGATATGGTGGGTGGGATGATCCTGCCTGCAGATGCAGGCCCTCTCCATTCCCTGGGATGGCCATTTCCCATCGTTGTCTCCTCACCAGGTGACTTGGATGAGTCCATTGAGCTGTAGGGTAGGAGTTGCAGTTCCACCTAGATTTCCTGCACACCTGGCACATAGGTAGATGGGAGGCTCCAGTCTCTGGAAGTATACCTAAGAAACTCCAGCATCACATGTAGGTTTGAATAGAAGGGACTGGTGAACCATGTGCAAGGAGGACTTATTTGACTCTAATTCTGTCACTCTCAGGAGCACAGATTCCAAAATAGAACCCACTGATAAGGCATCAGTCTCTGGGGCTATCCCCCCTTATATAGGACCAGGGTGTCTCGGAGCTCTCAGGAACCCCACTGAGTGGGGTGATAGGCACTTAGATGTTCTATGAGCTCCTACTGAGGTGTGCGTAAGAGTTACCTCTGGGATGACCTCCCGACTCTCTTTGAAGTCTCTTAGCCACTTGAACTCATTTGTCTTTACC
>JAKSZT010054023.1:2888143-2932987 GCA_026826555.1 Tolypeutes matacus | reverse complement strand
CTTTTAGGATTTCACCGTTGAAAATGATGTTAGCTTTGGGTTTTTCATATATACCCTTTATCATTTTCAGAAAGTTTCCATCTATTCCTATCTTTTGTAGTGTTTTTATGAGGAAAGAGTGCTGTATTTTGTCGAATGCTTTTTCTGCATCTATAGAGATGATCATGTGATTTTTTTCTTTCAGTTTGTTTATGTGGTGTATTACATTGATTGATGCGCCCGATCTCGTCTAGTGCTTTCTTATTCTCTATTTCATTTAGTTCTCCTCCAATCTTTGTTATTTCCTTCTGTCTACTTACTTTATGTTTGATTTGTTGTTGTTTTTTCAAATTCCTCCAAGTGTGTATTTAGCTCTTCAATTTTAGCTATTTCTTCTTATTTAATATATGTATTTATGGCTATGAACTTCCCTCTCAGGTCAGCTTTCATTTCATCTCATTGGCTTTGATATGTTGTGTCATCATTTTCATTTGTTTCAAGGTAGTTACTGATTTCTTTTGACATTTCCTCCGTGACCTACTGTTTGTCTAAGAGTGTGTTGTTTAACTTCCATATTTTTGTGCCTTATCTCTTTCCATGGCCCTGAGTGATTTACAATTTCAATCCATTGTGATCAGAATAATTACTTTGTATAATTTCAATCTTTCTGAGTTCATTGAGAGTTGTTCTGTGGTCTATCTTGGAGAATGATCCATGTACACTCGAGAAGAATGAAAATCCTGCTGTATTTGGTTGTAGTGTTCTGTATGTGTCCGTTAGGTCCAGGTTCTCTAATGTAATATTCAGAGTCTTGTTTTTTTATTGATTCTCTGTCTAGATGTTCTGTCTAATGGTGATAATAGTGTATTAACGTCCCCCACCATAATTGTAGAGGCATTTATTTCTCCATTTAGTTTTTCCAGAATTTGCCTCATGTCTTTTGAGGTACCCTGATTAGGTGCATAAATGTTTATGATTGTTCTCTCTTCTTGAGAGATTATCCCTTTTACTAATAGATAGTGTCCATCTTTGTCTCTTACAATAGTTTTACATTTAAAGTCTATTTTGTCTGATATTAGGATAGCTACTCCTGCCCTTTTTTGGCAATCGTTATCTTGTAAAATTGTTTTCCAGTCATTCACTTTCAGCCTTCTTGAATCCCAGGGTTGAAGGTGGGTTTCTTGTAGACCACATATAAATGGATCATATTTCCTTATCCATTCTGCCAATCTGTGTTTCTTGACTGGTGAGTTTAATCCATTAACATTCAGTGTTATTACTCGCAACAAATTTCTTACACCACCCATATTTTCTTTGGGTTAATGTATGTCATATGTTGTTTTTATTTCTCTTTTTTGTCTTTTTAGTTTTTCTGACATTCTCCTCCAACTCTCTCTCCCCTGTTTTTTTCCTTTCAACTTGTAGAAATTCCTTTAGTATTTCTTGAAGTGCAGGTTTCTTATTGGCATACTCTCTTAATTTCTGTTTATCTGTGAATATATTGAACCCTCCATCATTTTTTAATGCCAGTTTTGCTGGATGGAGAATTCGTGGCTGGAACTTTTTTTCTTTTAGTACTTTGACTTTGTCATACCACAGTCTTCTTCCTCCATTGTTTCAGATGAGAAATCAGTACTTAATCTTATTGTACTTCCCTCATATGTGATTGTTCTCTTTTCTCTTGCTGCCTTTAGTATTTTTCTCTTTGTCTTAGGCATTGGACAATTTGACAAGTATATGTCTTGGAGTTGGCCTATTGGGATTTACACTGTTTGAGGTGCCTTGTGCTTCCTGTACAAGAACATTCATCTCTCTCATTAGGGCTGTGAAATTTTCAGCCATTATTTCTTTCAAGACTCTTTCTGTTCCCTTTCCCTTCTCTTCCCCTTCTGGGATGCCTATAATGATTATGTTTGTGCAATTTGTGTTGTTTGTTAAATCCCTAAGTCTCTGCTGGGTTTTTTCTATCTTTTTATCTATCTGTTTGATTTCAGATGTATTGTCTTCCACATCACTAATTCTTTCTTCTGCCTGTTCAAATCTGCTGTTTTGGAAATCCAGCATCTTTTTAATTTCTTGCATTTTGCCATTGATCACCAATATATCCATTATCTTTTATGTATGTTTACAATTTTTTCAGTATGTTGTCTCAGTGTCTTCTTAATATCCTTAATCTCTTCCTTCACTTCATTATGTTGGTCAATGGTATTTGTTTGGAAAGCTTTGATTAGTTGTTTGATGTTCTGCATCTCTCCCTGGTTTTTAGTTTGTTCATTGGACTGGTCCATGTCTTCCAGTTTCTCAGTGTGGTTTGTAATTTTTTGTTGCCTTTTAGTCATCATTTCATCTTGATGGGTTGATTCAGTTGATTAGCTTTACCCTCTGCTCTAGAGTTTTATTTTGCTGGTGGTTCTGTGTTTTTTTTTTTTAAGTTTTCTCTTTGACACTTTGTTCTTCTTATTTTATTTCCTTGCTTCTTTCTATGTTCCCTTGAAGGCAAAAGATTAGGGCCAGAGTAATTGAAAGATGTGTTAAATGAAGAAAGATAATAATAATATTGATACAAGTTAGAAGAGGGGCCATTTAAGTCTTAGTAAAATGAATATTTAACTCATTAGGCCTTGTAGAATAATAGGAAAAAATGTGGAATAGCTACAATGGACTAGGAAAATAAAATAAGGAAAAATATATATAATGATTTAGAATACCAGAATGATGAGGAGAGAAAGAGTAAAGTAAGGGCTGAAAGGAAAAAGTTAATAATAATAATAAAAAGAAAACAGAATAGATAGAATAGAAATTGACACCCTTAAGTTGTTGGCTAATGAAAAAAGGTGGTATGCAAGAACCACAACAGAAAGCAGAACATAGAAAGATTAAGGAAGGAAAAGAGAAAGTGTTGGGAGAGAAAATCAATATAGACAGAGAATGCAAAATCATGGAAGAAGCAGCACAGCAAAGAAGAGACAAGCTAGCAGCATCTAAATAAAAAAAAATTAAAAAAAGAAAGAAAAAAGAAGGGGCAGGAGGAAAGAGGAAAGAAAAACAAGAGACAACAAATAAACAAAGAAAAACCAAACAACCACTCAAGTAAGCAGTCAAACAAAGCTAAGGAAGAACAGTGTTCTTTCTTGGGCCCTTGTGGAGCCTCTCATCCTGCTTGTGTTCACCAATCAATTGCTCTGCAAGGCTCGAGCTGTAGGTTTTGAGGCAGATTTTAGCAATTAAACTAAGTTTAAAATAATTTCTTTTTTCATTTTTTAAAGTAAGTGTCTTCTTTTTTTTTTTTTTTTTTGGCAAAATAAAGGACCCAAAAGAAGTTCTCTTCTAGACCATCTCCTTCACTGAGGGGACCCTAATTAGGCTCATGGAAATGAATCAAACATTTCCCACTTCCTGGCCTCCCTAGTGGAGCTGAAGCTCTGATGCTTGTCAGTGCAGAAAGAAAAAAATGGCTGGTTTCACCCCTTCTGGAGCCAAGCCTCAGTATCACTGGGCTGTCATGTAAATCAGGCTTCCTCAGCAGATTTGCCTCTCCCCTCAGCCTGGTGCCACTTCAAGCTGGCTTATTCGCTCCCCAAAGCTATGATGGGGCCTAGGCAACCAAATTCACAGAAAATAAACCCCTCTCCACCTTCCGTCAGAACACTCCCACTCTTGGAGAATGCTCCCTCTCACCAGGTTGCTGGTGGGAGTTGGGTCATATCCCTGGGTAGGTAAGTAAATCAACCTTCCTCAACAGATTCACTACTCCCCTCAGCCTGGTGCCACTTCAAGCCAGCTATTTTGTTCCCCAAAGCTGCAAGGGGTTCCAGGCAGACAAATCCACAGAAATGAAACCCTTCTCAACCCTCCACCAGATCCCTCCCACTCTCAGAGATCACTCCCTCTCACCGGGTTGCTGGCTTGAGTCATGCCTCAAACCAGCCTTTTTCCCTGAGGGTGGGGTTCAGCTGTCTGTGTCAACTACCTCAGGCAGGAGAAAAACTCATGAATCTTTCCTGAGCAATCCACCTTGCCATCCTGCTCTCTCCAGATGGATTTCCCCAAGGTTCTCACTCCGGGTGCCCCCAGCACAGACCTCTTAGGCAGAATCCTGTCCCCATTCAGCCATCCTCTGAGAGTGAGTTAGTGAATGCCCTCCTAAACCAATGCCATCTTGCCCTTCTCCTCTCCACAGTTTTTGTCAGAACATTCAGCTCTGCTTGTCAATTCATTGCCATTCCAGTATTTTTCTTTTTGTGTTTGGCTTATTTCATTCAACAAAATGTCCTCAAAGTTCTTCCATGTTGTCAAATGAATCAGGACTTCATTTCTATTTATGGCTGAATAATATTCCATTATTTTTCATACCACATTTTGCTTATCCATTCATTATATGATGGACACTTGGGTTGCTTCCATCTTTTGACAAATGTACATAATTCTTCTATGAACATCAGTGTCCAAATATATGGTCAAGTTCCAGCTTTCAGTTCTTCTGGGTATATATCTTGAATCAGGACTACAGGATCATGTGGTAGCTCTATACTTAGATTCCAGAGGAAATGACAAACTGTCTTCCAAAGCAGCTACTCTATTTTATGTTTTAAAATCAGTGAATGAGTATTCCCATTTCTCTGCATCCTCTCCAACATTTGCAGTTTTCTGCATTTTCAATAGTGGCCATTCTAGTGCACATGAAATGATATCTCATTGTGATTTTGATTTATATTTCCCTATTAGTAGTAATGTTGAGCACCTTTCCATGGAACTTTTAGCCAATTATATTTTCTCTTTGGACAAATGTCTATTCAAGTATTTTGCTATTTTTAAAAAAATGGGTTGTTTGTCTTTCTATTGTTGAGTTGTAGGATTTAAAAAATATAATCTGGATATTAAACCATTATCATATATGTGTTTTCTAGATACTGTCTCTCATTGAAGATGTGGTACTTTCAATTTTGTGACAAAGTACTTTGATACACAGTTTTTTCCTAAATTTTAAGGAGGTTCTATTTATCTATCTTTGTTGTTGTTGTTGTTTGTGCTTTGGATACAAATTCTAAGAAACCATTGCCTAGCAAATATCCTGAAGATGTTTCTCTTCAAGCTCTTA
The DNA here is from genome assembly GCA_026826555.1 of Tolypeutes matacus. Classification (NCBI taxonomy): domain Eukaryota; kingdom Metazoa; phylum Chordata; class Mammalia; order Cingulata; family Chlamyphoridae; genus Tolypeutes; species Tolypeutes matacus. The sequence continues at coordinate 2,927,910 of JAKSZT010054023.1, read as the reverse complement.
TATTATTGTCTTAGTTCCATTGTGAGTTGATCTTTTATATAGTGTGAGTTAGGGGTACTTTTTCCTTTTCTTGTAAATGTAGATCCAGTTTCCCCTCACTATTCATTGAAGAGACCATTTTTGCCCCATTGAGAGCTCTTTGCCACCTTTTCAAAAATCAGTTCAGTGCAACTCTGGGATGAAAATGAGAGCCACTGAGTGTATAATTTGAATGGATTCTACAAAGCTTGGAATTACATAACAGAAGGGCTCCAGTGGTGGATGATGGACTGTGGTTAACTGGACAATTATAAAGATGTTTTCTCTTGAACAATAAATACATATTACTAATGTACAGTGTCAATAACTGGGTGGTTTGGAAGACAATATATCAAATGTAAGATATGGGCTATAGTTACTAGTAATATTTTGATGGTGTTCTTTCAGAGTTTATAACAAATGTTTCACAACCTTGCAAGGTGTTGGTGATGGAGTAATTTATGAGATACATATATTAATTTTAAGCTGTGTTCCTGTGGGTATGAACCCATTTGTAAATGGAGTTTTTGCGGATGCATTTTCAGCTAAGATGTGAACTCATATTTGAAAATAAGATCTTTTAAGTTCCTATTCTGGGCAACCTGAAGGAGTACAGGCATTAATCAAGATGACAGAAGGCTTTATTAAGAGAAGAAATTTGAACAAAATGAAAGGAAGAGAATTTGGAAGTCAGTGGAAAATGGAGAGTTTGTACTATAATGTGAGAAAAAGATAATTAATGAACCCCAATGATTTCAGCAAGTCAGCAACATAATGCTAGAGTTTGGGAAGAAAGCATGCTCTCACTTTTGCCTCCATTTTTTAATTTCTAACCTCTGAAATATGTGTGCTAATTCATTTCTGTTGCTAAGCAAACCAGTGTGTGGTGTTTGTAATAACAGCCTGGCAATCTAAAACAGTACCTCCAAAGACTTAGGAGAATTTCTAATTATGAAATGAAGGACTGAAATTTATGCCTCACCCTAACTTTGAAACCATGTTTTGCATAAATCCCCAATGGTCATAGCACACATTTCCCCAATATATTCCAAAATGGAATGGGCACTCTGAATCAATGACATATATTAACATTACATTGTTTATGGTATTGCAAATTTTTTTGACAAAATGAGGCCCATGGGGAAGCAAATGTGGCTAAAGCAATTGAGCTCCCACCTACCATATGGAAGGTCTGAAGTTCAGTTCCCAGTGCCTCCTGGAGAAGACAAGCAAGACAGTGAGCTGGCATAATGGGTAGGTACACTGAGCTGATGCAACAAGATGATTCAACAAGGAGACACAAAGAGGAAAAACAATGTGAGACAAAACAAAGCAGGGGCCTGAGTTGGCTCAAATGATTGAGTGCCTCTCTCCCACATGGGAGGTCCCAGGTTTGGTTCACAGTGCCTGCAGAAGGGAAGATGAGTAGACAAAGAGATCACACAGTGAATGAACACAGAGAACAGACAGTGAGCATGAACAACAAGGGGAGGGAAATAAATAAATAATAAGTCTTTAAAAAATTGAGGCCCATGGACAATACCCAAGTTAAAATATTTAATACAACCCAATATATACTAAAATGGTCCCTCAAGGATTGAAACCTGCTATATAAAGTGCACAGAAATGCACAGAAATTTATTGGAAGTGCACCTCCACTTATCAGCACTATCAGGACTGTTCTTAAATTTGGAAAGAATTAATGGCAACTCACAATGGACTATTATAACCATAATGCCATGATTCCAAACATTATGATACCCATACTCAAACTTACTCTAATTATTGGTTCCTGCCAATGCTGAAAATTATTTTGTTTAGGTATATTTGGGTAATATCTGTTGATTGCACATTTCAACAAACTTTCAGTTGCAACCAAATGGAATTTTTGAATAAAATAACCTGTATATATCAGTAAATATAAAATATAAAATAACCATGAAATCATTGAAAATTATCTGTGTATATGTTACCAGAAAACAAATTTTTAAAGGCCTAAATCTCTATAACACAATCAGTGAATCCTAATGTAAACTATGAATTATAGTTAATACTATAATTATAATAATATTTTTTTCGTCAATTGCAGCAAAAGTAACACACTAATGTATATTGTTAATATTAATTAAACCCGAGTGGGGGAAATGTATATGGGAACTTTGCATATTATACATGTATACATATAAACATTTGACTGAATTAAGAATATATATTATAATTATTATATTACAAATATATATGAATATATTGTATCATTATTCTTGAACAAATATATTTAGTAATAAAGAAGCTATTAGATTTAAATTTGAATATTAAATTTTGTATTGATATCTGGACGTAATTCAGTGTTTACTTGTGTTGCTCTGCCTATGGTTTTATTTTCCATGATAAACTGATAGAACCACATTTATTTGTGTTATTTATCTCTGTAGGTATGGCAGCTGCACTTTTCTATTCATTTGAGAGATCCTCTAACAGACCCCACAAGGTGGCTATTTCCACCTCCACCTACTCCACTGGTAACAATGGTTGGTTCATGGAACAGCACTTTCTTTCATTAAAAAAACCCACATGGACACCTCCAGGATGATTTCTATAGCTGTCCCTTTAATGCAAATTCTGCAAAATCATATTAGCCTCAAATGACATTTCATGGACAGACTCTGGTCCACCTGCCCTTAAAGATTCAGTCAACAATTTCAGCTGATTCTTGTTTTCTCTCCCAGAGCAAGACACCTGCATGAGTTGACAAAGTGTTCACTCCACCTGCTGAGAGCCCCCTCTATGCTACTCACCTCAGGACCCATGCAATGTCCTGAACATTGAAGACTCTTTATATGACTGTTCATGAAGACCAAGAAAGGAAATAATTTGGTGGGATTCACTATAAATGACAAAGCAATTTTATATTGCAAACATTTTGAAATAAATAAAAGATTGTGAATATGCCTAACAAAACCAACCAAACAAAAACAATAACAAAAAACAGGGTGCAATAGTTGAACTTGCCCCAGAATGTGACTTATCCTGCCCTGGCTAACAGATAAGCAACATGGCTCAACTACCCTCAACCATCCAATCCTGACAACATCACATCTACATCCCCATAGAAGACTGAAGGGCTTCCCCCACAGCTAGTCCAAGCTTTACTACTTTATAATATGGAGGGGAAATAAATGAATGAGTATAGTGATGGAGAGGGTAAAGAAAGAAACCTGGAGTTCTAGACAAATGGCTGTCTAAGAGAAGTCACTTCATGTAGCTCTTTTTCCACTTCTTGTGTGTTGTTATCATCATAGGGAACAAAGAAACATCTCAAAAACCTAGTCTTATCTTCCAGAGCTCACGGCACAGGGAGGCCCATCAGCTGCTCTCTGCAAAGCCACAGATGACACATGGCAGTTTGAGCATCATAAGAGATCAACAGTATATTACATCACATTATGACCAAACAACCATTATCTGCATGGATAGAAATTTGCATTTCTCATATGGTCCTACACACAGAGGACAGAAGAGAGGATCCCAGCGAGAGGAGAATGAGGAAATCCCTCCCTTCAGCCTTTCACAGGTTCCTGTACTAGCCACAGCCTGAGCCTCAACCTGAATTCCAGGTAATGGGCCTGAGCCTTGGGATTTAGACCACAGGAACCGCAACATCCATGGACAAGGAGCAAAAGAAACAAAGGGAATGTGAGAAGAAATGTTAGGGTAAAATTGGAATATTAGACAAATATGTAATCAGATCACTAAATTTGATGTGCACACACACATTTGTATAAGCAGGAGTGAAATTTGAAATCATTAAAATCTAGACCCTGGAGTAACTCCTTTCTTGTTTCTCATATTAATCACAGAGTCTTTATGGAGACTCTTACTGGGTTCCCTGCCTTTGGTCTCACTGTGAAAGATTCACAGAATACCTTGAACTACACAGAATTCTGAACCTGCCAACACTGGCAAGTCCCTTTCAGACTTCATAAGGGAAAGGTGAAAAATTTTGTAGGTGATGGTGCTTCAATGCGTTGCAACAATTCTTGAATTCCTGACCTCACTGATAGGTTCAGGAACTTCAATCTGCACCCTGTGGAGTGAGCTGGAGAAGAAGCCCCAGACTCTGACAGGACACCAGCCCTTGACCACCTCCCTCCAACTGTTCCTGCAGCTACTCCTTGTGCTCAGTGGGTCCTGAGCATCCCCTCTCAGTTGCCCCACAGAAGAGGTTTATGTCTGGGTTAGCATTGCCTTCCCCCACTGTGTGTTTCACTTAGTAATAAATGTCTGTGTCTTCAGATACCAGGTTGTTCATTTGCAGATACAGCTGGTTCTTGGTCTGTCCCTGGAGGTGGTGAATTTTCCCTTTACAGAGTCTGCATAGCATGTGGTATGACCACTACCACTAATAACTGAGACCCACTCCAGTCCCTCTCCTGGAGCCTGGCAGACCCTATGCATGTCATAGTCAGCAAAGGTGAATCCAAGGCTTATGAAGAGAGGCACAGAGGCCCTCTGGGCTTTTGCACATGGTCCCCACACTCCATCAGCTGCACATCACACAGTTTACCTGTCAACAGACATTAAAGCTGCCACAGTAAACAAAGCTTCTGACAAAAGTGCTCCTAGGGATATCTGGGCAACATAGGCAAGCCACATGGCCTTCTGAAATCAACATCCTCTCATTGGGCCCTATCTGGGAATGTATGTAAATCTATTTCCCCAGTATAACATAGTTATACTCCTTTATAAACTTCCTAATGATGAGTCTTCTACTCCTTTTTTCTAAATGTACAATTTACCTAAGTATAGTTCTCAGAGAGTAAAAAAGTTCTGTATTGTTCATATACTTGTTGAGCCCTGAAACCTAGCAGATATGCAGTCAATTCTTACTCTCCAGTTCTTCAGGCCTGCCCTGGATAACCAGCAAAACAAAGAAGATGGGCTAGACCCCTCCCCCAAAAAACCAACAAGCTGTGTCTTCAACTGCAAACAGAACAATTCCATTTCCTTGTCTAATAATATCTACCTGCCTTCTCAGGCAGAAACAGTCAGAGCACATATATTCCAAACCCCCAAGATTGAGGAATGAGCAAAAATGTGAAGGACATTAAATCATATCTATTGATATTGTAGTTGATAACTGCGTAACATAACACTGAAACAAAAAATACTTTTTATTTTTTTATTTTTTAAATAAACTTTTTATTTTTTTAAAAAGATACTTAGATTACATAAATGTTATATAAACAATATAGGAGATTCTCATATGCCCTGCTCCCTACCCCTCCCACATTTCCCACATTAACAACATCCTTCATTAGTGTGTACATTTTTATAATTGAACAAATTTTGGAGCATTGCCACTAACCATGGATTATAGTTTACATTGTACTTTACATTCTCTCCCACACAATTTTGTGAGTTATGGCAAGATATATAATGGCCTCTATTTGTCCTTGTAATGTGATTGCTAAAAACAACTTAGAGACTTGATATAATATCTTCTTTTTCATTGCTGAAAAATATTACAATGTTACTGTTAACTGTAATCCATAAATTATGTTTTAATTTTTCTGTGTATCTCCATATTCTTAAAACCTTGTAAAAAAAGAACGTTCTTATACTATTAATCACACTCTTCATCCACAACCAGAATTCCTATGTTTTACAGTCCCTACATCATTCTCTAGCTTCCTTCCAAGTGAAATATTACAGCCATAGACTAATAACTGGGTGGACTGAGGGGGAAATACACCAAATGAAAGATATTGGCTATAGTTAATAGTAATATTTTTATGATGCTGTTTCATAGTTCATAACATTGTTTTATAACAATTCAGGGTGTTGGTGTTGGGGTAATTTCTGGGAGCACTGTATGATGATATGCATGCTTGTTTTGTAAGTTCACAACTTTTAATATATACCTTATTATTTATGGATGCTCCTGTATGAATGATAAACCTCAATTAAAAGCTAAAAAGACAAATTAGGGACACCACAATGCCAAAACAGGTGTAGAACTAACTGCAATTAAATACCACTTCATTTTATGCCCACAAAGATATACATCAATCTTAAAAAAAAAAAAAAAAAGTAAATAAGTGCTGACAAAAATGCAGACTTTGGAAACTTCATAAATTGTGGGTGGGAAAGTAAAATGGTGAATCCACTAGAGAAAATATTTTAGAGGTTCCTGAAAAATTTATGTTCAGAATTAACATTTCTCACAACTCTACTTCTATGTAAAAATCCCAAAAAATAGAAAACAGGGACTCAAACAGATACTGTACAACTCAATGTCCATAGCAGTATTATTCACAATAGCCCAAAGGTAGGAACAATCCAAGTGTCTATCAACAGATAAATGGATAAACAAAATGTGGTGTACACCTACAATGGAGTATTATTAAAATAACGCATGTCTGATACATGTGACGACATTGACAAATCTTCAAAATGGAAACATCCTGCTGAGTAGAATAAGTCAGTCACAAAAAAACAAATATTATGTGATTCTACTTATAGGAAATATCTAGAATGAGCAATAGAGACAGGAATTAGATTAGAGATATCAGGAGCCTGAGGAACAGGGAAATGGGAGAAATTACAGTTATACTGTGAATGGAATTTAAATGTATATGAAAAGTATTGGAAACTTTTATTGTTTAATGAAATTCAGAAAACTTGCTTTTAAAAGTTTAATTCTGGACTTTAATTGGAGGAAACAAATAGGAAATTTTCATTTTTAATGCATAGGATTATATTCTTTTATTTTTCTTTTAATAATGAGTATGCTTTTGGAAGACATGGTTTCCTAATACCTTTAAAGACCTCCTTTCTGGTAATAAAATTCAAAGATCAGGTAGTGGATGTGGCTCAAGTGCTTGAGCTCCCACCTACCACATGGGAGGTCCCAGGTTCATTTCTTGTTGCCTCCTAAAGAAGACAAGCAAGATAGTGAGATGACATGATGGGCTTGCATGGTGAGCTGACACAGATGATGCAATGAAAGACACAAGAAGGAAAGTGTAATAAGAGACATAACAAAGCATGGAGTGGAGGTGGCACAAGTGATTAGGTGTCTCTCACTCACATTGGAGGTCCCAGGTTTGGTTCCTGATGCCTTCTAAAAAGAACATGAGCACATAACAAGGGGTGGGAAAAAAATAAATAAATAAAAATTCAATGATGAACTGTGTTGGTATTAAGGAAGTTTAAAAAAAGTAGATTCACATATAGTCTCACAGACACAAATACACACATGAAAGCACAAACACAAATACAAGCATGTATATTCACATTGTTATATCACCAGTTTCTCAATAATATTGACATGGAAAATTGACAAAAGGAAAGCCCAGCTCAGCACATGCTTCATGCTGCCTTCTCTTCTTTAGTCCTGGGCACAGAAAAGGGAGAGCTCAGGGGAGGGGAAGGGGGCTTCTGTCATTGTTACAAGGTCTGGCCCTGGGTGGTTTTAAAATAGTTTATCTATCTACTTCTGAGTATATTCCCAAAGCTTTAAGGGAGATAAATAAAATTGATGACACTAACATTCATTTCAAAGAGAAAAAAATCTCACCTCTCCACCAGTGTTGGAATGACTTTTCCTTGTGTGGGTATGAAAGATGGAAACCAAGATGATTACTGATTATGGGGTTCTAGACAAGAATTGACATTCTCTAATACATTACTGTATATTGAAAACTTACCGTTTTGGTGAGTTTATTATATCAATTCAGCAGAATCTGAGGATAGAGGGTGTCAAATTAAATGTTAGCACTTTTCTCTAACCAAACTTACAACAATTTAAAAAGAGAAACAGGTGTTAGGAATATGGGGATTAAGTTACAACTTCTATTTCCTAGGCTTGTGAATTGCAGAAAGAGCTGAGGTGTGATAGCCTTATGAGGTTCCCAGTTCTGACCCCTTCACTAGATAGACATGAGCAGCACTCAATGGCAGGGGAAGCTCAGTGTCTCCCAACATGAGGAACACCCTGACTCTATTTATCCACAGCTGGTGTTCTCTGCACACTTCAAGGTCTGCAGCATCCATGTCTCCCCACACTGAGCAGTTAGGTAAATCTCTGCTATTCTGAAGGGAAAGCAGGGGATAGTGTGCAGAAAGGGACTATATTATTGTATTCCAAGATCTCTGTACAGGGAGAGAAATCAATAAAATTGGGAGCACATGTCAATACTTTACATTTAACAATTCTTAATGAGACAGACATTTGTAAGTAACAGCCTATAGCATGACATCAAGGAATAATGTATTTGTGTTGAATGGGATCAATTAAGTTGACTGCAGGTACATGCTTGATTCTGTCATCAAAAAGAATATAGTGAGGCAATATGGCATCGGTTCAGGAGGGCACTTGCTGACTAGCATTCTGAGGATGGCCGATTGTGGACAGGGTACTACCCGGAGGTCTGTGCTGTAAGTGCACGGGGCGAGAAGCTTGAGACATCTATCTGCAGGCAGATTGATGGCGTGGACTGATTGGTAGAGATTCGTGAGTTTTAAGCCTGCTTGTGGTGGTTAACACAGACAGCTGAGCCCCACACTCAGGGAAAAAGGCTGGTTTGAGCCGTGACTCCTGCATGGCAAGCCAGTGTGAGGGAGCATTCTCTGAGAGAGGGAGGGTTCTGACAGAAGGTGGAGAGGGGTTTACCTTCTGTGGATTTGGCTGCCTGGACTCGCTAATAGCTTTGGGGAGCAGATAAGCCAGCTTGAAACAGTGCCATGCTGAGGGGAGAGGCAAATCTACTGAGGAAGCCTGATCTACCCAGCAGCTGGGTGAAACTGAGGCTTGGCTCCAGAGGGGCAGTGTCAGCCAATCTTATCGCTCTGCACTGACAAGCATCAGAGCTTCAGCTCCCCTGAAGAGGCCAAGAAGTGGGAAGTGCTTGATTAGTTTTCACGTGCCTAGTTAGGGTCCCCTCAGTGAAGGGGGTGGTTTAGAAGTGGACTTATTTTGAGTCCCTTATTTCACCAAAAAATAAAAAATAAAAAGAAGACATTCACTTAAAAAAAATGGATTCTTCTTTTTAATTTAGTTTAATAGCTAAAATCTGCCTCAAAACCTGCAGATAGAACCCTGCAGAGAAATTGATAAACACAAGCAGGCTGAGAGGTTCCACAAGGACCATAGAAGGAACACTGTTCCTCCTTAGCTTTGTTTGACTGCTTGCTTGTGTAGTTCTTTGCTTTTTCTCTTTTTATTTGTTGTCTCTTGCTTTTCTTTCCTCTTTCCTCCCCCCCTTCTTTTTATTTTTTCTTAATTAGATGCTGCTAGCTTGTCTCTTCTTTGATGTGCTTCTTCTTCAGTGATTTCCCATTCTCTGTTTATACTGATTTTGCCTCACAAACTATCTATTCCCATTCCATCATCTTTCGGCCTTCTGCTTTCTGTTGTAGTTTATACACACCACGGTTTTTCATTATCCCACATCTTAAAGGTATCGATTTCTATTCTATCTATTTGGTTTTCTTCTTTTTTTAAATTAACTTTTTACTTTCAGCCCTTTCTTCACTCTTTCTCTCCGTCCTCATCATTCTAGCTTTCTAAATCATTATATAGATATTCCTCTATTTGGTTTCCCAATCCATTGTAGGTACTCCACTTTTTTCCCAATTATTCTACACTGCCAACATGAATTAAATATTCATTTCACTAAGTCTTATTTGACCCCTCTTCTAACGTTTATCAATATTACTATTATCCTTCTTACTTTCCCACATCTTTTGGTTCCTCGGGCCCTAATCTTTTGTGTTCAAGGTAACAAAGAAAGAAGTAAGGAAATAAAATAAGAAGAAAAACTGTCAAAGAGAAAACTTAACACACACACACAACCACGAGCTAAATAAAAGTCTAGAGCAGAGAGAGAAGATAATCAACTGAATAAACCCATCAAGACAAAATGATGACTAGACGGCAACAAAAAATTACAAACCACACTGAGAAACAGGAAGACATGGACCAGTCCAATGAACAAAATAAAACCAGGAAGAGATGCAAAACATCAAACAACTAATCAAAGCCTTCCAAAAAAAAATAATGGACCAACTTAATGAAGTGAAGGAAGAGATTAAGGATATAAAGCAGACACTGGGAGAACATACTGAAGAAATTGTAAACACATGCAAAAAGATAACGAATATGATGGTGATCAATGGCACAATCCAAGAAATCAAAAAGACACTGGATTCCCATAACAGCAGATTTGAATAGGAAGAAGAAAGAATTAGTGATGTGGAAGACAGTACATCTGAAATCAAACAGATAGTAGAACAGATAGATAAAAAGATAGAAAAAATCCAGCAGAGACTCAGGGATTTAACTGACAACACAAAACGCAAAAATATATGCATTATGGGCATCTCAGAGGAGAAGAGAAGAGAAAGGGAACAGAAGGAGTGTTGAAGAAAATAATGGCTGAAAACTTCCCAACCCTATTGAAAGAGATGGATGTGCAGATCCAGGAAGCACAGCGCACCCCAAACAGTATAAATCCCAACAGGCCAACTCCAGGACATATACTTGTCAAAATGCCCAATGCTCAAGACAAACAGAAAATACTCAAGGCAGCAAGAGAAAAGAAAACCATCACATACAAGGAAAGCACAATAAGATTAAGTGCTGATTTCTCATCTGAAAGCATGAAGGCAAGAACACAGTGGTATGACATAGTCAAAGTACTAAAATTCCAGCCACGAATTCTCTATCCAACAAACTGGCATTCAAAAATGATGGAGAGTTCAAAATATTCACAGATAAACAGAAATTAAGAGAGTATGTCAATAAGAAACTGGCACTTCAAGAAATACTAAAGGAAGTTCTACAAGTTAAAGGAAAAAACAAGGGAGAGAGAGTTGGAGGAGAGTTTAAAAACAACTAAAAATACAAAAACAGAAACAAAATAACATATGTCATACATTAACCCGAAGAAAATATGGCTGAAATAAGAAATTCATTGCAAGTAATAACACCGAATGTTAATGGTTTAAATTCACCACTCAAGAGACACAGATTGGCAGAATGGATAAGGAAATATAATCCATCTAAATGCTGTCTACAAGAAACCCACCTTCGACCCAGGGAATCAAGGAAGCTGAAAGTGAATGGCTGGAAAACAATTTTACAAGCTAACAATAGACAAAAAAGGGAAGGAGTACCTATTCTAATATCAGACAAAATAGACTTTAAATGCAAAACTATTGTAAGACACAAATGGACAATATCTATTAGTAAAAGGGGTAATCTCTCAAGAAGAGAGAACAATCATAAACATTTACACACATTTAATACACTATTATCATCATTAGACAGAATATCTAGACAGAGAATCAACAAAGAAATAAAGACTCTCAACAATACATTAGAGGACCTGGACTTAATAGACATATACAGAACACTACACCCAAATACAGCAAGATTTACATTCTTCTCAAGAGCACATGGATCATACTCCAAGATAGGCCACATGTTAGGCCACAGAAAAACTCTCAATGAATTCAACAAGATTGAGTTTATACAAAATAATTTCTCTGATCACAATGGAATGAAATTGGATATCACTAAAGGCCAGAGAAACAGGTTAGGCACAAGGATATGGAAGTTAACAACACACTCTTAGACAAACAGTAGGTCAATGAGGAAATCTCAAAAGAAATCAGTAACTACCTTGAAACCAATGAAAACGACAACACAACATGTCAAAACCTATGCAATGCAGCCAAAGCTGTCCTGAGAGAGAAGTTCATAGCCATAAATACATATATTAAAAAAGAAGAAAGCGCTAAAATTGAAGGCCTAACTGCACACTTGGAGGAATTGGAAAAACAATAACAAACTAAACCTAAAGGAAGTAGAAAGAAGGAAACATCAAAGATTAGAGCAGAACTAAATGAAATAGAGAATAAGAAAGCACTAGAAAAAATAAACAAAACCAAAAGCTGGTTCTTGGAGAATATCAATAAAATTGACAAACCCTTAGATAGACTAACAAAGAAAAAAAAAAAAAAGAACAGATGCAAATACACAAAATAAGGAATGAGCAAGGAGATATCACTACTGACCCCACAGAAATAAAGAGTATCATAAGAGGACACATTGAAAAAATATATGCCAACAAGAATGATAATTTAGAGGAAATGGACAAGTTTTTAGAATGTCACAAACAGCCTACATTGATGAAAGAAGAAATTGATGAACTCAACAGTCCAATTACAGGTAAAGAGATAGAATCAGTCATCAAAAACCTCCCAAATAAGAAGAGCCCAGGACCAGATGGCTTCAAGCTGAATTCTACCACACATTCCAGAAAGAGCTAACACCAATTCTGCTTCAGCTCATCCAAAAAATAGAAGTAAAAGGAATATTTCCTAACTCATTCTATGATGCCAACATTACCCTAATACCAAAACCAAACAAAAATACTGCAAGAAAAGAAAATTACACACCAATTTCTCTAAGGAACCCAGATGCTAAAATCCTCAACAAAATACTTGTTAAATGCATTCAACAACATATCAAAAGGATTATACACCATGACCAAGTGGGTTTCATCCCGGGTATGCAAGGATGGTTCAATATATGAAAATCAATCAATGTAATACACCACATAAACATATTGAAAGAAAAAAATCACATGATCATCTCTATAGATGCAGAAAAAGCATTCGACAAAATACAGCACTCTTTCTTGATAAAAACACTGCAAAAGATAAGAATAGAAGGAAACTTTCTGAATATGACAAAGAGTATATATGAAAAACCCAAAGCTAAGATCATATTCAATGGTGAAATCCTAAAACCTTCCATCTGAGATCGGGAACAAGACAGGGATGCCCACTATCAACACTCCTATTTAACATTGTCTTAGAAGGCACTGAGGCAAGAAAAGGATATAAAAGGCATCCAGATTGGAAAAGAAGAAGCAAAAATTTCATTATTTGCGGATGACATGATATTATACGTAAATGCCCTGAGAAATCTACAACAAAGCTTCTGTAACTTATAAAGGAGTTCAGTAATTTTGCAGGCTCTAAAATCAATGCTCAAAAATTTGTAGTATTTCTGTTCACCATAATGAGCAATAGTTACAATAGTTACTAAAAGAATCAAATATCTAGGAATAAATTTAACTTAAGATGTAAGGTACTTATATACTGAAAACTACAAACACTGTTAAAGGAAATCAAAGAAGACTTAAATAAATGGAAGAATATTCACTGTTCATGGATAGGAAGACTAAACATCATCAAGATGTCTACCCTACCCAAACTAATCTACAGATTTAATTCAATCCCAATTAAAATCAACACTGTATTTTTTAAGGAACTGGAAAAACTAACTACAAAATTTATTTGGAAAGGTAAGAGGCCCCATTTTGTCAAAGACATATTGGAAAAGAAAAATGAATTTGGAGGTATCACATCACCTGACTTTAAAACATATTACAAAGCTACAGTGATCATAACTGCATGGTAGTGGCACAAGGATAGACCTACTGACCAATGGAACTGAACTAAGAGTTCTGATATAGATCCTCGCATATACAGTCATCTGATATTTGACAAGGCCACCAAGCCCACTCAGTTGGGAGAGAATGGCCTCTTTAACAAGTGGTGCTTGGAGAACTGGATATCCATATCCAAAAGAATGAGAGTTTAACTCCATCTCACTCCTTATATAAAAATCAACTCAAGATGGATCAAATATCTAAATATAAGAGCCAAAACCATAAAGACCTTGGAAGATAATGTAGGGAAGCATCTACAGGACCTTGTAATAGGAAATTGGGTATTTGGGAATACCCAAAGCAAGAGCAGCAAGAGAAATAATAGATAAATGGGATCTCCTCAAAATTAAAAACTTTTGCACCTGAAATGATGTTATTAAGAAAATAAAAAGAGCCTATCGAATGGGAGAAAATATTTGGCAAACATATATCTGATAGGAACCTAATATCCTGCACATATAAATAAATTCTACACTTCGAAAATAAAAAGACAAACAGCCCACTTAAAAAAATGGGCAAGTGACCTGAAAAGACTCTTCTCCAAGGAAGAAATACAAATGGCTAAAAAGCACATGAAAAAATGCTCAACATCGCTAGCTATTAGGGAAATGCAAATCAAAACTATAATGAGATACCATCTTATACCCAATTGAATTGTGGCTATTAAAAATGCAGAAGACTATATTTGTCGGAGAGGATGTGGAGGAATAGGAACCCTCATCCACTGCTGGTGGGATTGTGGAATGGTTCAGCCACTGTGGAGGACAGTTTGGCAGTTCCTCAGGAAACTAACAATAGATCTTCCATATGATCCAGTGATTCCACTGCTGGGTATATACTCAGAAGAATTGAAAACAAAGACACGAAGAGATATATGCACACCGATGTTCATAGCAGCATTGTTCACCATTGCCAAAAGTTGGAATCAGCCCTGGTGCCCATCAACAGATGAATGGATAAGCAAAATGTGGTACATATTTACAATGGAATATTACTCAGCTGTATGAAGGAATAAGTGTTAACACACGGAATAACATGGATGAATCTTGAAGACCTTATGTTGAATGAAGCAAACCAGGCATTGAAGGATGAACAATATATGAACTCACTGATTTGAATTGAGGAAAGTGAGCAGTCTCTGAGAACCATTGTCTGAAAGATAGGTTAACAAGGGAAAGAAAGAGAAGAGTAGGCTTTGAGCCATCACCCATATGGGCATAATCTATGGTAAAGTGATAGAGTATAGTTGTATATTGAAGGATAGGACAGATGGGTACTAATATTCCTGTGTTTGGTGGTGCAGGGTAGACAGGTGGGTAGATTAAGATGGGCAGGTTAGAATACCTAGGGCATGTAACTATGAATCTTGTCATTCCATGAGTCAAGACAGGGGAGTGTCATATGCCCCGGAGGGATGGGTTGGATGGAAGAGAAAAGATCAAATTGTGTATTTAGTGGTCATGGGAAATGTTTTTCATTACCTTACAGTAATGGACACAGGACATGGCAAATATCATCAAAAATTATTAAAATGTAACACTAAATTGTAAAGTATACTGTAAAGTATTGACAATGATTAGTTGGTATATTTCACTATCTGTATAACAGTATAACAATGCTAACATCCATTTTAAAAAAGGTTTTAATAGGGGGTGGGGAAGGGGGAGGAAGTTTGGGTATGTGGGAGTCTCTAGTATTCCATGTGTGACTTTGCTGTGACCTAAAACTTCTTTGAAAATTAAATGAAAATTTGGGAGACACTGGGGAATGCGTGGTGGAAGGTGCCATGGTACAGACTGGACAACTGATAATGCAGTGATAAAAGGCAAATTTTTTTTTCCTTTTTTTTACAAATATTGGTTTGTATTGTGAAAAATTTGATTTTTACCCACAATAAAAAAAGAAAAAAATAAAATGTCAATCTAACAACAACAACAACAACAAAGAATATGCTATAACCATGTTTTCTTGTTTTAAAAGCAGTATAGGGAAGTGGATATGGCTCATGTGAATGTGCTCCCATGTACCATATAGGAGGTCCAGGGTTTGATTCCTGGGACCTCCTGGTGTTAGGCAAGCTGTCCTGCACAGTGAGCTTGCCTGAGCTGCATGCTGGCCAACATGGAGTACTAGCCCATAGAGAGTGCTGGCCCATGTGGAGAGCTGGTGCAGCAAGATGACATAACAAAAGTAGACACAGAGAGAAACAAGAGATGCAGTAGACCAGGGAGCTGAGGTGGCACAAGAGATTGAGTGCCTTTGTACACTCTGGAAGGTCCCAGGATCAGATCCCAGTGTTGTCTAAAGAGAAGGCAAGCAGACATAGAAGAACACAAAGAGAGCAGACAGCAAGTGCAAAAAATGAGGGGCAGGGGATAAATATTTTAAAAAATAGCAGTATATGTTATGTTGGCTCTGAGAATGCACAGGCAGGGACATAAAGACCCAGTGTCTGGCCTGTGTTCCTCACCACTAGACCTGATGGCTCCCCTGAACCAACTCAAGGACAGAGTTGGACATGCCTAGACAGACTTGTAGCATCCCCTTTGTGTAATGAGAACATGTGTGATGTTGCTACATCCTTTGTGTCTAACAAAAGAATGTAGAGAGAACCAGTGTTCATGCAGATATATTTAAAGTGCTCTCTGGCATTTCACAGGCCATGATTTTTCTACTTCTCCATCATATTCATCTACCCATTTGTTTATTTGTATCAGCTTTATTGAAGCATAATTGACAGATGATAGTCCTCATATTTCTAAGTGTAACCTTTCCTAAGTCTTTACATATATGTACACATGTGCAACCATCACCACCACCTCTACAGTGAGCTCCTAAAAATGTTCATTCATTATTCTCTAATTTCTGCCTTCTACTCCTTCCCTTATAATTAATCTTTTAAAAATTAGTTATATTAAGATATAAATCATATACTGTAAAATTCATCCATTTAAAGCATATACTTCAATGGCTATTGATTTATAAAACAATATGTGCTACCATTGCCAGAGTCAATATTAGAATATTTCCATTGATTTCACAAAGAAAAAACATATCCTCTAACATCAGCCTAGCCTTTTATGTCATATTTAGCCCTAATAAACAATAAATCTCCATAGATTATCCTGTTCTTGGCTTTAATATGAAAGGAATCATAACTTATGTGGGAATTTATGACTAGCTTCTTTCAGTTATCATATTCTTTTCATCATTCAACCAAGCGATAGTGAGCATCAATACTACATTTCTATTTTTTTAACAAAATCAATTATTTGCATGACATATGTATAACCTAAAATTTTCACTTTAACCCCTTTCTTGTGTATAATTGAAGGATATTCATTAAATTCTAATTTTGTGTCAGAAGCACCAATAAATATTACCAAAATTTTTCATCATCTCCTACAGAACATCTGTACCCATTAATAATTAACTCCCATTTTGATCCTGAATCTGGTAATCTCTAATCTACTTCCTGTGTTTATGAATTTGCATATTCTAGGCATGCCATGTAAGTGTAATCATACAATACTTTTCCTTTTGTATTGGGCTTATTTAATTAAAAAATACATTTCAATATTCATCCTGTTATAGCATGAGTCTTCCCTTTGTACAAGTAAATGATTTTCCATTGTGTGTATCCATTTGTTCATCCATCCATCTGTTGATTGAAATCTGGTTTGCCTACAACTTTTAGCTATTGTAAATGCTTCTGCTTTGAACTTTGCTGCTCAAATATATATTTGAATCCCAGTTTTTGATGTTTTAGGCTATATTCCTGTAAGTGGAATTGTAATTTCATATGATGATTTTTTATTTAATAATTTGAGGACCTGCAGGTCTGTTTTCAAAGAGACTTGATTATTTAACATTCCCACCAGTATTGCATTAGGGTGCCTCTTTCTGCACATCCTCTTAAATATGTGTCACTATCCTAGTATTTGTTTCTACCCCTCCTTCTGGGTGTTCAATGGTATTGTATTGTACTTTGATTTGTTTCCTTGATGACAAGTCATGTAACACTATTTTTCATGTATTTATTAATCACTTGTACATCTTTGTGCCATTTTTGTTGAGATGTATAAAATAAGCATATTCTGTATACAAGTCCATTATTGGATGTATTATTTATAAATGTTTTCTCCCATTCTATGGGTTCTATCTTTTTTATTAATACTTTTATTTTTAAAAAATGTTTTAGGTTACATAAATGTTGCATAAAAAATAATGTTGGTTCCCTTAAATCATTAATTATTAATTTTGAGAAAGTCAAATTTAATAATTGGTAAATTTGTTAGAGTGAGCCTCCGAGGAACCAGATCACTACTGCATTGCATGCTTTTCCTCCAAAATAAAGAGGGATACACACACACACACACAAACACAGAAAAGCAGAAAAAATGCAAAACCAACAAAATTCCTCTCTCCAAGTGGTTCTTGGGGAGATGGAGAGCATCCATTGTAGAAATACACCCACAGCAACTTTCCTAGCTCTACTACAGAACAATGAATTAACCTGCATGTGGAAGGTAAAATAAACCAGTATACTATGGCCACTGTTGGGATCCAATAGAAAGAGGGAGGAAACAGAGGCCATCATGGAAATTATGCCCAGAACCACTTCCCCTCTCCTCACTGTGGAATGAAAGCCTTAACTGGAGATGAAGGACTTTGAAATAGGCAGTTGAAGTCACTGGTGAAAAACCATGCAGCTTGGGAGGAAACAATTGGGAAAAAGCTACTGTATCCTAGGGAGGGGGTATGTGATAAGCCAATTGCTGCACCAGGAAAAGGGACAGGTGCAACTTGAGTAGTATTCACAACAAAGTCCATTTTCTCATAACTTAGCCTTTCCCCAGGAAAGTTATATCAGAGATTACAACAGGTAAGGAGCCAGGTAGGCTTAAGGTGATAGTTGTGATCAGGAAGGGTGTGCTTGCCCTTGGTCTGGAACCTATAGGTGCACTTGGGCCTGCACAATTGGAAACAGGAACAGTCATTCCTTAGACACAAGATACACAATGAGAAAGCTGTTTCTCACATGGAGATGCAGGGCAGGGTGGAGACAGTTGGAGTCATGCTCTGCTTTTCAGGATGTGCTGGAATATGAGGTCCAAGCACACATCTAAATAGGTCTGCATCCCTGTGAGTTCTGTCAGGAGAGCTCTGCCTTCAGAAGCCTGTGGTTGTGTGGGGACAATTAGGGGTGTGACAAGTTTTTATGATAACCTTACCTGCCTCACATTTAACATATACTGCTAATATATGTATGTATGTCTGCATTTTCATTCGGAGGTAATAATATGAAAAAAACTCTTCTGAGATGGAATTGTGCATACATCACAGCACAGCTTAGAAAATATGCAATGGCTTTTCTCTGGGGGTTACATGTTGTGGAGCAAAAATAGGGAAACCTGGGCAAGGCCAGAGAGCTCCCCAGCCCCAGTCTGCACTAGGCACTGGGGTTGGGTCCTGAGCAGCCCTGGTGGTGCCAAGTGTCCTAAGCAGGCTAGCCCTCTCCTGTGTCCTGAGGACTTCCTTTCATTGTGTAGTTTGCTCAGTCTTTTTGTTCTCAGTCAAATCCAGTTCATGATGGGCAGTTCAGGTCGCATGGTATAATGGTAGCCCGTGGCTAATTTCAGTCTCTATTATTAGTCAGTAGCAACCAAAAATCCCTTTCTCAAAAGGAAAGCAAGTCATTGCTCCAAGATCCTAAGGGTCTGCGCTGTGATAAATAAGTCAACCAAAGTCTCCACACAGCACTCTCTCTGCCCCAGCACTTCTTCCATATTGGAGCTGAAGGATCCTATGGACTAAGTGGAAGAGCAGCTTGTATGGCAGCCTGTGCCTTTGGCGGAGCCATCTCTTGTTTAGGTTCCCATACAAAGGTAGCAACATTTTTGGTCTTATACAAAATAGGTCAGCTGAAGAAACAAAAATGAGAAATATGTTGTCTCCCAAATCCTAAGTGGTCCATGGGGATTTTCCTTTTCTTTTCGTTGTAGGACTAGTAAAATGAAAAATTTTGTCCTTAACCTTATATGGAATATCTTTACAAGACTCACACCACTGGATGCCTAGAAAGTTCACTTAGGGGGAAATCCCCTGCATTTTGTAATATTTATTTCCTACCTGCATATACACAAATGTCTTAGCAATAAATCTTGACTAGTTGCCAATTCCTGCTCACAAGGTACAAGCAGTATAATATGATTGATGCAATGGATCTCTGGGCTTGCTTATTATGGAAGGGAATGGTAGCAGTTTCTATAAAGTTTTATATGTTTGGTTTGTAAAAGTGTCAGTGTGTCTAGGCTGCAGCTTGGTAGGACTGGAGAAGAAATGGGAGTGGCTGAATCAGTAGATAACTCTTTGACAAATTCTATATTTTATTATTTTACATTATATTTTTCACACGTTAATGAGAATGAGCCCAGAGGATCAAAAATTATACATCTTAGTGAATTTTTATAATCTTTAAATCATTGTTGCTCCCAACCAGTCAGAAAATAGAAATTGGCCAACTCCCCCAAGGACCTCATGACATCACAACCCTTCTTCCCTCCAACAGCTACCACTAACCTTGAACTTAGAGTCAGATCTCCACACTCTCCTTTATGGTTCATCAAGTTGTTGTACATCTGCTTACACTAAAATTTAGTGGTTATTTTTTTTTCACTGTTAAAATTTTTCATGTGCAAAGGCAGAACTTTTATATTTTATTTAGATGAAATTAATATAACATAAAATTAAACATTTCGAAGAGTGAAATGCAGAGACATTTAGTACATCCACAAGATTGCACTACCATCATTTGTATCTAGTTCCAAAATATGTACACCACACCAAAAAGATACCTCATACACATTAACTAGCCACTTCCCATTTTTCCCTCTCCCCAGGCCCTGGCTTTCAGTCTTCTGCTTTTCCTTTCTATGGGCTTACATATTCTGGACATTTCATATAAGTAGAATCATACATTTTGTAATTTTGTGAGACTGGTTTCTTTCATTTAGCAGAAAGTTTTCTAGGATCAGCCATAATGTAGTATTTATGTGACCTCCATTTATTTTTTGTGGATAAATAATATTTTATTGTATGGATATACCATATGTTTTTATCAATTCATCAATTGATGGACCTTTGGGATGTATTTACCTTTTGACAATTGTGAATAATACTGCTATGACCATTCTTGTATTAGTATTTGTTTGATGCCCGTTTTCAATAGCTTTTGGTATGTACATAGGAGAGAAATTACTGGCACATGTAGTAATTTTGCATAAGGATACTGAGTTCCCATTCATGTGTTCATTTATTCCTTTGACGCATATTTTCCCCCATTTTATTGTACTGCATTCCTTTTCTTGAGTAGTAAAAGATGGTATATATTTTGATGCAGTTCTCTTAAGGAATATATATTTTAGTTACATTCTTGAAATTTCCTATTTTCTATTCATTTCTTTCAGAAGACTATTTCAAATATTTTTTTTGGGGGGTGAAGTACAATTTATCACATTTAAAATGATTTAAACATTCAATTTTATATCGAATTAATTCTTGTTTTATCCATAGCACACATATTCTGTCCCATTACTCAATGTATCTATCCCTCTAGCTGCACTCTTGGTTATTGTAGAGAAATGAATTGAATTACCATTACTTACTGTTATTTTTCCAAATTATGGCAGTGAGAAAAACTTAGGTCCTGACAGAACATTTGCCCCTTTCCTTGACTGGTCCCCTGTACACAATGTGTCTTGAGTGCCCTTTGTACCTCAGCTCCCTTATATGCCCTGAAGCGAAGGTTTGTGCCTGGGTTCACCTGCCATCCCCTAAATGTGTATCTGCGACACAGTAATATATCACAGTAATATATCACAGGGCTCTTCTCAGTCATGTAACACAGCTGCAATCAGAACTGCTTCTTGGAATTGTCGCTAGAAATGGAGTGTGATTCTGGAAGGATGGGTTCTATTTTCTGACTCCACAATACCCTATTTTCCCATCCAATGAGCTTCTTCCTGAAAGCTGGCAAATCCAATGTTAGTAGAAAATACTGGTTGCTATGGAATAAACTGAGTCAGTGCAGATGAGATAGAGGTTCTGTGAGGGCTTCACTCCTCCTGAGTTTGACTTATGCAGCTGCACCTGGAATAGGGCACCAGGAAATAAGAAGGATCAATCCCTGTCAGTCACAGCAATCACAGCCATAGACACATGTCCCAAGTGAGAGACACTCAATTCAGAAGGCTGTCACCAGGGAAAGGAGAAGACCCAACAATCACATATTCTTCTAGACATTCAAAAAAGCATGATGTACAGGACTGTATCTGGTCTAAGAAAGAGAACATACGTGGAAAATGGGTGAAATCCAAAAATGTCATTTATTATATTATTATTATTATTATTATTATTATTATATTATTATTATTAGTGGTAAGTTAGTTTTGATTAATGTAGGCTGGATATAGAAGAGAAAATATTTATGGGATCTATAGGAAGTCTCTGTATATTTTCTCAGTTTTTTCTGTGAATCTAAAACTTTAAAGATATAAAATTATTTTACAAAGAAAAAAATGAAAGTTTAATTACTTAATCCTACCCTAGCTTGGGTTTAATTTTCAGAAGGAAAAGAAAGATATTGGTCACACAATATCTGTGGTTTTCTGGTGGTGCTTGATGTACTAGACAAAAAGTCACACTGTGCAATAAGTCAAAGATCAAAGTAAGGGGATGGAGAGACAGGGGCAGAGACCTCATTTTGCTCTAGAAGTGAAATAAATGCAGCTTTGAATATTCCTTACATTTCACTGGGGACTGAAATAAAGGAGAACCCAGACAAGGGGAAAACAAGTCTCCAGGGAAATGGTCTCTGGGGAGAGGGAGCCCCAGACCCTGAAAGTAAATGGTTCCCCACTCTGCACCTGCTCTTGAGGCTGAGTCCCATCCTTGGTCCTGAGCACCCCCTGCAGCCCATCTCCCTCCTGCAGGGGAGGTTTGTGTCTGGGCTCACACTGCCTTTTCCTCACTGTATCTCTTGCACAGTACTAAGTGGCTGTGCCCTCTGCACTCATGGAGCTCAGCTGCAGATAGTACTCATTCTTGGATGTCTCAGCAGTGATGGAGATGCAGCCTTAGAAAGCTGGGTTGTAGTTTGTGCTCCCTGTTTTGTGCCAGTACCCCATCCACTCCAGCCCCTTTCCAGGATGCTGGCAGGTCCAATTCCATTCATAACTTCTGGTGATGGAGCCCCCAGGGGCAGAGCAGGTGAGGGAGAGGGTTTGTGAAGGCTTCACCAGCCCTGGGCCTGACTCCTTCAGGGTGAGCTCAGACAAGACAACTGGGGAAAAGGAGAGTCATTGTGAGTCTGTCCTACCCCACAATCAAGCCCTGTGAACACCTGAATCTCCAAGACCCTCACCCAGGGGAGCTTCCAGCCGGCAGACGAGGAGCCCCAGCATCTGCATTGCCATGTGGAGGATGAAGACCCAACACACAGGCCCAGCTTGTGACATGGATTTCTTCTGTGAGGCCCCAGGGTGATTTGCATATGGGGTGTCTGTGAGTACAAGATTCTGAGCTGGTAGCAGTTACTGCATTTCCAAGATGCACCTGTTCTGGGTGGGTGGGGATGACACAGGCTGGCCCTGGTTTACTTGGCTTCAGCCCTGGCCCTGACATCCTTTAGACCTGTCTCTAGTGAGCGGTTCTGCAGTCTGAGCACAGAGAGCCACCTCAATCCCTAATGGCAACCCAGGTCACTTGTCACCCTTTCCCCAGGGTCTCCAATCACAGGAGGGGATAATGTTAGGAATCATCTCCAAGTATTGACATAAGAAAATTACTTCATCTGTGTCAATGCCTTAGAAGAAGTCCCACCATGAAACAATATGCCATAACTGTGAAGAGTCTGCATCAAAGCTTAGGATGGGAGTCAAAGGTAGAGAGCAGAGCAAAGCAGTTCTCAGATTGTAGGAGCCCAAGACTGCAGCACCTTCAAGGACAGGCAGGGCCAGCTCCATCAGCAAGTGGGCCCAGAGCAAGGGTGTATGGGATGGATAAAGTGCTAAGCAG
Source organism: Tolypeutes matacus (assembly GCA_026826555.1). Lineage (NCBI taxonomy): Eukaryota > Metazoa > Chordata > Mammalia > Cingulata > Chlamyphoridae > Tolypeutes > Tolypeutes matacus. Next base: position 2,904,289 of record JAKSZT010054023.1, on the reverse strand, counting down.
GGTGTGCTCCCATCAGAGACCTCATCCTGCCCTGCTCTGCTCTCACAGAGTGCCTGCTTTGCTTGAACAGAGCAAGGGCCTCTCACCATTCCCTGGATCATGGCCCCAAAGCTGAATGGCTGGAGGAGCTCTGTTCATATGAGCAGGAGGACTGGTCTCTGGTGCTCCTCAGACCCTCCTCACTGTGCCTTCTGAAGGAGGGGCTGTGACAGGTGCTCAGACCAGATCTCTGCCTATGAATTCAGCCTCCAGGATCTGAGTTGATGGCATCATTAACTGGATTCTCAGACCCAAGAGCCACCCACTGTCCTTATGTAAAGAAGAAAAAGGTCTTAAGGGTACTCAAATGTCTTGAGAAAGGATGATGTGGAAAAAGGTGTATCTTCATCTTGCAGAACCTGAACCTTTGAAAAAACTTGTCAGTTGTACATAAATCTCACAGTATCTGTCACTACCCTAAGAAAAGAATCATTGACCTCTTTCTTCACTCCATGAGTGTAATGGAAATTGCCTTTTTACTTAAGTTGGGTGGCATTGCTTCTCTGCTCAGGAACATGAACTTTTGTGAACTTAGAGACAAGGTGCAACAGAAGAGGAGGGTTACCAGAATTTCTGCAACCTGGACAGTGAGATCTCCCATCTGTTTTCAATATAGAAAGTTCCTGGGGATATCAGTAAGGCTTTATGTTGCCTGGCATGAAGAGATAAAAAGCATTTTTTTTATTAAAACTGACCAATATAAGATTAATAAAAATAATATGGTTAAATGTGGGTTCCTTCCAGATCTTTCTGCAAATCAAAAAACCTTGACAACATATATTAATTCTCTAATTATTTTCTTTGTGATGTTTTTCTAATTATGAAAAGCTACCAATGTTACAATTTTTGAGGAACTATGCAAAGCAAAATACAGATAAGTCAAGGATAAGCAAACAAATACTGGGTTAGGAAATAACCTGGAAGTACAAAAATATATGGAATAAAAATCGTATAACAAATTATTAAAATAAATTAAATTTCAATAAATTATTGAAAAAGGAATTGGAAGCATGACAAAGCTGATCTCCAGTCCAGAAATAGAAGAGTGCTATAACAGAAAGGTGCAGATAAGAAAGAGTATGCACTTGGATATTTTAAATAATATTGGAAATTTGAGTAAAAACTTTAGAAGATTAAGTTGATATAATTTCAGGGACTATAGAGCAAAGAGACATTTTTTTAGAAGGAAAGAAACAAAAATAATAATATTCCATCATTTGACTGTACCACATTTGTTTATTGATTCAAGTATTGAAGGACATCTGATTGCTTTCAGTTTTTGGTGATGAATGAAAATGGTATGATCATTCATGTGTAGGTTTTTTGTGGTCATTTATTTTCAAATCAGTTGGGTAAATACATAAGAGCACATTTGTTGGTTTCCTTGGTAAGGCTAAGTTTAGCTTTGTAGGAAACTCACAGACTGTGTTCCAATGTGGTTGTGCCCCTTTGGATGCCCACCAGCAGTGGGGTTGGTGCAGTTGTTCTCACCTCACCAGCAGATGGTGTGAACAGTTTTTTTTTTAATTATTTTTGCCTTTCTAACACATGTGCAGTGGTATCTCGTTGTTTTAATTTACAATTCCTGGACAACAAGTGGTGTTAAGCATCTTTTCATATTCCTCTATATATATACACACACAAGAACTTTATATATAAAACTTTTAAATTAACAACCATTAGTGTGGTTTAACAATCTACATTTTTTAACTTGATCTACATTTTTAAAGCATTTCATCTTTTTAAAAATTTACTTGGCTTTTTCAATGTCATTGTGTTCAAAAGCTTTGCTCACATTGTCAGTATATTCTTTCTGTTTAGCTTGACCTTAAAGGGTAACTGTGGCGGAGGAAGTTTAGGAATTAATCCTAGTGAAGGATGAGAGGGAACCTCATGAATTCCATTTTAGACATGCAGAGCTGTAATATATAAACTCCATGAAGGCCTGGGCCATGTCTTTCTTGTTCACTGCCTTATTCTCAATGTCAAGCGAGTGCCTGCTAACACTGTGGCACACCACAAACATCTCTGACAATGTACTCAGTTTCTTTTTGCAGTAGCACTTTGAGCTGCTGCAAGTTTTTCATTGATTTCCATTATTTCTATGAGAAATTTGCTGTGTGTTTCATAATATGTCCCTTCTTGAATCTCTATTCCACATTGCTTTAGGTTACCAAGTATATTCCCTTCCTCAGGGCAGCTAGAAGAGTCTTACAGGCTCATTAACCAGGTAGAATGCTTCTTTGAGAAGTCCTTTTTAGTCTGAGACCTCTGGCTGGAGAAACCTGGATGGAAAAAATGCTGTGATTTGTGGCACTTCTGCTGGAGTGTTGTGATGTCAGGTCTGAAGGAACAGTTGTTGACCAGTGCAGCCCCACCCAGAAGACAGTACCTCTCCATGTTTCTCAATCTTCACAGGAAAAGGGGGCTACCCATTACTTGACCCTTCCCCTCTAATTCCCTTTTCATATTATTTTGACCTCTGCTTATTACCTTTGATGAGGTATCTGTACAAACCTTTTGCACAAATTTAACTGGATTGTTTGTATTGTTATAGTTGGGTAATAAGAGTTCTTTGCACATTTTGTATAAAAGTCCTTTTTCAGGTATGAGGTGTGCAAGTGTTCTTAGTATGTGCTTTGACTTTTCACTTCCTTTACAGTGCCTTTCATAAAGAAGAAGAATCGACTTTCAATAAAGTGCATGATATCAATTTTTCATAAATTGTGCCTCTGGTATTGTAAATAAAAATTCTTTGTCTATGCCCTAAACTCCTTGACTTTCTTTTATGTTGTCTTGTACAAGTTTTATAGTTCTGTGCTTTATATATTATATATATCTATGAATCATTTTGTATTAATTTTTGTGAAAGGTGTGGGAATAAATTATTTATTTACTATTTGAATACAGCACCATTTGTTGAAGAGACTTTCTTCCCTCCTTTAAATTGCTACTTCTTCTTTGTCAAATATCAGTTGACAATAATTGTATTGGTCAATTTCTGGGCTTTCTGTTCTTTAACATTGATCTCCCTGCCTACTTCTTCACCAATTACAAATTTCATTGTTTCTTGTAGTTTTATATTCAGTATTGAAATTAGTTTGTGAGCCATCCAGCTTTTCCCTACATTTTTAGTATTGTGTTAATTTATATCTTTTGACTTTCCATATAAATTTTAGAAAAAGTTTTTTAAATACATATAAAATAACCTGCTGGAATTTTGTTTGAGATTGCATTAAATTTATAGATCAAGTTGGGAAGGACAGATCTTTTAGCAGGCTTGAGTCTTCCATTACATGAACCAAAAAATCTTTTATTTTCTAAGTAGACATAAAACTCACAGATCCAGTCAATAACTTCAGAGGAAGTTAGAATTGGAAATATATTTGTCTAGGAAGGATTTGTGGAAAACCATTTTATTTGGGGTGGCTTGAAACCCTCAAACTGAAGGGTAAATTAACAAGGGTTTTGAAAACTTTCTATGAGCAGGAGCACTGCCAGCCTGGATGTAGTTAGAGGGGGAAAGACAGAACCATGGGAGCAGAAGTCAGAATGCAGGCATCTACTTGGAACAAAACAGAAGAGACAGAAGGGTGCTTGGATGAGGTCCCCTTTTCAATGCTTAGAGAGATTTGGGACCAGGCCCTAGCATTCAGGGAGCATGGCCAATACCCATGCCCTTGGGATGTGTGGAGGTCATTCTTGCAGGCAGGAGGACAAAGAATAATCAATGGCTTACTCTAAAACCTGGAAACTTAATGGAAGTTTCCCTGATGAGCTTCACACTTGCTTGGGTCTTGTAAGCACAATTTGCCTCCAGTGTCTCCCTTCTAGAATGGTAATAGTTTTCCTGTGCCTGTCCCACCATCATATCTTGTAAATGTATAAAAGGTATTCTAGGTTTCTTAGGTCCACAGATGAAGAAGAGTTTTCCCTAGGATGGGTCAAATTCATAACATATTTTGATGAGATGGAGTAGGTAGTGGATTGATTTAAGGCTTTTAGGAAATTAGGATGGCATAATTTTTTTATCTTGTCAGAATATCATGTCTATGGGGTTCAGAGGGCAGACTTTGAGAGATTAGTTCGTGCAAGCACCAAAGACATATTTTAATATTAATTTGTGTTTCTGTTGGTGTAAACTCATCTGTTAATGGGGCTATTCGAAGATTATTATCAATTAAGGTGTGAATTCATATTTGAGCATAAGATCTTCTAAGGTCTTATTGTGGGTAAACTGAAGTGGTGTAGGCATTAATTTCTATGACAGAAGGCCTTATTAAGAGAAGAAATTTAGACTCAATGAGAGGAGTGAGAATTTGGAAGTCAGTGAAAATGGAGAGATTGCAATGCAATGTGAGACATAGATACAAATCAATAAGCCCCAGTGAGTGCAGCAAGTAAGGAACAAAATATTAGAAATATTGGGAAGAATGCATGCTCTTGCTTTGTGCCTTGAAATTGAATATCTACCCTCGGATATATGTGTGCTAATACTTTCCTGTTGTTAAGCCAATCAGTGTGTACTCTTTGTAATAACAGCACTGCAATCTAAGACAGTGCCCCTATAATCTTAGGAGAATTTCCAATGATGAAATGAAGGACAAAATTGTACGCCTCCCCCTAACATTGAAACTCATGTCTTGCATAAATTCCCTATGATCATAGCACACATTTCCCTAAAATATTCTATAATGTCATGGATGCTCTGAACTAGTGACTAAAAAATTAACATGACATTGTTTATAGCATTGCAAATTGGCTTGACAAAATGAGGTTCATGAACCATTCCCCAGTTAAGTCTTTTTTTTTTTCTTTTTTAGAGATTCTATTTATTTATTCATTTATCCCCCCCTTGCTGCTTGTGCTAACCGTGCTGTGTGGGCGGGCTTGCCTTCACCAGGAGGCCTCGGGAACCGAACCCGGGGCCTCCCATATGGTAAACGGGAGCCCTACTGATTGAGCCACAGCCGCTTCCCCCCCAGTTAAGTCTTTAATATAGCCCGATGTATGCTAAGATGGGGTCCTCAAGAATTGAGGCTTGTTATATAAGACTTATTACCAGTGTGTCTCCATTTAACAGCCTTATCTGACCTGCTCTTAGATTTGGAAAGAATTAATGACAACTCATGGTGGACAATTATAACCATAATGCTGTAACTCTACACTTTATGATATTCATACTCAATCTTATTTTAATTATTGACTCCTATCAATGCAAAAGGGAAAATAATTTGCTAATATAAATTTGGGTGATATATTCTATTGATTGGATATTTAAAAATCCTTTCAGTTGCAATCAAATGAAATTATTGAATAAAAGATCCTGTATGTATCAGTAAATATAAAATAACTATGAAGTATTTGAAAAATATTTGTATATATGTTTCCAGGATACAAATACTTAAAACATAGATTTCTACAACACTAACATGAACCCTAATGTAATCTATGGACTATAGTTAATATAATTATATTAATTCTGTTTCATCAATTGCAACAAAATAATACACTAATGCATATTATTAATAATATATAAAACTGCACATTTGGGGTGTACATGGGAATTTTGCACATTTCTTTATGCTTTATCTATAAACCTATGAATGAATAAATAAATTTATATATTAAAATTTATAATATTATTACAAATATGAATATAGTATACTTTATCATTATCCTTGAACAAATATATTTAGAACACAGGTAAAATATTAGATTTAAATTTTGAATATTAAATATTGTGTTGATATCCAGAGGAAATTGTTTACTTCTGTTGCCATGCTTATGATTTCATTTTTTTCATTATAAACCAATAAAGCCACATTTATTTGTGTTATTTGTCCATGTATTTATGGCAGCTTCACTTTTCTATTCACTTGAGAGTTCCTCAAACAGGGCCCACAAGGTGGATATTTCCACCTACATCTACTTCCTTGTAACCACAGCTGGTTCATGGAACAATGCATACAGGATGATGTCTGTAGCTTTCCCTTTAATCCAAACTCTGCAAGATCATAGACCACATCAGACACCCACACACACCCAATTTTATGGACAGATTCTGTTCCACCTGCCTTTGAAGATTTATTTAAAAATATCATCTGAGCCCTATTTTCTCCTTCAGAGAAGGACATGTGCATGTTTTGACAAAGTGTCCACTACCTGCTAAGGGTCCCCTCTATGCTACTCACCTGAGGACCTCCACAGCATCTTGCTCAATGGCAGCTCTACTTTATGACTGCTCACCAAAACCAAGAAGGAAATAATTTGTTGTAACTCATTATATATAACAAAGCATTTTTATATTGCAAATGTTTTGAAAGAAAAAAGATTGTAATTATACCTACAAAACAAAATAGAAAAAAAGCAGAGAGCAATAGGTAAGTTTGTCCCTAAACTGGGTCTGTTCTGTTCTGGCTAACAGATAATAAGCAAAATGGCTCCATCAGCCCCCACCAACCAGTCATCAAGGCATCACATATTCATCACCATAGAAGAAATCAGAGCTTCTACCACAGTTAAGCCAGTTTTTCCCATTTGAAATGAGCAAACACATTTGTCTCCAGTAGATGCAGGAGTTATGCAAAAATAGAAATCTCTCCATGAGGCAAGTCAATTTCCAAATTTTCCACCAGAACCCACAGGATTAAATCCTCTTATTTTGAAAGGAATATTTTGCAAAGCACATGTGCTATGGACCTAAATAATTCTGCAAAACATGAAAATTGTTTCTACTTGAAAGTAGAGGCACTTCTAACTGTGCATGAAATAAAGAAGGAATTATATTCCCTTACATTTTTGAGAGGAAACAAATAAATGAGCACAGTCACAGAGAGGGTAAAGAAAGAGTCCCAGAGCTCTTAGACAGAAGGCCATCTGGAAGCAGTCACTTCATGCAGCTCTTATTCTGCTTCTTATGTGATGTGATCATCATGTGGAACAAGGACTCAGCTCACAAATAAATACCTGGCTGTGTCCTCCATAGCTCACAGCACACTGGAAACTCTTCACAAAGCCATGGGAAGTAGAGGAGACAATGTGACAGTTTGAGAACATGATATTTATATTTCATTTTGACCAAACAACCATCATCTGCATGGATAGTAATGGCCATTTACATTTATCACATAATTTCAAACCCAGTGGACAGAGGAGAGGGTCCAGACAGTGGTGAGTGGGGATGTCCCCTCATCCTGAGCAAGAACTGAGCTTGAGGTAATGGGCCTTGGCTTTGGGATATAGAGCACAGGAATCACATCATCCCTTGACAGGGGGCAGAAGGAGCAGAGGGAAATGTGAACAAAAAATTAGCAGAAAATAAAATGGATTACCAGACAAATAGCCAGATCAATGCTGAACCTATTTTGCACACTTTTGGGTAAGTAAGAGTGCAACTTGAAATCCATTATATTATAGACTGAAGAAGAGCTACTCTCTTGATTCTCATGAGAATCACAGCATCTTTATGGGGAGTCTTACTGGGGTTCTGTTCCTTCAGTGTCATATTAAAGGATTCACCAAGTTGCCTTGAGCTACTCTGAATTCTGAACTGGCAACATTGGCTGAGTCTTTCTGCCCTCAAGAGGGAGAGGTGAAAGAGTTTGTAGGTGATTGTGCTTGCTCCTATTGCAACTAAACTTTTATAATTTACATCAGTGATAGGCATAGGAACATCAATTGAAAAATGCTTTTAGTTGGCTGAATAGGAAGTTCCAGGCTCTGACAGGAAACCAGCCCATAACCACCTCCCTGTACCTGCTCCTGCAGCTGCTCCTTCTGCTTTTTAGGTCCTGAGCATACCCTCATGGCTACCTCACAGAAGAGGTTTATGTCTAGGATAGCCTTGCCTTCCCCTCACTGTATTTCTCACACAGTAATAAATGTCAATGGCCTTATGTCTCAGGCTGTTCATTTGCAGATACAGCTGGCTCTTGGCATTGTCCCTGGAGGTGGTGAATCAGCCTTTCAAAGAGTCTGCATAGAATACAGTACCACTAGCACTAATAAATGAAAGCCACTCTAGCCCCTTTCGTGGAGCCTGGTAGACCCTGTGCATGTCATAATCAGTAAAAGTCCTGAGGCTGAACAGGAGAGGTGAAAAGACCCTCCAGGCTGTTCCAAGTCACCCCCAGACTTCATCAGCTGCACTTCACACAGGACACCTGCAAACAGACATTAGAAGTTGAGTTACACATATAGTCATACACATATGCTCACACAAACACAAACACTAAAGCACACACACATTCCCACTGCTTCATTACCAGTTTCTCAATAATATTACCCTGCAAAATTGACAAAAGAAAAGCCCAGCTCAGCACACACATCATGGTGCCTCCTCTTCCTCAGTCCTGGGCAAGAGGAGGGACAGCTCAGGCACAGGTGAGTTGGGTCCTGTCTGAGCTGTAGGGACTGGGCCTCTACTTGTTCTCAGGATCAGAGGAAGGGGTCCCATTTGCATGTCTATCCCCATAGTGCACCTCAGATCCCTCTTGGCCCTGTAGTCTCTGCATTCAGAGCTTTCTGTGACAGGAGACAGGGAGAATTCCTCTGATGTTCAGTGCATGGAAAAGCATTTCAGTACCAGAAGCAAGGCAGTGCTTTCTCTCATCTCCACCTGAAAGACTGTATTTATTATCCAGGTTTCTATCTTCCCAGCACCCATATAGCCCAGATGACAGTCAGCATATTATCTTCCTCTCATCTGCAGTTTACAGGGAGTGAGAGATTGAGTCTCTAGACAAGTGTATGTCAATGCTGATGATATCTGCTTGGTAAAAGGGAATCACAATCTGTAAAATTTGCCACCACAGTGAAAGCACCCAGAGGCTAGGCTGGATGTCCAGCTTGGTCTGACCCTGTGGGCTCCCTCTCAATTCCCAAGGGAGGCCAATTTCTTGGAGGATCATGGAGGTGTTGCCTGGAAGTCTTAGTGCTGGGGCAGCAACCAGCTTCCTCCTAACTATGCTGCACATCTCATGAAAAATGGATGCTCCTCTCCCTCCATCTTCCTCCCTGCCATTCTGAAGTTTCTTCTCCAGGTTCTTGGGCTACCTGGAAACTTGCATCCTAGATAGGATAACCTCATGTTCTGCTCTGAAGAGGGCATGCTACAACTGTGATACTTTCCCAGGGTAAACCAGAGATCTTTGCTGTCTGTGTTGGTGAGGGCCTGATGGGGACAAGATGGGGCTTTCAGTGGTGAAGTTAGAAGCCCCTCCCCAGCATCCAAAATCCCCACCCCAAGCCTGGCACTGTGATGGAGTTTGTATCCAACCTCTAGCACCTCTGTCTCCATCCCCAGATTTGTGAAGTGGTAGAAAGATCCACAGTGGAAGCCATTCCTGATACCCCCTGGTGCCAGCTTCTGCACCTGCTCCTGGTCTTTTTAGAGGGAACAATGAGCCCAGGCAGCACCTGGTCATCCTGCAGCTACTGGCTCATGTCCACAAGGTTGTAGCTCTCTGGTAGGTGCCACCAACTTCTGTTCCCATGGTGCACTGGGCCATCTTGTCCAATATGAAATAACTTTCACTCCTCTCTATCTGTGGCTGAACAAAAAGAACTTGAGGAGGTGGTTGGGTTTCATGTACCTAGGAATTGCATAATATGAGGGAGATTGTTCATATGGGGGCCACAGTATAAAGAACATATTTTTTGAACACCTGTATAATGACTTGTTCACATTATGTGTTTGTTGTATGTGTGTGTGTTTAATTTGTTTCATTAAAATTCCCACAAAAATCACTACTTTAAATCATCATTCCTTTTACATCTCATGCCCAATTCTATAGGCAGTCTTGGGATTGCTTAACTGGATCATCTGCTCTGTTTTCATAGGGCTTCATCAAGTGTTATCCAGGCTGCATTCTTTATTTATGACCCAACTGGAAAGGGATTATTGGCAGAATCCATGACCTGGAGGCTGTAGGATTAATGGATGCTTGCTTTTTCCAAGTCACTGATGGTCTGAGATTTGAAAGAGTGAGACTGCTGTCAACACAGGGTTTCATATAACCCAACATTTTCACAGGAGGGGCATTACTTTTACTTTGGCATATTCTTTGGTTAGAAGTGATTCACAGGTTCTGTCCCTACTCATCTGTCTATTTGTGTGTGTAGGGAAGAGGGTTATATGAGGGTATGGGTACCAGGATGTGGGAATCACAGAGCCACTTTAGAGTCTGTGTGCCTCTATATTCCTCTCTAGGAATTGTACAAATGAGGGTCATTTACCTAGATGTGTGTTGCATCATGACTAACATGTCATTAGTGGAGCAGTTTGAACATGTCCCCTTCCCCATCACTGTGTCACTGAACATGTATTTTAGGATGTGAACTGAGTATGGAGTGAATCCAGAGCTTACCAAGTGCAATTAATAACATACCTAGCTATGTCATATAAAAAATGCAGAAAAACTTGAAAGAAATAAATACTAAAATAAATATCCAAAGTGACTTATTTATGGAAGAAAAAGGTTAAGAATTACATCATGCATCTCATTAGAAATCATGCAAGCAAAAATATTGAAAGGAATTCAAAAGAAAGCACCAATCTAGAATTTTATATTTAGTGAAAGTATCTTTCAAAAGTGGAGATATATCTTTGTTATATATTCTTATATTTGTATTTTTAACTACAATCCTCAGCCACTCCAGAATTTACTGAGTCATACAATTTCCTCTTTATTCCTCTAGTTTTCCTTCTAGCTTCATGGACAGGCCAAAACTTCCCCATTCAACCATAGTCACACTCATACATCATTACCATTAATTACACTCACATCGCTATGTCCTTATCACCTCCATCCATTCCCATGCCATTACAATCAACTAAATTATAATTTCTGTACAGATTAACCACCAACTCACCAATCTCTACTCCCCTCCTATATTCTAGCAACCTGTCTTCCAAACTCTACTTCCATGAGTCTGCTCACAATCCTTAATTCATATCAGTAAGATCATGCAATATTTGCCATTTGGTGTCTGACTTTTCTCACTCAACATAGGATTCATGAGGTTGATCCATATTGTCCCTTGTGGCAACACTTCATTCTTTCTTACAGCTCAAATATTCTATCAAATGTATTTACCACATTGTGTTTATCCATTCCTCTGCTGATGAACACCTAGGCTGATTCCATCATTTGGCAATTGTGAATAATGCCACTACACACATTGATTTGCATATATCTGTTCATGTCCCTACTTTCAATTCTTCTGGGCATATAACTAGTAGTGAGATTGCCAGGTCATATGACAGATCTATACTTAACTTCCTGAGAAACCACCAAACTGACCTCCAGAGTGGCTGCACCCTTTTACATTCCTACATAGCTACAGTGGTAAAAACAGCATGGTACTGGCATAAAGGCTTACACATAGACCAATGGAACCAAATTGATGGTTAAGAAACAGACCCTCACATCTGTGTCCAAGTGATTTTTGACAATCCTGTCAAACCCACCCAGCTTAGGCAGAACAGTCCATTCAACAAATGGTGCTACAAGAACTGGACATCCATAGCCAAAAGAAGGAAAGAGGACCCCTATCTCACACCTTACACAAAATGGAACAAAAACCTAAATGTAAAGCAACAACCATAAAACTTCCAGAAGAAAATGTAAGAAAATATCTTCAAGACTTGGTGGTAGGTGGTGAATTCTTAAATGAGATAAGAGGAGGGCTGAGATGGACTACTGATCTTTATTGTACATAGGAGAGTTAATTGACTTTATTGTAAAAGTGTGGAAATGTATTGAGTTGATGGTAACACATTATAGTGAGTAACAGCTGGTTTATAAATAGGAATGTAAGCTGGAAAGGGTTGTCTAAGGATATAAATGTCAATTGAAAGAGAGCTAGAGACTAATCTAGGGACTAAATAACACAGTAAACCCAGAGGTGGATGAGAATTGTGGTTGATGGTACAGATGCAAGGGTGTCCTTTGTGAGGTAGAGCACATGTACATCACTAATACAGTGTGGTGGGAATGTGAAGAAGCATGGGGAAAATAAAACTGGAGTGACCTAGGGACTGTGGCTAACAGCAATCCTGCAATATTCATGCATATATGCCAAAGATGTACTGTGTTGATAATGGGGGGGTATCAAAAAGTGTGCCAAATGTACACTATGAACCATGGTTAGTAAATGCCTGATGATAGTATATCATAATCTGTAACAAATGTTCCACCACAATGTGGTGTGTTGATAGAGGAGTGTTGTATAGGAATTCTGCACGTGTGTGATTGTTTTGTAAGTTCACAACTTCTGTAATGAAAATAGATTAAAAAATAATAATTGGGTGTGTTTGGGGAAAATACATGAAATGTAAGATATGGACTATAGTTAGTAGCAAGATTTTGATGATGGTTTGATATATGGGACCCCTTTATAATGTTATGCATGTTTGCTTTGTAAGTTCACAACATTTACTGCACAATTATTGTTTATGTATGTTCATGTATAAATGATGTAAAAAAAATAGCAGGGTGGGTTGGGTGAAAAATACACCAAATGTAAGCTACTTTTGTTAGTAGTGATATTTTGAAGATGCTCTTTAATCATTAGTTAAAAATGTTTCACAACAATGCAAGGTATTGGTGGTAGGGTGAGGTATGAGAACCCCATATGATGTTATGTATGTGTGTTTTGTTAGTTCACAACTATTACTATACACTTATTGTTTATTTATATTTGTGTATGAGTGATATGCTTTAATAGTTAATGAAAAAAATTAAAAAATGGTGCATTGTGGACTTGTTGTTATAGCTTTTATTTATCAATGAAGTTAGCCAAATTTAAATGCATTAATGAAATTTCACTGAACCTCTGTCTTAAACCACATAGAAGAGTCAAAACCAGGTTTACTTGATCCTTAATGTAAGATGAATAAATAAGTCATAAGGAGAAAATCCATATGCTGAAAGGTAGCTCCTTATACTCCTCTTGCACATGCTCCTTTTACCCCCAGCACTTGTCCCTAGTCCTGGCCCTGGACTTGGTGATCCTGAGCTACCTTGCACCTACTCCTCATCCTGGCGCCTGGGATGAGTGCTTCTGACTTCCACCTACACATGTTCCTGACCACTTGGCTCCATGATCCTGAGTTTTTTCTGCATCTGGCCTTAGCCTCAGTGTTCCTGATCTCCCCCTTCACTAATCCAATCCTGGCCCCTGGACTCCATGTTGCTGAGTGCCCCCTGCACCTGCCTTGGCTCTGGAGGCTGGGCTCCATAGTTTTGAGTCTCCCCACACCTGCCCCAGGTTCTGTCCTCAAGACTCAGTTGTGCTGAGCTTCCCTGCACCTGACCCTTGTCCTGGCCCCTTTGTCTCAGTGATCTAGAATTTTTGCTTCATCTGACCATGGTTAGCATCCCTGAATTCAATGATCCTGAGCTCCCCTTGGATCTGCCCTGTACCTGCATCTTGGCTTGGTGGTCTCAAGCTTCCCCTCATTTGTCCCTTGACCATATCCCAGGGCTGCACATTCCTGACTTCTCCCTGCACCTACCCCAGTCCTGGCCCCTGGGCTCACTATTCCTGAGAAGCCCCTACAGTCAGTCCTGCTGATTTTACAGAGAGCTGTAGACCTGGGTTCCTACATTCTTCCCTAAAGTGTGCTTCCCAAAAAGCATATCTTCTTTGGTCTTGAGCATTAATATTGTTGGCTGTAAGTAGCAGCTGGAACTGTCCTTGGGAGGCATCCTGGCCATTGATGGTTGAGCTAGAGTTGTGGTCAGTATGGTTGTTGTGGCTGCAAAGCATCTCCAGCCCCTTGCCAGACTTCTCTGGTTTCAATATAGCCTGTGGTCATAAAAGCTGCTCACTCTGCACTCAGCAGCTGGATACTCCAGGTGTCCACAGGGACAATGATTACCGGTCAGAATAACTGGTCCCTGGGACAGAAAGGGAAATCCAGACCATTAGAGGAAACTCCACATGATGAAATTTACCCTCCCTTCCTTTGTCTGCACTTGATCCTTCACCTTTGAGCTGTGGGGTCTTGAGCGACCCCTGGAGGCCATTCTGTGGGGGAGATTTGAGTCTGGGCTGACACTACCTTCCTTCACTTTGACTCACTCAGGAATTCAAGGCCATATCCTTGGCTCACAGACTGTCCATCTGCAGACACAGCATGCTCTGGGTATTATTTTTTGAGGTGATGAACTGGTCTTTCATATATTCCTCATAGTATGTCTTAATTCCATCACTCCAGACCCCTCTCTTGACTCTGCTGGAACCAACCCATCAATTAGCTACTGAAGATGAATCCCTAGGATGTCCAGGAAAGTCTCAGAGACACCTCCTGACATTTCTCAAGTCTCCACCAGATTCCACCATCTGCAACCCACTATGGACACATTGAGGCAGAAGATATCCTGGGCAAAAAACTGTCACACAACTTCAATCTTCCTTTCCTCATAATATTTATTTTTTCAATAAAATTCCTTTTAAACTTGCAATGATAACAACACAGCTAAGCTCAAACTGCATGGTGTATACTCTCTATTTGGTTATTGTCACTGAATGAGAATTCCTGGTAATCCCAGGATTGGGATTCTTCTCCAAGAGCTGCAGGATCAGGACTGGGCTGATTTTAATCTGCTGAAGGAGGGCCCTATTTGCACTTCTTCCTACCATATAACAAGGTCTGGAGCTGGTTGTTTTCAGAGGGGACAATGCTCACAGCAGATATGAGTGTCCTGGGGGAGTTGGGTGTCACTGATAGCATTCAGGAAGATGTGAGTTCTTATTACATCATTGTGCTGAACTAAACTCTTACATCAATCATTTTATTTCATTTTTTCCAAAAGCACACTAAATATGGAAATAAGAGTCAGTATAACATACATTTTAGAGATGTAAAATTGCAAACAGAATAAAAGAGTAGATGAGCTGAAAGAGCTAACAGGGGGGAATTCTTTCTGCAGACAGTACTAATATAAGATCCCAAGCGTTAGTCGGGGGCAAGATGGCATTGTTGTAGGAGGGCGCACACTGCAAGCTCCCAGAGCAAGGCGGATTGGGGACGGGGACCTGCCCGGGGGTCTGTGCTGTGCACGCGTGGAGTGAGAAGTTTGGGACATCTATCTGCGCGGATCGGCGGCGTGGACCGAATGGTGGAGATTCGTGAGTTTTGAGGCTGCCAGTGGAAGATGGCACAGGCGGCTGAGCCCCGCGGTTTCGGAAATAAAAAATAAAACGGCCATTTGGAGCCGCGGGAGGGGCGAAAAAGTTTTATTTTCTGAGGATCTGGCTGCCTGGCGCACTTTGGACCTTGTGTGAACAGAACAAACGAGCTAGTCAGCACCCGGTGAAGCGGAGGGGGGATTTTGGTCGGGGAAGGCAGCTGATTTCCCTAGCCACCCAGGGATAAGACACGGCCGCTGCGGAGCCAAGAGGAAGGGACACTTCCCAAAGAAGGGAGGGTTTGGTTGGAAGACAGGGAAGGGTATTTTATATTTTTAGACATCGATCTGGTTGCCTGCACCGCCCCATAGCTTTGGGGAGCAGATAAGCCGACCTGAAGCAGCATTAGGCTGAGAGCAGACGCGAATCTGCACTCAAAATGATTTACTGAGCAGCCCGGTGACGCTGGAGCTCGGCGACAGAAGGGGCGGAATCCACCATCTTTAGCACTCCTCACTGACTAACATCAGAGTTTCAGCTAACCTGGGGAGTCCAGAAAGTGGAACGTGCTTGATTAATTTCCACGGGCCCAGCTAGGGTCCCTTCCGTAAGGGGGTTGGTCTAGAAGAGGAATTATTTTGGGTCCTGCATTTGCCTAAAAAAAAAGTGAGGTCACCTCAACAATTGAAAAATAAATTCTTTTTAGTTTAGTTTAATAGCTAAAAGCTGCTTCAGGACCTGCATATAGAACCCTGTGGGGAAATTCATTGATAAACACAAGTAGGCAGGAAGGATCCACGTGGACCCTAGGGGAATCATTGACCCCCCTTAGCTCTGTTTGACTGCTTGCCTGTGTGGATCATTGGTTTCTCTCTGTTACTTTCTGGTCTATTGCTATTATTCCCATTTTCCTCCCCCCTTCCTTTTTCCTTCTATTTTTTTTTTAAATAGGTGCTGCCAGCTGGT
>JAKSZT010054023.1:2836209-2847182 GCA_026826555.1 Tolypeutes matacus | reverse complement strand
ATTAACATTCAGTGTTATTACTCGTAACGAATTTCTTACTTCAGTCTCTTGACTTTTTTCTTTGGGTTAATGTATGTCATATGCTGTTTTGTTTCTCTTTTTGAGTTTTCAGTTGTTTTTAAACTCTCCTCCAACTCTCTTTCCTTTGTTTTTTCCTTTCAACTTGTAGAGATTCCTTTAGTGTTTCTTGAAGTGCTGGTTTCTTCTTGACATACTCTCTTAATTGCTGTTTATCTGTGAATATTTTGAACTCTCCATCATTTTTGAATGTCAATTTTGCTGGATAGAGAATTCGTGGCTGGAAGATTTTTTCTTTTAGTGTTTTGACTATGTCATACCACTGTCTTCTTGCCTCCATGGTTTCAGCTGAGAAATCAGCACTTAATCTTATTGTGCTTCCCTTGTATGTGATGGTTCTCTTTTCTCTTGCTGCCTTGAGTATTTTCTCTTTGTCTTGAGCATTGGACAATTTGACAAGTATATGTCTTGGAGTTGACCTGTTGGGATTTATACTATTTGGGGTGCGCTGTGCTTCCTGGATCTGCACATCCATCTCTCTCAATAGAGTTGGGAAGTTTTTAGCCATAACTTCCTTCAACACTCATTCTGTTCCCTTTCCCTTCTCTTCTCCTTCTGGGATGCCCATAATGCGTATGTTTGTGCGTCTTGCATTATCGGTTAATTCCCTGAGACCATACTGGATTTTTTCTACCTTTTTGTCTATCTTTTCTACAATCTCTTTGATTTCAACTGTATTGCCTTCCATATCACTAATTCTTTCCTCTGCCTGTTCAATTCTGCTGCCATGTGAGTCCAGCATCTTTTTCATTTCTTGACTTGTGTCGTTGTTCGCCATCATATACATTACATTTTTAGGTGTGTTAGCTATTTCTTCAGTATGTTCTCCCAGTGTCTTCTTTATATCCTTAATCTCTTCCTTCAGTTCTTTAAGTTGGTCCATGATATTTGTTTGGATAGCTTTGATTAGTTGTTCGATGTACTGCATTGCTTCCTGGTTTTTATTTTGTGCACTGGAATGGTCCATGTTTTCCAGTTTCTGAGAGTCATTTGTATTTTTCTGTTGCCCTCTGGTCATCATATTATCTTGATGGGTTTGTTCAGTTGATTAGCTTTTCTCTATGCTCTAGAATTTTATTTAGCCTTTGGTTCTGCGTGTGAGTTAAGTTTTCTCTTTGGCAGTTTTTCTTCTTATTTTATTTCCTTGCTTCTTTCTATGTTCCCTTGAAGGCAAAAGGTTAGGGCCAGAGGAATCAAAAGATGTAAGGAAGGCAGAAGGATAATAGAAATATTGATAAAAGTTAGAAGATGGGCAAAATGAGACTTAATGAGATGAATATTTAACTTGAGTAGGCAGTGTAGAGTACTAGGAAAAAATATGGAGTTCCTACAATGGACTGGGAAAACAAATGGAAGAATATATATATATAGTGATTTAGAAGGCTAGAATTAAGAGGAGGGAGAGAAATAGTAGAAAAAGTTCTGAAAGAAAAAAGTTAATACTAATTAAAAAAAAAAGAAAAAAGAAGAAGAAAACAAAATAGTTGGGATAGAAATTGACACCCTTAAGCTGTGGGCCTATGAAAAAATATTGTCTCTAAGAGCCACAAAAGAAAACAGAAGGCAGAAAGATGCAGGAAGGATAAGCGATAGTTTGTAATACAGAATCAATATATTCAGCGAGTGGGAAATTACTGAATAAGAAGCCCAGCAAATAAGCAACCAGCTGGCAGCACCTATTTAAGAAAAAAAAAATAGAAGGAAAAAGGAAGGGGGGAGGAAAACGGGAATAATAGCAATAGACCAGAAAGTAACAGAGAGAAACCAAAGATCCACACAGGCAAGCAATCAAACAGAGCTAAGGGGGGTCAATGATTCCCTTAGGGTTCACGTGGATCCTTCCTGCATGCTTGTGTTTATCAATCAGTTTCCCCACAGGGTTCTATATGCAGGTCCTGAAGCAGCTTTTAGCTATTAAACTAAATTAAAAAGAATTTATTTTTCATTTGTTGAGGTGACCCCACGTGACGCTGGAGCTCGGCGCCAGAGCCAAATGCAGGACCCAAAATAATTCCTCCTCTAGACTAACCCCCTTATGGAAGGGACCCTAGCTGGACCCATGGAAATTAATCAAGCAAGTCACACTTTCCGGACTCCCCAGGTTAGCTGAAGCTCTGATGTTAGTCAGTGAGGAGTGCTAAAGATGGTGGATTCCGTCCCTTCTGGCGCCGAGCTCCAGCGTCACCGGGCTGCTCAGTAAATCAGTTTGAGTGCTGATTCGCGTCTGCTCTCAGCCTAATGCTGCTTCAGGTCGGCTTATCTGCTCCCCAAAGCTATGGGGCGGTGCAGGCAGCCAGATCAATGTCTAAAAATATAAAATACCCTTTCCTGTCTTCCAAACGGACCCTCCCTTATTTGGGAAGTGTCCCTTCCTCCTGGCTCCGCAGCGGCCCGGGTCTTATCCCTGGGTGGCTAGGGAAATCAGCTGCGTTGCCCGACCAAAATCCCCCCTCTGGTTCACTGGGTGCTGATTAGCTCGTTTGCTCTGTTCACACAAGGTCCAAGGGGCGCTAGGCAGCCAGATCCCCAGAAAATAAAACTTTTTCGCCCCGCCCGCAACTCAAAATGGCCGTTTTATTTTATTTTTTTCCCCTAACCGCGGGGCTCAGCCACCTTCACCAACCTCCACCGGCAGCCTCAAAACTCACGAATCTCCACCGTTCGGTCCATGCCGCCGATCTGTGTAGATAGGTGTTCCAAGCCTTTCACTCCACGTGTGCACAGCACAGACCCCCGGGCAGGACCCTGTCCCCAATCCGCCTTGCTCTGGGAGCTTGCAGTGTGCGCCCTCCTACACTAACGCCATCTTCCATAGTTGCATTTTATACTGCACAACATCTTTCCAACAAATTTAGGAATTGTGCCCATTATTAATGCCATATGTCTGACTTCCTCATGCATTGCAATATTACCATTCAAAATGTTTCCATGATTTTCCAATTGCTTTACATTATAATATATAATATTATATATTATATAATGATCTTTTAGCATGTTAAAATTCAGATTCTATGAAGTGAAATAGGTATATATTTTAAAACTTCTCAGTCACACTCATACACACACAACACACACCTACTGTCAATTAATTTTCTAACTTTGGGATCCATTTGAAATCACTTGTGTTTATAATATGAGGTAGTGTTCCAAAATTATGTTCTTCAATGTGTATGCCTATCTATTCCATTCTTAACCAACTGATATCTTTTTAAATATATTTCATTTCAACAGAATATAAATGCCAAGCTTACCATACACAATATGGATGTAAAATGCTATTTCTTTGAAAAAATATATTATTTTCCCATTTATGCTAATAGCACTTTTCTTCAAGATCTATTAATAAATATCATAACTAATGAGACAAATAATCTTCATTTTTTTTAATTTTCAGTACTATATTGTTGGAATTAACATATTGAGTCTTCCTAAAAACAATAAGAGCAGCTAACCAATGATAAAAAGTTTACTTTCTAGATGGAATTATGAGGCATTTTAAAATAGAAACTGTAGAAATTAGTCCCTTGTCCTGCTAGAGTTTCTCTTTAGTGTGTATGAAGCACTGAGTGAGCAGCAGGAGATTTTCTCCTGTAATCAGGAGGTGCATGGGGTTGCGGAAGCATTTCTGAAGGGCCCTAAAAACGGAGTAGAGGGCAAATGGTTCACAGGCGGGTGAACACATTCTATGGAGCAAAGTTATTCACCAAAACTGAACTGGACTAATGAGAAAGTAGAGAAAAACTAATTCATGAGACATGGAGGAGGTAAAGTAAAGGTACATGTTTCACTGCATGGAGTATGAGGAAGATTAAAGGGCCATGGATGATACTTCCTGCCCTGGCTATGACAAAAGAATGAATGGTGGAGAAACTGTCAGAGACATTGAACTGCAAACAGAAGTGGAGGGTACAAGCCATTAAAACCATGTTTCAGATCCATGAAAGGCAGAAAAAAGGATAAGAATGAAACAAATCATGACACTGTACACTAAGTAGTCTGTTGAGGTAATCACTTCACTAGGCATGACCAAAATGATGAAGAAAAAAGAAAAAACATTGCACAACACTAGAGTTTGGATTGAAATTACCTGACTTCCTAATCATCAACAACCTCCTGAAATATTGATAGGACCAATGTAAAAAAAAAAAAAAAATCTGAGGCTTGAAAACTGAACTGAAGTCCCATTTGACATTGACCATTAAGAGAGAAATCAGGGAATTACATAGCAAGAAACCAGAAGGGATTCTGTGGATGAGTGTGCTATGTAGGAAAAGGTAACCCCAGGGTCTAAAAGGAAAATCAGCCCTTCTGCACTTGCCCCTGATCTTGGCATTTAGCCCCCCCTGGTGTTCACAAACAGCCCCTGCAGATAAGCTCTCTCCAAGCCCAGTGGAGATCACCTTCACTTCCCCTCATTGTTGCTTCTGACACTGTAATACATGGCTGAATCCTCTGCTTTTACATTGGTCGTTTTAAGAAAGACTGTGATCACAGGATTGTCCCTGGTGATTGTGAGTCTTTCTTTGAACTGATGGAGAGTAGCACTGAGACCTTCCAGTTGGTTGACTCACTCTTGCCACACACTCCATCTCCTACTCTGGAGGCTAGCAGATCCAGTTCATCTCATAATCAGAGAAGGTGAATTTGGAGGTTTTACAGGAGAGGCTCAGAGAACCCCCGGGCTTTCTCACATCTCCTCCTGACTCCACCAGCTGAATTCACACAGGACACCACACACACAGAGAAAACACAGTCAGAACAGCCCCAGGTAGAGTAGTCACAGCTGACCCTGATATAGAAGGGAGGTTACCTTTGCGAGTGATGAGGAGGGAAGTCCAGATCAGTGAAGTCCCCATGGTGGTAGACCCTGAGGAAGGACAGAGGCAGAGGTGGGCTCTTCTTCAGCAGCTGCAGGAACAGGAGATGTGCTCATTTTTCATGAGCATGGGAGGGACCTTATTTGCATGTATTTTTCCCTGTGGGCAAATCTGAACTGCCCAACAGGGCTCTTCCCTCCCCCACCTCTGGATCCCAGGGAAGGCAGGAAGATAATGATTTCTTGGTCTTGATGCACAGTGATAAATGTCATCTTTTCTTTTCTCAAACTGGACACTGGGTACATTTTTTGATGTGGACTAATCAACAATTAAACTGTTAAGGACCTTTAAAGGAAACTAACTCAGAGGACACAGACATCTTCCTCTACTCTAAGGATTATTGAGGGCTGTAAATCACTGTTCTCCCCACAAATAAAAAGAGTTTGGTGAGAATGAAAGGAAATGCAGTCTTGTATGTTGTCAGGACTACAGAAAATGGTTTACAAAATCATGATATCAGCCAGGTCAGGTCATGCCGTGGTGCCTTTCTGCACTGTTTCCTGTGAATTGTGGGAAGAGGGTGAAGAATGTTCTTTATGTCTGGAAAGGAGTTCTGAGTAATTCTTGGTGTTAAACTTGTGACCTGCCCTTTATACTGCTGCCCCTGGTCTACCTTATGATGTTTTATGGATATGTTCTTTTATTATTATTACTAAACTGAATCACCTTACTATTAAAGATCTGTTCAGATTCTCTGTCTCAGAGCCAATATTGGTAGTTCATATTTTTTTCAGGAATTTATTCATTTCGCCTAAGTTACATAATTTATTACAGTTCTCTTGTTCATAAGATTCCTTTATATTATTTTTTTTTTAATTCTGTAAATTCAGTAGTTATGCTTCCTCTCTCCTGCCTTTTTCAAACAATTTGTGTCTTCTCTCCATCTCTTTTTTGTACTTTTGGTCAATTTAATGAAATGTTTGTGAATTTTGGTGATCTTGTTCTTTTCACAAAATCAGATTTGGTATCATTGTTTTATTTGTATTGTATTTCTATTTGCTATTTCATTAATTCCCACTCTAATTTTTAGTATCCCCTTCCTTCTGTTCATTTTAGATTTAGTTTGCCCATATTTTTCCAATGTCTGAAGAAGGGTTATATTATTATTTTTTTAGATCTTTATTTATTTTTTTGTAGGCCTTTACTGCCATAAATTTCCTTTTAAGCTCAACATCCAAAATTTGATATGTTATCTTTTTCTTTTTCGATCACCTCCATGAACTTATTTTCCTTTTGATTTATTCTATGATTAATTGGTTAATCTATTAGTGTCTTTTAAATTTCTACATATTTGTGAATTTTCCAAATTTCCTTCTGTTATTTAATTTTAATTTCACCCCTTATGTTTGAATAGCATGATTTATATTATGTATATATTTTTAAATTTATTGAAATACTTGTTATGGCATATCATATGCTATATCCCACAAAACATTCCTTGAATGCACATGATGAATGTATATCCTGTTGTTGTTGAGTGCAGTTTCTATAGATGTCTCTAAAGTCTAGCTGTTTCAGAGTGATGCCTCAGCCAATAACTGCTGTTATGGGATTAAACATGTTGAAGTCCTAACCCCTCGACTGGCTGATGTAAACCTATTTGTAAATAAGCTCTTTGAAGATATTATTAGTTAAGGTGAAACTAAATTGAGTCAGGGTGGGCCTTAATTCAACCTGAGTGCAGTCCTTATTAACAGAGGTTGTTTGGAGACATCAGGAGTCAGAGAAAGAAGGAAAGAGATGATGTTATATATATTACCAGCAAACTAACTTCAGATTCAGAGAAGCATGACACTGATGATGTCCTGATTTGGGGCTTCAAGTCTCCAGAATTCTAAGATGATAATTTTCAGTTTGGCAAGCCCACAATTCCATGGTACTTGTTATTGCAGCCCTGGTAAAATAAGATGATTTATAGTTTTGGAAACTGGTGTGTTCCTGTAACAAATAGCTAAAGATATGGAAATGGCCTTCACCAGTCCTTTGCTCTACTTCTGCAATGCCTCTGGGCCAGCATACCCTGAAGACAAGTAGAATCAATTCTTTTTAGATGCAAATGAAACAGTTCTCTTTTACCCAGTTTCTAAAAGCTTCTTCCTGCTTGTGTTTTATCCTTGGCTTTGCCATGGCTGTATCCGTATTGGGGCTTAGTATGGACAACACAGATGATTGAAGGGTCAGCAGTGTAGATGGGCAAATGACCCTTGAGATGAGGGAACCAAGGCATGTCCAATTCTTAACACTTTGTTGAGTGACATTTTTAAGGATTTCTAAAATTCTGTTGTAAATTTTCTAACACACAAATGTCAATATACACCACTTTTCAAAGGGTTTATATAAGTATTGAATATGGTATTACCAGAAATTCACAGTATTTTCCATGATTCATTGAAAGTACTCACTAAAGGAAGCTTGACTTATTATAATGAGTGAGGATTCCATGAATGGTGGACGATGTCAGTGCAGAATTACCTCTTATGCTTTGACTTCACCTGGAACAATCAGAAATCATTCAAGAGTCAGATAAAAGAAAAATATTTAAACATCCACATGAGAAAAAATTTAAAGTAAGTTTGATTGCTCCTATCCTACCTATATCATCCTTGTTATTTTAAAATATACTGAAGTGGAGGATGCACCCAGTCCTGCAATCTCATCTTGTAGCTCATGCACTGCCATACCCGTGATGTCATAGCTGATCTCTCAATGACAAACCATGCAAGGTCTCATGATGACAAGTATGATGGCTGCATTATGTAAGTTGAGCATCCTATGCACCACAAGTTCAACACTTCTGCAATGGAAACTCCCTGACTGACAGTAAATTGAAACACAATTATTTAGCTTTTTTTAAATGATAATCCAAAATGGTTCCTCTCACTTACCTGAAAAACTAGCCAAATAATTAATCACCACCCTTGTATTCATGTGTATCTCTAGCTCAGTTCCTTTTGATCTCCATATAAAGTGAAATAACTAAAGTTCTGGATATCCAAAGTTATATAAAAGAAGAGACAAAATTCCAGTGACTTAATACGCAAATAGTATTCTAATTTCAAAAATTTTATTTGTGAAGGCTTGACTGGATTGAATCTTTCTAACAAATGTTTATATTGTTCAATGTTAGCTGCCAGCTGATGGCCTCAGCTCATTTACATATGGCTTCTCCATGTGTCTCTCCACATGGCCTAGTTGTAATTCCATACAATAAGGTTAATGGTTTCTTCCAGAGCTGACAAATAGAGAAAATGTGTGGATAGATAAGTTATTGGGTAGAGAAGAAAGAAAGAAAGAGGCATTTCAAGTGATATTCACAACTTTTGTTCCCCTGGTCTCTCACTTGGTGCTTGGGGAAAAGAGCAGGGCAGGAAAGGAGACCAGAGAGACCTCCAGGTGGCAAAGGGCATCCATGTGATAATTAAATACACTGAGACAGGCCTATCACCACCACCCACACAGCACCTTCACTAATCAGGATCAAGAATCTTAGGCTGTGGAAAAGTGACAAGAAGCTGTCATGGACACCAGAGAAGTAATCTTTATTAATGTGGAAGGATAGAAGCCAATCCCTCTTTCCTTAGTGGAGGGGCAGAAAGTACATGTTGCCTGCACAGAGACCTGCACTAACATGAAGCAGAAGTCTGTAGAGCCCAGGGGTGGGCAGGAAGTAACCTCATCTCCAACATACAACATGGACAATATTGCAAAGTTTGGCAACTGTAGGGACATCCCACAGCTAGCCAGCACCTACTCACCAGCACTGTGAGGATGTCTTCATAGAAATAGCTTCTCCAGCTACAGTTCAGCCTGAAGACAACTGTAGCTCTGGCCAACATGTCAATTACAACTTCAGAAAGGACCCTGAGACAAAACCATGAGTGAAAGTCAGTGCAGAATTCAAGCCCCATAGAAAGTATTAGATAATTAATACTGTTGTTTAAAGCTACCAAGTTTGGGGTCATTTGTTATGCAGCAGAATACATCTTGGTAATGCCATTTAATAACATCTAATATAACATCGTAGGAACAAATGGGAATGCATCTGACAATTAGTGGTAATTGCAGGTCAGTTGTTTGGGGCTTTTTTTGACAATAAAATAATCATTTGTGCCTTAAATCTAAGTATCATGGCCTTCTACATGCTAAACTATTTGAAGTTCTTTACCCATGGTTGCCCAGGTGATTTTAGGAAACTGAATTTTCCTTGATATATAAAGTGAGGCACAGAACACCATGTGAACTTTACATTCCTAAATCCATATACTCCATGCATACATTTTAATATTGATAAAATCCTTGATAGTTCTGGAACATTCTCCTTACTTATAGGATTACCCATAAAACTTCTCATACATTAATTCAATCAATTTTCTTTCTACCAGTGTCAAATAAGTAGGGGAGAGAACTGCAAAAGAGTTGTCCCCATACACCCTGTGTCATCTCCTTGTCCTGCTTCCCTCTTATAGCTTCAGGGCCACCCACATTTAAAAATATCTTCAAGTCATATAGGTAAGGAGGAGCCTTAAGGTGGGACAAATTAGTTTGATTTCTAACTCAGGGCTAGGGTCTGAGGGAGACAAAATCTTCAGGGAAAAATCAATGAAATTTCTGTGACTCTTGCTTTGCCTGTTGCTGTTCCCCCATGTGATATTTCCCAGGATTTCAGAAATAGGACCATGGGCTGTGGTGACTGGTTGTGACTCTCTGTAGTTCTTGTATCAGGTGTCCTGTCCGAGATGCAGCTGCAGGAGTGAAGCCCAAGACTGGTGAAGCCCTCATAGACCCTGTCTCTCACCTGCTTTGTCTCTAGATTCATTACAAGCACTGGTTGCTGCTGGTATTGGATATGCCAACTCCCAGGGAAAGGATTACAGTGGTTGGGGGAGATGTTATGATGGAAGCATAAACTACAACCCTACAACTCATCCCTCAAGAACCACAGCTCCATCATGAGAGACACATCCAAGAGCCAGTTTTCTCTGCAGCCAAGCCGCACAACAACCAAACACACAGTCAAAGTAGTACTGTGCAGTTGACATGGTAAGGGGAGGTCAGAGGGAGCCCAGACACAACTATCCTCCAGGGTGTTCAAGAGTGGGGTGGGCTGCAGGAAACCTTGGGACCACCATAGCAGGTGTGGGACCTTCCTAGAGCACGTTCCACACCTGGGACACAGAGTATTTGTAGGAAGGAAGACATTATTTGGTTTTTAGTTTTGGGAGTTTTTTTTTAAACATCTGATCTTGTTTTCATCCTTTATGAGTGACTGGTTTGATTTCAACTGTATTGTCTTCCATATCACTAATTCTTTCCTCTGCCTGTTCAATTCTGCTGCCATGTGAGTCCAGCGTCTTTTTCATTTCTTGACTTGTGTCTTTGTTCGCCATCATATCCATTACCTTTTCAGGTGTGTTAGCTATTTCTTCAGTATGTTTTTCATATATACCCTTTATCATTTCAGAAAGTTTCCATCTATTCCTTTCTTTTGTAGTGTTTTTATGAGGAAAGAGTGCTGTATTTTGTCGAATGCATTTTCTGCATTTATAGAGATGATCATGAGATTTTTTTCTTTCAGTTTGTTTATGTGGTGTATTACATTGATTGATTTTCTTATATTGAACCATCCTTGCATACCTGGGATGAAACCCACTTGGTCATGGTGTATAATCTTTTTGATATGTTGTTGAATGCGATTAGCAAGTATTTTGTTAAGGATTTTAGCATCTAGGTTCATTAGAGAAATTGGTCTGTAATATTCCTTTCTTGGGGTATCTTTATTTGGTTTTGGTATTAGGGTAATGTTGGCATCATAGAATGAGTTAGGTAATATTCCTTCTACTTCTATTTTTTGGAAGAGCTTAAATAGAATTGGTGTTAGCTCTTTCCGGAATGTTTGGTAGAATTCAGCTGTGAAGCCATCTGGTCCTGGACTCTCCTTAGTTGGGAGGTTTTTAATGACTGAGTCTCTTTACTTGTAATTGGGCTGTTGAGTTCATCTATTTCTTCTTTCATCAATGT
>JAKSZT010054023.1:2812181-2836109 GCA_026826555.1 Tolypeutes matacus | reverse complement strand
GATTGGTGTTAGCTCTTTCCGGAATGTTTGGTAGAATTCAGCTGTGAAGCCATCTGGTCCTGGACTCTCCTTAGTTGGGAGGTTTTTAATGACTGAGTCTCTTTACTTGTAATTGGGCTGTTGAGTTCATCTATTTCTTCTTTCATCAATGTCGGCTGTTTGTGGGTTTCTAGAAACTTGTCCATTTCCTCTAAATTGTCGTTCTTGTTGGCATATAATTTTTCAAAGTATCCTCTTATGATACTCCTTATTTCTGTGGGGTCAGTAGTGATATCATCTTGCTCATTCCTTATTTTATGTATTTGCATCTGTTCTCTCTTTTTCTTTGTTAGTCTGGCTAAGGGTTTGTCAATTTTGTTGATATTCTCGAAGAACCAGCTTTTGGTTTTGTTTATTGTTTCCAGTACTTTCTTATTCTCTATTTCATTTAGTTCTGCTCTAATCTTGGTTATTTCCTGTTTTCTACTTCCTTTAGGTTTAGTTTGTTATTGTTTTTCCAATTCCTCCAAGTATGCAGCTAGGTCATCAATTTTAGCTCTTTCTTCTTTTTTAATATTTGAATTTTTGGCTATGAACTTCCCTCTCAGGAATGCTTTCAATGCATCCAATAGGTTTTGATATGTTGTGTTGTCGTTTTCATTAGTTTCAAGGTCGTTTTTTATTTCTTTTGCGATTTCCTCTTTGACCCACTGTTTGTCTAAGAGTGTGTTGTTTAACTTCCATATCCTTGTGTCTAACCTGTTTCTCGGGCCCTTAGTGATTTCCAATTTCATTCAACTGTGGTCAGAGAAATTACTTTGTATAATCTCAATCTTTCTGGATTCATTGAGAGTTGTTCTGTGGCCTAGCATGTGGTCTATTTTTGAGTATGTTCCATGTGCACTGGAGGAGAATGTAAATCCCGCTGTATTTGGGTGTAGTGTTCTGTATATGTCTATTAAGTCCAGGTCTTCTAATGTATTGTTGAGTGCCTTAGTTTCTTTATTGATTCTCTGTCTAGATGTTCTGTCTAATGATGATAGTGGGGCGTTGAAATCCCCCGCTATAATTGCAGAGGCATTTATTTCTCCTTTAATTTTTCCCAGAGTTTGCCACATGTATTTTGAGGCACCCCAATTAGGTGCGTAACTCTTGATGATTGTTCTCTCTTCTTGAGAGATTACTCTTTTTACTAATATGTAGTGTCCATCTTTGTCTCTTACCATAGATTTGCATTTAAAGTCTATTTTGTCTGATATTAAAATAGCTACTCTTGCCCTTTTTTTGGCTATTGTTAGTTGTAAAATGATTTTCCAGCCATTCACTTTCAGCCTCCTTGAATCCCTGAGTCGAAGGTGGGTTTCTTGTAGACAGCATATAGATGGATCATATTTTCTTATCCATTCTGCAAATCTGTGTCTTTCGATTGGTGAATTTAATCCATTAACATTCAGTGTTATTACTCGCAATGAATTTCTTACCTCAGCCATTTTTTCTTTGGGTTAATGTATATCATATGTTGTTTTGTTTATCTTTTTTTCTTTTCAGTTGTTTTTAAACTCTCCTCCAACTCTCTCTTCCTTGTTTTTTCCTTTCAACTTGGAGAGATTCCTTTAGTATTTCTTGAAGTGCTGCTTTCTTATTGACATACTCTCTTCTGTTTACCTGTGAATATTTTGAACTCTCCATCATTTTTGAATGCCAATTTTGCTGGATAGAGAATTCGTGGCTGGAAGTTTTTTTCTTTTAGTATTTTGACTATGTCATACCACTGTCTTCTTGCCTCTATGGTTTCAGCTGAGAAATCAGCACTTAATCTTATTGTGCTTCCCTTGTATGTGATGGTTCTCTTTTCTCTTTCTGCCTTAAGTAATTTCTCTTTGTCTTGAGCATTGGACATTTTGACAAGTATATGTCTTGGAGTTGGTCTGTTGGGATTTATACTATTTGGTGTACGCTGTGCTTCCTGGATCTGCACATCCATCTCTCTCAGTAGGGCTGTGAAGTTTCAGCCATTATTTTCTTCAACACTCCTGTTCCCTTTCCCTTCTCTTCTCCTTCTGGGATGCCCATAATGCGTATGTTTGTGCATTTGGTTTTATCAGTTAATTCCCTGATTCCATGCTGGATTTTTTCTATCTTTTTGTCTATCTGTTCTACTATCTCTTTGATTTCAGCTCTATTGTCTTCCATTTCATTAATTCTTTTCTCTGCCTGTTCAAATCTGCTGGTATGTGAATCCAGCGTCTTTTTCATTTCTTGGATTGTGCCATTGTTCACCATCATATCCATTACCTTTTTAGGCATGTTTGCAATTTCTTCAGTATGTTCTCCCAGTGTCTTCTTCATATCCTTAATCTCTTCCTTCACTTATTTAAGTTTGTCCATGATATTTGTTTGTATAGCTTTGATTAGCTGTTCGATGTTCTGCATCACTTCATGGTTTTTATTTTGTTCATTGGGCTGGTCCATGTTTTCCTGTTTTTTAGAGTCATTTGTATTTTTTGGTTGCCCTCTGGTCATCATATTATCTTGATGGGTTTGTTCAGTTGATTAGCTTTTCTCTATGCTCTAGAGTTTTATTTAGCTGGTTGTTCTGCGTGTGAGTTAAGTTTTCTCTTTGGCACTTTTTCTTCTTATTTTATTTCCTTGCTTCTTTCTCTGTTCCCTTGAAGGCAAAAGATTAAGGCCAGAGGAATCGAAAGATGTAAGGAAGGCAGAAGAATAATAGTAATATTGATAAAAGTTTGAAGAGGGCCCGAATGAGTCTTAATGAGATGAATATTTAACTTGTGTAGGCAGTGTAGAGTAACAGGGAAAAAAGTGGAGTTCCTACAATGGAATGGGAAAACAAATGGCAGAATATATATATAGTGATTTAGAAGGCTAGAATTATGAGGAGGGAGAGAAATAGTAAAGAATGGGCTGAAAGGAAAAAATTAATTCTAATAAAAAAAAAAGTAGAAGAAAACAAAATAGATGGAATAGAAATTGACACCCTAAAGTTGTGGGCCTGTGAAAAAATGTTGTATCTAATGCCACAACAGAAAGCAGAAGGCAGCAAGATGAAGGAAGGATAAGCGATATTTTGGAATACAAGATCAATATAGACAGCGAGTGCGAAATTAGTGAAGAAGAAGCACAGCAAAGAAGTGACAAGCTAGCAGCACGTAATTTTTAAAAAATGAAGGAAAAATGAAAGGGGGGAGGAAAGAGGAAAGAGAAGCAAGAGACCAGAAATAAACAGAGAAAAACCAAAGATCCACGCAGGCAAGCATTCAAATAGAGCTAAGGAGGGTCAATGATTCCCCTAGGGTCCACGTGGATCCTCTCTGCCTGCTTGTGTTTATCAATCAATTTCCCCGCGGGGTTCTATATGCAGGTCCTGAAACAGCTTTTAGCTATTAAACTAAATTAAAAAGAATTTGTTTTTCATTTATTGAAGTGACCTTCTCACTATTTTTTTTTTTTTTTTTTTTTAGTGAAATAAAGGACCCAAAATAATTCCTCCTCTAGACCAACCCCTTATGGAAGGGACCCTAGCTGGGCTTGTGGAAATTAATCAAGCAAGTCCCACTTCCTGGACTCCCCAGGGTAGCTGTAGCTCTGATGTTAGTCAGTGCAGAGTGCTAAAGATGGCTGAATCCACCCCTTCTGGAGCCAAACACCAGCGTCACCAAGTTGCTATATATATCAGTTTGACTGCAAATTCGCCTCTCCTCTCAGCCTGATGTTGCTTCAGGTTGGCTTATCTACTACCCAAAGCTATGGTGCTGTCCAGGCAGCCAGATCGATGTCAAAAATTAAAAATAAAAAATTCCCTTCCCTGTCCTCCAACAGAACCCTCCCTCTTTTGGAGAGTGTCCCCTCTTCCTGGCTCCGTGGTGTCCCGGGGCTTATCCCTGAGCAGCTAGGCAAATCAACTCCCTCCCCTAACAGAATCACCCCTCCCGTCCACCGGGTGCCGATTCACTCCGGCTGTTCTGTTCACACAAGGTCCAAGGGGCTCCAGGCAGCCAGATTCCCAGAAAATAAAACTTTCTCGCCCCGCTTGTGGCTCCAACTGGCCGTTTTATTATTATTTTTTTCTCCCTAATCACAGGGCTCAGCCATCTGTGCCAACCACCACTGGTAGGCTTAAAATTCACGAATCTCTACCTTGCCATCCACACTGTTGATCCACACAGATATATGTCCCAAGCTTCTCATTCCACGCGTGCACAGCACAGACCCCTGGGCAGGACCCCGTCCACAATCTGCCTTGCTCTGGGAGCTTGCAGTGTGTGCCCTCCTGCACTAACACCATCTTGCCTCCAAAAAAATCCACCTATTTCTCTTGTAAAGAAGAATAAAAAGCTATGGTTTCCTTCCAGTGATACTAATATGAGAGATCCATGTAATGTGTGAATGTGTGTAAGTATATGTATGCGTTTCCATATGTGTAAATATATAAATATATATATGTATGAGTGTATCTCTCAGTATATATATGTATATGTGCTTGCATATTTATATACATAAATGTGTGTATGTATATACAAAGGATTACACATACACAGGTGTAAGTATATGCATACACACATAAATATGCCCCATTACCTACTGCTGCAAGGGCTGGATGCTGAAAGCTCAGAGCTGCTCATTTCTCTGGAGAATCACCCTCAGCCAAGCAAACTCCCTAGTCAACTGTCACCACCCCTGCCCCACACCTGTTACAGGGTCCTCAACAAGTCAATTTAGGGAAATTTCTTTCAATGACACTAATAAAATACAAGTGAATTTTTTGGATTACAAAAAGGAAGAACTTGCATTGTCTGTGTATATTTTGATGGAAATTACACCTTCTATAAACATAACATCTCTGCACATGCACCTCCATGACTGGGAGTTGCAGTCTGAGGGAAAATGTCAGCAACAGCAGAGAACTGACAATGCTTCTGTGGATGAACCCATGATATCCAGGGGAACCACCTGGAGAATGGCCCCCTTTCCTCACTATGAGGTAAGATGAGCAAGAACACAATGGGAGCAGGGCTAGGTCTGCAAAGGACAGGGCAGGGGGGCATCTGCTTACCCATATTCTAGTTAAAGATCATTCCCACCCTAAAGGATAATATTCAAATGAGGATCCCACACACCAGTGAAGGTCACAAGAATCACAGCTGGTGAACACATGTGTGTGCTGGTTTTGTCAAGGAATGTAAGATGTGCTGATCAAAGAGTTCTAGAAGCCTAAATACTTTAAAAGTAACAGCACACTACAGAAGTTTCATGATCGGAAGCAAAGTTAACTGGTATCTCTTGCCATAGACTTCACTTGAGGTGTCTGAATATGCCACAAGAGAAAGGAAAGCAGGATCCTTGGTGAAAGCACTTTTGAATGCCAACTCCCCTTGCCCTTTAAATGCATGCAAACACACCTAGTGGTCTCAGGTGATCTCAAGGGATAAGGTAAACTGGGTAACCAGTTCTCAAGCACTACCCTCAAATACTAATGCCCCTTCCTGGACTGTATCAGGGATGTACATGTGTGCTGATCCACCTTGACCTGCTCATTATATTATAACTGTACTCATATCCCTGAATATCTGCTGACCACATCTCTCCCTTAAATCCAAATACCAAATAGAGTTGGGACAAACACCAAGACTTTGAAAATAGTGTTAAACCATTTAAGCTCATTTATACAGGGCTCTGGATGTTTCTGGTCACTGCATTAGCCTTTCCTCTGGAATTAATTACCAGCTGCCTAAGTCTCTAGGTGTGGTTTGACCACACAATGCCCAGGACTTGTGAGAGGGAGTTGTATTAGTCTATCGTAGACAGGTGTCAACCCATGTCAAAGTTACCCATAAGCAGGGAACCTGGGAAGCAGTTCACTAGGGCTCTTTAGTCCTGCTAATCTAATTGGGGAAGGGGAATGAAGAAGGGGGTATGGGAGGCAAGCAGTAGTCAACACCCCGCAAAGTAACCCCAAGATCAAGGAGAATATAAGGGATCTGGATAAAGCTCAGTGTTGTCAGTATTCTTCAGTGTCTTCATTTTTACATCCAAAGGAGTTTAATTTCCATTGCTTAAATTACAGGTGAAATCAGGCTTGTAGAATAATTTTATTGCACGTGTAAATTTCTTATTTTGTGAATTGCCCCCAAAAAATCTTTGTCCATGATAACTTAGAGTGTTATATTTGTAAATGCTTGAATAAAGGATATAATGAAGGTTTTTTTACACCTTTTGGGTCAGACCCACTCTGCCATGACAACTCAAGCCACCTTGTCCACATCTCTGAGTCAAGTGGAATTTGGTGCCCACCACTGACCCTACCTACCCTGCCTTCCAATCCCTGCTCACCATCATCCCTACAGAATCTACATGTGAGTTTCTTTCTGCATTCAGTAGGGCCAACACCAAATATTGAGAATCAAGTGGTCATAATCATGAGTGCACATTCCATAGAGAGTCATACAAACATTTTGAGTATTGCTACATATTTTTAATTAGGATGATAGAAGCTAGAAATAATTACTGCCAGTGAAGTACATGGTCCCCAGGGCCTGTTTCTGGGGGACAGAAAGACAAGAGCTTCTGCTATTGCATGACAACACATCAGTTTCCAGAGAATGCTGTGAGAATCTAAGAGTAGATACAAATTTCCAGGTGCCATGGAGTCCATTTCCCACACTCACTGGAGCACTCAATGCCAGAAGCAACTTAGAAAATAGATGGGCTGATACTGCTGTCTCAGGAGTGCCTTAGATGCCTCAAAAGGATATTTCACTGAACATACTCCTTGGGCAACTCCATGGATCTTACTGGACCAAAGAATGTAATGACTTGGTGCCTCCTCCCTAATGATATTAGTAGAGTTGACAGATGCCTGACTGGTACTTGCAGTAAATACAATATGCCACCTAGAGACAAAGAAAATGTGGAAATTAATTTCCTACCTTTCTTTATTTGACCTACAATGACTGATAATTATTCAAGAAACATGAACTTTGCAAACAGCCACATTTTCTTAGGAAGCTTTTCAACATGACCTCAGAATTTTGATGGGAAAATGAGTTGCAGCATGTTAAATATTTCACAAAATCTAGACACATCTTAAATGACAAATAAATTTAACTTTATATGTAATAGTGACAACATTAATTATAAAATGTAATTTTAATTTTGCAAAATTTTATAATAATTATTTAAAGACCATTTTAAGGAACAGATTTTCTTCTATTTTATTTTTAATTCTTCAATGATTCCATATGTATAACAAGATTGAGTCTTTCTTTGAACAGAGCAGAGCTACATCAACTGAGGACTTACATTTTCCTTATTCCTATTCTTTTGCCTCAATGGCCCAACTCAATCTCTTCATCCATTCTTTCTTTGTGGAGGCCTTTCCCTCCTATAGGTCCACTTCATAGACTTTCTGAACCCACTGCTCATGCTCTGTGCACAAGCTAATGTCAAAGCATATTCCTGTGATCTTTGAATCAACACTGTACTTGTGTTGTTTCTTTGTTTGTGGTTAAAGCAGAGTGTTTTTATAGGATGCACTTAGATTCCTTGACAATATGTCCCAATTTATAGCTCTGAACTGTGTAAAAGTAGGCAAATCATGGTAGATGTTGATGTTTCCACTATTTCTATTCTCTAAACCTCAAAAGCATTTCAATCTATTTATGTGACCAAGTCTGCCCCAGATATCCCTCACTGGAACCTACTCATTCAAACAGAACTGAAGTTGGGTCAGAGGAAAGTGAAAAATTAAATTAATAATGATAAATTTTAAATTGCATGCAGTTAAAATATGATTTCTGAAAAACATATACCCAGAAAAGTAGAATTGATATATAAATTAGGATCTCCCAAAATTATCTCCAATTCAATTAAGGAATTATACATCAGAGAATAAGCCTTAACCTTCTCAAGGCAAGACCCAGGTCAGGACATCATTAGCTTGTCAGATAGGCTGAGGAATTTCATCTTATGTACTTGGACATTAGCTAGATGGAAGACCAACTTTTCATTCTGCTTACCAGCAAACTTCATGATAAGCAGGGAGATCTGAACAAAGGGATTTCCTATAGACTGAGTGTCCCCTATAGAGCACATGCTGAAATCACATGAACAACTACAACACAAAGTGCTTCATCAAGAGTCATAGGTACTCCATGGGATGGTGAAAAGTAGAGTGTCCCTCCCAAGAAAATCTCATGAACCTGATGCCCTATAAGAGATACACCTGAGATCTGAGGCCTCAGTAGTTATAAGGAGAGAAGGCAAAGGCAATGAGGGAGGAAGTGTGAGACCAGAACGAGGTCTGCCCTTCATGGAGCCCAGGAGGGGGCTGGGCTGAGTGGGATCAGGACCAACAAGTATAAGCTTTTCCCAGGAGCAAGGACAAGGGAGGCAGGGAAGGAACTTCCTGCCAGGGTCCTGGGCTTCCTCTCTCATTGCATCTCCCCAGCTTCAAGTTTTGGGCTCCTTTTCTGACTCTGAAAATCACATTATATTTTTAGGTAAAATGCCCATCAGATGTGGGCAGAGCCTAGATTGTCACAAAGGCAGAGGGAAGAGGACATGACTTTCCCTTTTGCCATTGTTCTGTGACCTGGGAGGCCCTGTATGGCCCCCAGTGTCTTTCCTCATCTGACTTAGAAGGGACCTGGTGAGAAGACTTAACAGAGTTAATTGGATTTGGGAGAGAATGAAGGGAAGTTATACAAGTTAAAATAGTGAAGTGATGAATACTTTCCAATATTGACTCTGTGATGGTGACGTATATCATTGAATAAAATAAATACCTTTGAATTTTACACTTGAAATATTTGGCCTTTAAGGTATAACTCAACAAAACTGGTTAAAAAAGGAGATCAAATGTGACCTGAAGAAAAGGGAAGGGGCTGGAGGCATGAATTATAGAGTTAGAAGAGAAAAATTTAGGGCATTCACTATCCAGTTTGTACTAATTGTTATACACGTATGTGTATATATAATCCATGTGGTTTTTATTTCAATAAATTATTCACTAGAAAAGGAATAGATTTTAAATAATTTTATAATCTAGTTTGGTTCTGACAAAGGGGGTGTTGGTTAGAAGGTGAAAGCTTTCTTGCACTTCTGGTGTTCTCAGGGTTAATTCCAACAACCTGGAGTTAGCTTGAGCCAATTACCTGAAGTTTCTACATGGAACTGACCCTGGTCAGTGTGTGAACATTTTTTTCCAAAAATTTCTGAAAATTATGGCTATGAGATATATTAATCAATCATTTTCTATTATCTGGTGTGGTCTTACCTGAAATTTTCTTTGCATTCTCCATATTTTACCTTTTTATTACCTCTTAAGTACAGTTTTTCTTTTTTTTCATGCAAAGTCTTTACTGTAGGGTTCCACTGAATCCCCCTATCCTATATATTATGATGCTATATTTTTATCACCTAAATTTGATACTGAGCCCCTGGGAAGAACTGAGCATATTGCACTCTGCTGTCATAGAATCCAAAGTTATTTTGTAAACATTGTTTCTGAGAATGAAAATGTACACAGTTTATATTTCAGTGTAAATAATTCCCAAACATCTTGAAGAAGGTAAAGATTTGAAATTGAAGTAACACAATGCTAGACAGACTAAATATTGATGACACAATCCCAGCATTCAAATAAAATGTCATGCATTTAAGCAGAAAAAAAGATTTTTCTACAATTTATTCAAGGTAGATACATGGAATACCTTGACATAATTAGTGGCAAAATGACTGTAGAACAAAATGACTTTTGTTTGTGTATTATCACCGATGATTGCCTCAAAACGTTTTCATTATGGTGCTATTACTGGTTCAAGTCTTCTTAAATATTAGCAATCTTGTGATAAATATTTACACACTTTTTTCTTAAGAAAGGTGGTTTGATATCAGACAGTCTCTTTTCTATTTGCTATAGTGTTATTTTTCAAACCCTTAAACTTCCTTATGAGACAATTTTAATAACAGTGAAGGCATTCGTTAATGGAGAGAGATAGCTACTCTAAAGAATTTTCAGGTGTTAAGCAACCTAATCATGGTCAATACTCAGCGGAGGACAGCAGAATTAGTCCTGTGGGACAAGGAGGACTTAAAGCATGAAGAAAACTCAGAAAATTATTTCTGTCCAAGTGACTTCTGGGAAATCTCTGATTGGTGAATCATCTCCTTTGAGGAACAATAAGCCATTGACCAAATAGACACACCCTGCAGTGCTGAATTAAATGCACAGGCTGGTTTAGGGATAGTGTGAATAGAAAAGTCACATCCATGTCTGAATTCACAATATGAAAGGAAAATTAGGTGTGCATTTGTTCAGGACCCACAGCCTCCTGGCCTACCTTGTGCCCTTTCTCTATGGCCCTCAGCCATGCATTATTGCTCTGATCCTGGAAGAATCTTTAACACATACAAAATGAGAATTTTCAGGTTCAGCAACAAAGCAAAGCCCAAGGATCATGTAAAGCAGGGGGTTCTGGGAAAATTTGTGGGCAGGTGAGAAACGAAAGATATGACAGGGAAACAGGAAGCCACTCACCAATCCCCTGCACCTGCCCCAGGGGCAGGTCCTCCTTGTGTATGTGTCCAGAGTACTCCCTGCAGGGCATTGTGACTGTGGTACACTGGCCTCCCCTCCTTGTGTCTTCTGCATGGGGGTGGCTCAACTGCAGGGAGAACTGTTTCTGGTGTTGTCATTGTTGATGGTGAATCCCATTCATGGAGACTGTGTGGTGTGTCTCACTCCTATCACATTTATTTATTTATTTATTTATTTTCCCTTTTTTTTTTTTTACTTTATTTTGTACATTTAATAATTGAAAACATAAACGATTAAAAACTAAAAAGTAAACACAGATGAATAAATATATACATTTCTCAATTAAATGTAATGATACATATACATTTTTTTTAAATCAAACAATATGTTACACAATATATTTGGTTCATCGTAATGCGTTCGTACAGTATTTGTCCTTTTGTGTCTGGCTTGCTTCACTCAACATAATGTCTTCCAGGTTCATCCATGTTGTCATATGCTTTACGACTTCATTTCTTCTTACAGCTGCATAATATTCCATTGTGTGAATAAACCACAGTTTGTTTATCTATTCATCTGTTGATGGACACCTGGGTTGTTTCTAACTTTTGGCAATGGTGAATAATGTTGCTATGAACATCAGTGTGCAGATGTCTGTTTGTGTCACTGCTCTCAGTTCTTTTGGGTATATAACCAGTAGTGGTATTGCAGGGTCAGGTGGCAAATCTATATTCAAATTCTTTACGAAGTACCAAAGAGCCCTCCATAGTGGTTATACCATTCTGCATTCCCACCTACTGTGAAAAAGTGTTCCTATCTCTCCACATCCTCTCCAGAACTCGTAGTTCTCTGTCTTTTTAATAGCAGCCATTCTGATAGGTGTGACTCCTATCACATTTAGATGCTAAAAACTCCCTTGACCCTTTCCCCAAGTCTTGGAAGCTCAGTGCATCCACTGCATGTTGACATGAACCCTGAAAATTCTCAGAGGAACCAAGAAGCTCCCAGACTCCCCCAGCTCTCCTGGACTTCTCTAACTGCACCTTGCAATAAACATTGCAGATTTCTGGAAAGGAAGGCTGACATACCCAGTGCACTGCAGCAGCATTGCTCTGTCTGCCACTACACAGATATTACCTTGGAAAATGGCCAGAAAGAATACCCAGCCCACAAACTCTCTATGGTTTGGCCATAGGATCCTACCTGGGTATGATATGCTGGGTTGTATGGTAATTCTGCTTTTAACTTTCTGATACTTCACCAAACTGTTTTCCACAGTGATTCCATCAGCTATTCCCAGGCACAATATACAAGGGTAAGCATTTCTGTAATTCATCAACAAAACTTGCTTTATTTCCATTTTTCTTTAAGAATACCTTTTGTATGGGGTGTTGTCAAGTACCCTTTTATAAAAATATTTTTCTCTGTACTTCCTAACTACCTAGGCATTGCACTGTGCCACTGTTGATGTCATCTATATCATGGTGATAACCATCAACATTGTGGCCCACAGACTGTGCAGTCATTAGGATCTCTTTAAAAGTTCTAGAGAGTTTTCTGGCTGAGAATTGGTGCCATATTCTTTAGTAATGTTATATATCATAAATTATATTTCCATTGAGTGCAATGCTTTATTGCTACTTTGTGAATGCTTCATTAAGAGTTTCAATGACTGCTGTAGGGGCAGAACCTACCACCTCAATCTGTGCCTGTCTGTTCTGGATGGTCATTTAACCATAATGCTTAGCCCCTTCCAGTCACCAGTGGCTATGCCAAACTAATCACAAAACATTTTAGGAGACAGACACATGGAGCTGAACCTGGGTCCCAAGGCAGATACGGCACCACCTTCCCCATCAGTGTACCTCAGGTAGGGAATTTTGAACTTGGGCTGCAAGGCAGATGCTGCTGGTGTTGGATGAACATGGGTTTGGGATGACCAAAGTTGAACCTTGTTCTCCTCCAAACCAAAAGCTAAAAGTATTAATGCAGTTGTGATTTACATTTCTCTGATGGTCAATGATGTTGGCCTTTTGTGTATCTTCTCTGGATGGCTGTCTATCCATATAATTTGGCCAATTTTCTGTTATTTGTCTTTTTGTTGTTGAATTGTAGATTTCTTTATATATTCTAGGAATTAAAACTTGATCATATATATGACTTGAAAATATTTTGTCCTATTAAATAGATTGCTTTTCACATTATTCATAAAGTCCTTTGATGTACAATTTTTTTTATGTTGATGAAGTCCAATTAACTATTATTAACTAGCATTTCATTGCTCATGTATTTGTGGTAAAAATTTAACAATCCATTTTATAAAAGGAGGTCCCAAAGTTATATCCTATGTTTTATCAAAGAATTTTATATTGTGAGTAGTAATATTTATTTCATTGATACATTTTAAAAAATGTTTTATATATTGTGAGAGGTAAAAGTCCACATCCATTCCTTAGTATGTGGATTTCCTGTTGTTTCTGTATCATTTGTTGAAGAGATTATTTCACCATTGAGTGGACTTGGCACTCTTGTCAAAATTAAACTGGCTGTAGATATGAAGGTTTATTTCTGTACTTTGAATTATAGTTAATATTACAATGGAAAATTGACGAAAGGAAACTCCAGATCAGCACACACTTCATGGTGCCTCCTCTTTCTCAGTCCTGGGCACAGAATAGGGAGAGCTCAGGAAAAAGGGAGGGGGCTCCTCTCTCAGAGCTACAAGGCCTGGGCCTGGGCTGGTTTTCAGGCCCAGAGGGAGGGGCCCTGTATTAGTCAGCCAAAGGGGTGCTAATGTGAAATACCAGAAATGGGTTGGTCTTTATACAGGGTATTTATTTGGGATAGAAGTCCACAGATACCAGGCCATAAAGCGTTAAGTTTCTTCTCTCACCACAGTCCATTGCCATGTGTTGGAGCAAGACAGCTGCCGATGATTGCCAGGGTTCAGGCTCCTTGGGTTCGTCTCTTCCTGGGGCTGCATTTCTCTCCTGGCTTGGTGCCTCTGGTTCCTCTGCAAGGTATGCTGTAGACTATCAGGTGAACGGCACATTTCTCTTCTCCTGTGGCCTTCTCTCTAACATCAAAACTCCAACATCAAAACTGCTTCTCAAAAACTGCTCCCTCTGTCCTTTGCCTTGTTTTTTTTTTTTCCCTGATAAATTTTTTTTTTTACTAGAGCAGTTATAGGAAACATTTTGGAGAATGTACAGATTTAAAAAATATACCCATTTCTCACAAAACAAGTTCCTCATTATTAACATTTTGCTTTAGTGTGCTACATTTCTTACAATTCATGAGACAAAATTATCATAAGTATCCCATTAACTTTAAGCCATAATTACATTAGGGTCACTCTTTTTATTTATTTATTTATTTATTTGTTTATTTATTTATTTATTTATTTTATTGCTGCCTTGCCTTTTATATTCGATTCTCCACCCACAAAGGGGTGGGGCTCAACACCCTACTGACATGGCCCAGTCAATGCCCTAATCAAAATTTAATCATATCCAGATTAACAGATCAGTTTACAAGCATGATCCAATTATATTTTTGGAATTCATAATTACATCAAATTACCAAATGGCTACAAGCCCCATTTGCATGTTCTTTCCCCAGAGGGCACATAAGGTCCCTCCTGCACCTGAGGCTCTCTCTTGCCCTGCAGTTTGCATCCAGAATTTTCTATGACAACAGTCAGTGAGGATTGCTCTGATGTTGAGTGCATGGAAAAGCATTTCAGTCCTAGAAACAGTGCAATGCTTTCTCCTTCCACCTCCTCCTGAAGAACTGCCCTTATTGTCCAGGCTTCTCTCCTTCTATCACCCACATGGTTCACATGACAGCCAGCAAATTCTCTTCCTCCCAACAGCTGATTGCAGGAAACTGGAGATTGAGTCTCTTAGCAACTGTGTGTCAGTGTATATGACAGCTGCCCCATGAATGGGGAATCACAACCTCTTTCCTTTGCTTCCATGGAGAAATAAACCAGAGGCTAGGCTAGATGTCCAGCTGGGTCTGACCCTGAAAACTAATACTCGATACTCAGGGCAGATCTATTTCTTGGAGGATCAGCCATTCAAGGGAGCTGAATGGATTATCATGGAAGGTCTGTCTGGAAGCCTTGGAGCTGGGGCAGTAAGCAGCTTCCTCTCAACCATACTGCCCATCACAGACAAGAGATGCTCCTCTCCCTCCAGTCCTCTTACCTGCCCTCCTGCAGCTTTTGGTTCAGGTTCTCAGGCTACATGGACTTCCGTCCCAGACAATATAACCTTATATTCTGCACTGAATAGGGGACCTGCAACATTGTGAGAATTTTCCAGGGAAGAGCTGAGATCTCTGCTGAGTGTACTGGTAAAAGGCCTGAGGGGGACAAGAAGGGACTTTCTGTGGTGAAGGTATTAGACCCTCCACAGCACCCCTCAACCTGATGCTCTAATGCAGCTTGTGGCCACCCTCCAGGGCCTTTGTCTCCATCCACAGAGTCCTGAAGTGGGTGGACATGGTCATGGAGGAAGCCACCCTCATGGTCCATGGAGGTACAGCCTTATGCCTACTCCTGCTCATCATCAAGTGGACAGTGAGCCCAGGCAGCACCTGGTGGTCATGCTGCAGGTACTGGCTCATAGCCTTGAGGTTGCATCTCTCAGTTGGGTTCTCATGATGCCTTGGGCCACCTTGTCCAAAATAATGTCACTTGAACTCCTCTCCAAATAAGGCTGAGCAGAAGAACTTGGGGCATAAACAAGTCATGATAAGGGGAACTTTTTTTCAAATGGAAGCTTTTGTAGAGGGAAAATATTTTGGAAGCACATGTATAATATAATTTCTGCAATATATGCTTTTGTGTTTGTGTCTGTGAAATTCCAACAAAATTAGAACTTTTAAAAAACACTCATTTATCTCATTTCCTATTCATCAGGAGTCTGGGAATTGCTTAGCTGTATCCTATGCTCAGTTTTCATAAGGTTTCATCAACTTGTTCTCCAGGATGCATTCTCATCCAGGACTTGAATGAAGAGGACCAGACTATTGGCAGAATTCATGCTCTTGACGCTGTAGGATTAATGACTGCTTGCTCCCTCCAAGCCAGCATTGAAAGGAGATATGAAAGAGTGAGACTGTTCACAGAATGGATGTTATATAATGTATCATTATCTAGAGATTGAACTCCCTTCACCTTTGCCATATTCTTTTGGCTACAAGTGACTCATGGTCCCTGTCCATACTCACATGCACTTGTGCATGTGTATGTGTTGTGTGTGTGAGTGACATGATGGAATGAGTACCTGGATGTGAGGATCACAGGGCTCCTTTAGAGTCTGTCCACCTCTATGTCCTTTTTCAGGGTTTGCACAAATCAGGGTCATCTACTGAAATAGGCTCTGCCTCATGACTAGCATGTTGGTAGTTGAGCATCTTGAACACGTCACCATCGTCAACTCAGTTTGAAGTGTTTTGTGTATTTTGTGATGTAAAGTGAATATGGAGTGAATTTCCAGAGACTACAAAGTGGGTTTAATAAAATACCTAGATACATCATGTGAAAACTGGAGAAAAGCTTTGAGGAAACAAGTAATGAAAGAAAAAACTAAAATAACTTTTAACAGCATAAATAGGATAAGAAATGCATGCACATATCATCAAAAGTCATGCATGCTAAAAAAGAACAGATTGAAATATTTAAAATGATGGAAGTAATTAAAAACAAAACACTTACCTAAAATTTTATATTATTGAAAATGTCATTCAAAATGAAAGAGAAATAATAACAGCTGCAGACAAAGGAAAATGCAGACTTCACTGATATCAGAATTGACCATAAGGAAGTGTTAAAAGAAATTCTCCAGGGATAAAGGAAATTACATAAATGAGGAACTTTCATCTCCACAAAGAAGGAAGAACATAAGATGAATTAAAAATTAGGGCAAATCTAATCTTTATTTTTCTTATTTTAATTGATCTAAAAAATGTCTATTTAAGCAATGAGGGTGTGGTATCCCATGATCATAACACATGGATAATCTAAGTGAATGACCATGATGTTATAAGGGATGGGAGTTAGGAATTAGGAATACTTTCTTTTCGGTTATCTGTACAATATACTGTTATTTCAACTGAGTTACTTGAAGGTGGATTCAGAATAACTAAAATGCATATTGTAAATTGTAAGGAAAGAACATTTTAAAGATTTGAATATTTTATATACCCAGAGAGAAAAGAAATGAAACAAAAGACCTAGGAATTCTATGCAACCCCTACCTTACACTTGAGACCTGCCAAAGCCCCTGTTCCAGGCAGACATTTTAGTCTGCTCTGAAAGATTGAATAGCAAATATATCACTTGTAAAGTCAAATAAGTGAGGGCATCTCAGGGGTTGGAAGAATATTGACTGCCCTTGACAACTATTTCTTAGACAAGGAAAGGAAGCTGCAAACCCTGACAGAAGTCCCCTTCCCAGCCACCCTCTGCACCTGCCCCTGGGGAGACCTGATCTCAGAGGGTCCTGAGCTCTCCCTGCAGCCCCCTTCTGCCCCCACTCCAGGTCTGACCCAGCTCCCACTCACTGCGTGTGCACAAGGTGCATATGGCAATGTCTTGGGCTCTGATCATGTTCGGGGAAAATGCCCCTGGCTCTGACACAGAGTTGAATTTTAGAACTGTCAGGTAGTTACAAAGTATATCTCAAACTAATCCTTGATGTTTTATTTTTCTGTAGGAATTAGACTTAATTAATTAACAGAAAATGACATGGAATAACAATAAAATGTGGATTTTTTCCCAGCA
Source organism: Tolypeutes matacus (assembly GCA_026826555.1). NCBI lineage: Eukaryota > Metazoa > Chordata > Mammalia > Cingulata > Chlamyphoridae > Tolypeutes > Tolypeutes matacus. The sequence continues at coordinate 2,818,779 of JAKSZT010054023.1, read as the reverse complement.
TTGTTTAGAAACTTTTAAATCCTTTATTTAACATAATGTCTGGGCTCTCTCTGCCTAGAGGAGCCTGTACCAAATCTCAGTGTATATTTCCATCCTCCTCTCCTATTTCTCAGCAAGTTCTGTTTCTTTTCCCCATTTACCAATAAATTCTTTTTACTGGCCTGAAAAATAACGTCTGTGCTGTACCTTGGGTGGGGTTTGAGAAGAGATGGGAGGGAGAGTTGGTGGGTCACTATTTAACAAGTGTTGTAGTCTCTTTTGCTTTTATTTCATGTTTTGTATTATCCTTTTACTGTGAATGAGCACAAATGTACAAATAATTATTCACAGCTTAGTGAATCACCATAAGTTGTTCAAACTTAAGTCTCTTACAAGGTCAAGAAATACAACTTGACATTCTCTCCCAAGTCCCCCATGTGTCTTGTCACAGTCACAGCCCCTCCCTCCCTCAGAAGCAGCAGCTACTTGCCACATGCTTAGAGCAGATCTGCACACACTCTTTTCACCTCATTCCCTGACTGTGCCTCTGTAGACACTAAAATCTCTATTTTTTATTTTCTCTGTCTTTCAGGAATATTTACTTTCCATATGCACAGGCCTAAATTTTTAATATACCCTGCCAGTTTTCACAAATGCCTAGCCGTCTTTTCCAGGGATATTTACAGCAACTGATTTAATGTAAAATTTCTTCTAGATCAAACACTGTGGTAAGCATGAGATAGTCATTTACTAAAACTTACACACAGACTTATCCTCAGGAGATGACAAATTTACTAATTCCTAAGTATCTTGTTTCTACATCTTCCAGTGAGATAAAGCACAGGGTTTGTCTTAAAGGTATATGGAGTTGCTCCTCCTGATTGTAATTCAGCTTGTTTCCTAAAGCTTCAGCCTTACTCTATGGACAGCTAATTGCCCACCTCAATTTGTGTAGTTCTCCCGTCAGAGTACTCAAACTGTTATAAAAATTGCCCTAAAATATCAGTGGGAGAAAAGTATAACAAGAAATGTCAGTAGATTGCTCACATTCAATTATAACATGTTGAGGGGGAAGTCTTGCTAAGGTGTAGAATCTATTTCAAGCAATTACTCAGGCACCTAGACACCCACCTAACATGGCATCCTCAGCTGGAGGAATGAAATGTAGGTGTAGAATGGGAGAGAATTTTGAATTCCAGGTGGGTGTGTTCTACTTGTCCAAGCTGCAAGCAGTGTAGGTTATAGTTGTGCATGTTCCATTTAGCATAGTCACTCATATAACTCTCCCTGACATGAAGAGGCTGGAAATGTAGGGAAACTGATCCCAGGAAGAAGGGGAATGACAGTGTGGACAGGATGCCTCTACATGAACAACCTGTGTAATTTTCTTTCTCTTATATACACACATAGACACCATCTCTCTTCTTTTGCAAACTACCAACCAGAGGTTTTGAAAAAAAATCATATATATGATATTGTGAGCATAAGAAATGTGTTTGGTCAATGATATATCCAGTGGTCAGAGCAGGGGTGGTTGTCCTTCCATTTCTTTTTTAGCTAAACTTAGTTTAATAAACTAATAAGTTATTTAGACAAAAAGAACTATTAAATTATTGTTACAAATCTAAAACTCAAGTATTTTTGATTGTTGAGGTAGTAAATATTCTATCATCTAAAACCTCAAAGGCAAATATAACACATAAATTCAACACATTTCTGCTATTTGTTAAGCATATATGTAATTAAATATATTCATCCTCTAAAGTTAAGAGAAGGCAGACAAAGTTAGAGAACAGATCTTTGCTACACCCAACTTATTTGACTTCAAAATAATACACGCTTTCCAGTCTTCAGCATACATACAATTTTTTTACCTAGTTGTATAAGATAAATTTGCACATTTCAACCTATATTTTTGACTATATTAAATTGTTACACAGGGACACCAGTATAATGGGATTCAAAAATGCATGTTTTGGAGAAGAAAATGAGAATTGAACTATGATTTCAACACTGTAAAGTGAATAGTTTCATAACATCCCCTAATGCTAATGTATGGCAGCTCACTATCATAAGGCATTTACAGAAATTTATGCCATAGAAGTGTAATTCAAATTTTTAAAAATAAATCATATCATTTTCCACCATTACTTAGAAAATACATATTTTCACTTCTAGGATATATCTTATATACACTCCGTTGGATATTCCATTGAATTTATTGAAATGCTTTTTTAAAAATGATGCATGTTAAACACAATATGGAATGAACAAAAAGTGAAGTTTTAACTTCAAGCAATTACCTATCTAATAGTATCAGAAAAATGGTATGCTTTAATCATTGCATGAAATACACATAATACCTAAAGGAATTTTTTCAAAAAAAAATTTAAGGCTTTTTAGTTAGAAAATATATATGAAACACACAAGAATATTGCCAGGAATGCCCATCAGCTGCATTTGAAATTACATAAATAAGAGATAAACACTAGTTATACTACTGGGATTCAGGAATCACTAAATGATAGGATTGAAAAGACACTATTATTCAATTGTCTAAAATTTGTAAAATTCCTTCTGTTTCCCAATGAAAGAATTCATTTTAAATTATTTATATTCTTTAACACGGTCTGCCAGTTTGTCAATATACTTGCTTTCCTGGCTTGGTGCTTGCTAGAAATGAGAAAGAACAGCTTTTCCCCCATTATCACTTGGCAAAGAAGTTAAACCAACTGCTAAACCCTCTGCCAGCTAGACTGCCCTCTTCTGGTCAATATAAGAAATATAGATACAGGAGGCGGCCAAGATGGTGTTAGTGTAGGAGAGCGCACACTGCAAGCTCCCAGAGCAAGGCGGATTGGGGACAGGGTCCTGCCCGCGGGTCTGTGCTGTGCATGCGTGGAATGAGAGGCTTGGGACATCTATCTGCGTGGATCGGCGGCGTGGACTGAATGGTGGAGATTCGTGAGTTTTGAGGCTGGCGGTGGAGGTTGGCACAGGCAGCTGAGCCCCGCGGTTAGGGAAAAAAATAATAAAACGGCCATTTTGAGCCGCGGGCAGGGAGAAAAAGTTTTATTTTCTGTGGATCTGGCTGCCTGGCGCCCCATGGACCTTGTGTGAACAGAGAAAATGAGCTAATCAGCACCCAGTGAACCGGAGGGGGGATTTTGGTCGGGTAACGCAGCTGATTTCCCTAGCCACCCAGGGATAAGACCCGGGCCACTGCGGAGCCAGGAGGAAGGGAAACTTCCCAAAAAAGGGAGGGTTCAGTTGGAAGACAGGAAAGGGTATTTTATCTTTTTAGACATTGATCTGGCTGCCTGCACCGCCCCATAGCTTTGGGGAGCAGATAAGCCGACCTGAAGCAGCATTAGGCTGAGAGCAGACGCGAATCTGCATTCAAAATGATTTACTGAGCAGCCCGGTGACGCTGGAGCTTGGTGCCAGAAGGGACGGAATCCACCATCTTTAGCACTCCTCACTGACTAACATCAGAGCTTCAGCTAACCTGGGGAGTCCGGAAAGTGGGACGTGCTTGATTAATTTCCACGGGCCCAGCTAGGGTCCCTTCCATAAGGGGATTGGTCTAGAGGAGGAATTATTTTGGGTCCTGCATTTGGCTTAAAAAAAAAAAAAAGTGAGGTCATCTCAACAAATGAAAAATAAATTCTTTTTAATTTAGTTTAATAGCTAAAAGCTGCTTCAGGACCTGCATATAGAACCCTGTGGGGAAATTCATTGATAAACACAAGTAGGCAGGAAGGATCCACGTGGACCCTAGGGGAATCATTGACCCCCCTTAGCTCTGTTTGACTGCTTGCCTGGGTGGATCTTTGGTTTCTCTCTGTTTATTTCTGGTCTATTGCTATTATTCCCATTTTCCTCCCCCCTTCCTTTTTCCTTCTATTTTTTTCTTTTAAATAGGTGCTGCGAGCTGGTAGCTTATTTGCTGGGCTTCTTATTCAGTAATTTCCCACTCGCTGTATATATTGATTCTGTATTACAAACTATCGCTTATCCTTCCTGCATGTTTCTGCCTTCTGTTTTCTGTTGTGGCTCTTAGAGACAACATTTTTTCATAGGCCCACAACTTAAGGGTGTCAATTTATATCCCATCTATTTTGTTTCCTTCTTCTTTTTTCTTTCTGTTTTTTTTATTAGTATTAACTTTTTCCTTTCAGAACTTTCTCTACTATTTCTCTACCTCCTCATAATTCTAGCCTTCTAAATCACTATATATATATATTCCTCCATTTGTTTTCCCAGTCCATTATAGGAACTCCATATTTTTTCCTAGTACTCTACACTGCCTACACAAGTTAAATATTCATCTCATTAAGTCTCATTTTGCCCCTCTTCTAACTTTTATCAATATTTCTATTATCCTTCTGCCTTCCTTACATCTTTTGATTCCTCTGGCCCTAACCTTTTGCCTTCAAGCGAACATAGAAAGAAGTAAGGAAATAAAATAAGAAGAAAAACTGCCAAAGAGAAAACTTAACTCACACGCAGAACCAACAGCTAAATAAAATTCTAGAGCATAGAGAAAACCTAATCAACTGAACAAACCCATCAAGATAATATGATGACCAGAGGGCAACAGAAAAATACAAATGACTCTGAAAAACTGGAAAACATGGAACAGTCCAGTGCACAAAATAAAAACCAGGAAGTAATGCAGTACATCGAACAACTAATCAAAGCTATCCAAACAAATATCATGGACCAACTTAAAGAACTGAAGGAAGAGATTAAGGATATAAAGAAGACACTGGGAGAACATACTGAAGAAATAGCTAACACACCTAAAAAGGTAATGGATATGATGGCAAACAAAGACAAAAGTCAAGAAATGAAAAAGACGCTGGACTCACATGGCAGCAGAATTGAACAGGCAGAGGAAAGAATTAGTGATATGGAAGACAATACAGTTGAAATCAAAGAGATTGTAGAAAAGATAGACAAAAAGATAGAAAAAATCCAGTATTGTCTCAGGGAATTAACCGATAATGCAAGACGCACAAACATACGCATTATGGGCATCCCAGAAGGAGAAGAGAAGGGAAAGGGAACAGAAGGAGTGTTGAAGGAAGTTATGGCTGAAAACTTCCCAACTCTATTGAGAGAGATGGATGTGCAGATCCAGGAAGCACAGCACACCCCAAATAATATAAATCCCAACAGGCCAACACCAAAACATATACTAGTCAAATTGTCCAATGCTCAAGACAAAGAGAAAATACTCAAGGCAGCAAGAGAAAAGAGAACCATCACATACAAGGGAAGCACAATAAGATTAAGTGCTGATTTCTCAGCTGAAACCATGGAGGCAAGAAGACAGTGGTATGACAAAACACTGAAAGAAAAAAACTTCCAGCCACGAATTCTCTATCCAGCAAAATTGGCATTCAAAAATGATGGAGAGTTCAAAATATTCACAGATAAACAGCAATTAAGAGAGTATGTAAATAAGAAACCAGCACTTCAAGAAATACTAAAGGAATCTCTACAAATTGAAAGGCAAAACCAAAGGAGAGAGAGTTGGAGGAAAGTTTAAAAACAACTGAAAACTCAAAAAGAGAAACAAAACAACATATGACATACATTAACCCAAAGAAAAAATGACTGAAGTAAGAAATTCGTTACGAGTAATAACACTGAATGTTAATGGATTAAATTCACCAATCAAAAGACACAGATTGGCAGAATGGATAAGAAAATATGATCCATCTATATGCTGTCTACAAGAAACCCACCTTCGGCCCAGGGATTCAAGGAGGCTGAAAGTGAATGGCTGGAAAACCATTTTACAAGCAAACAATAGCCAAAAAAGGGCAGGAGTAGCTATTCTAATATCAGACAAAATAGACTTTAAATGCAAAACTATTGTAAGAGACAAAGATGGACACTACATATTAGTAAAAGGAGTAATCTCTCAAGAAGAGAGAACAATCATCAACATTTACGCACCTAATCGAGGTGCCTCAAAATACGGGCGGCAAACTCTAGAAAAACTAAGAGGAGAAATAAATTCCTCTACAATTATAGCAGGGGACTTCAACACACCACTATCATCATTAGACAGAACATCTAGGCAGAGAATCAATAAAGAAACGAAGGCACTCAACAATATATTAGAAGATTTGGACTTAATAGACATATACAGAACACTACACCCAAATACAGCGGGATTTACATTCTTCTCCAGTGCACATGGAATATTCACCAAAATAGACCACATGCTAGGCCCCAAAACAACACTCAATGAATTCAGAAAGATTGAGATTATACAAAGTAATTTCTCTGACCACAACGGATTGAAGTTGGAAATCAATAAGGGCCAGAGAAACAGGTTAGGCACAAGGATATGGAAGTTAAACAACACACTCTTAGACAAACAGTGGGTCAAAGAGGAAATTTCAAAAGAAATCAGTAACTACCTTGAAACTAATGAAAACAACAACACAACATATCAAAACCTATGGGATGCAGCGAAAGCAGTCCTGAGAGGAAAGTTCATAGCCATAAATTCATATATTAAAAAAGAAGAAAGAGCTAAAATTGAAGACCTAACTGCACACTTGGAGGAATTGGAAAAACAACAACAAACTAAACCTAA
>JAKSZT010054023.1:2766999-2787181 GCA_026826555.1 Tolypeutes matacus | reverse complement strand
GAGCAGTTGAAATACAGTGGCTTCTTTGGGATTTGGAGGTTGTCCTGAGTACTGTTGTGGCAACAGATGTAGGCCATTTTAAATCAGCACACACCACTCAGAACTGAGTGGGAGAGAGTGTGGTCTACAGTGTGAACTGTGGTCTATGGTTGGTGGCAAGGCTCCAGGATGTGTAAGTTCATTGAGGGTGGTGGGCCACACTGTGGGAGATGTTTGTGTGGGATGTGGTGGGAGGTGTGGGAGGTGGGCAACATGGGAATCCCAGTGGGTTCTATGTAATATTTGGGTAATCTAAGCACCTCTTAAAATATATGTATATATATATATATATATAAAAACAACATTTTTGTAAGCAAATACACATATATGCATATATATTTATATATCATTTTGCAAATATTTGTATGTATTGTGAGAATTTTGATATTTACCCATAATAAAAAAAATTTAAAAAATAAATAAATAAATAAAAGAAATATAGCCAGCAGACCGATGTTTCACAATAAGATAACTGTAATTATCAATGTTTAAAAAAAGGCATACCCTGTACTCCTGACAAACTAATCGTCCCTGAATAAGATAAAAAAGAATGCTTTAGTAAGTGTACTTTTACAGTGAAAAAATGCTAATTCTACAATAAACAATTTCAGTTATTTTTGAGAATCAGGTAGTGAAGTTTTATACAGTCTCTTTTTCAGTATCTTGGAGGCAGATCTGGACTACGGATAGTAGGAGAAATGGCTATACTCTATCTTTTATAATGATTTTTATATTAATGCAAATTATATTTGTTGTGAGTTCACCCTATATCTATGGATGCTTTCTTATACATAAACATAAATCATAGTAGATACTTGCTGAGTAGATCATATTCTTAAATCTCTTGCCACAAGCATCAAAATGTATCAGAGCTTCTGTTTTCTTTGTGAAGATTAATTTTAACTTGTAGTTTGTTTTTCTGTGGTTCATCCTCATTCCTGAGATTTTCAGTAATGTAGGAACAGTTTACAATCACTGCCAAAAGGCTCATGGAGCATTCCACCTTCCTGGTCTGGGCGAGGGGCATAGGACTGATTCATATAAATAAACAACTATTCTGAAGGCACAAGTTTAAGGAAATTTTTTTTTAAGTTGATGAGTCCTTGAATGGTTTGGGCTAGCTCTACAGACCACTTCTTTGTTTTCATGATGAGGGTTTCTCCCACAGTATTTTAAAAAATGTCATTTTTTTCTTGTAGTCACTAGCATGTTCCTCTGTTCCCAGGGAGACTGCAGCTGGGGAAGAGGACTTCAGAATATCTGTTCCTGGAGACACAACCTAAGACCTTCACCTGTAGCAGCAGCTGAGGCTGGGGATTGCAGCACAGACTCAGACTGTTCTATTATCTTGCTCTGTGGGAGCTCAGGGCTGTCCTTCCATTTTCTGATTCATCTTCAAATACATTTTGAGTGAAGAAGAACTTGAGGGGATGTTTCTCCTTTACTGAGGTATGAAAATGCACCAATTGTTTGGCCAATGTATTGAAAGTTTTGCATGAAAGTAGCTGGTCACAAATCCATCCAAAATCTGACAAGAATGAGGGAGGCTGGGGTTTAGGGTAGATCAGAGTTACTGTGAAGCACCAGGTGCAGGTGTCCAGCAAGCAGGTGGAGAAAGAGTCAGAAGGGCAGATAGAAACAGGAGCTCATTTATAAAGCAGATCCCAATATGATGGCAATGGGACTGTCACAATACCCTGCCTGGCTTTGGGGAAAAAGAGAGATGGAGAAGTTTGGATCCAAGGGTATACTCCCTGGGGGAAGTGGAATAGATTAAAAGCCTGTGGATGGGAGCAGCAAGCAACCAGAGGCAGGGTCCACAAGACCTTCATGCTTCCAGGAGCCAAAGCAGAAGGTGCCATGACAGAGAGGGTGGAGCAGTGGCCATGCCCAGGCATCTGGTTGGGACATGGTGAGGAAGGACGCACAAGGGTGTAAACTCAGGACAGAGAGAGAAAAGGGCTTGGAATCTCCATAGATCATTCCAAGATTGAATTATGACCTCTATTTCTTAGGAAGTAAAGTTGCAGAAATATTTGGTATGTGACAGCTTGTGGGTTTATTAATTCTGAACAAGACAGACCTAGGCAGCATTCACTGGAGTGGGCATCCAGGGTTCTCCCACCATGGTACAGTCCCTGATTCTAGGTAACCTTAGTTCTGAGGTTTGCAAGACCCATGGCTTCTTCACACTGAGCATTCAAGTTAATCTTTGCCCTACTGTGGGTAAGCAGGGGTAGTTTGGGGGGAATGGGATATTTTCTCTCTTCAAAGATATCTGTGCATGGGCAGAATTCAATTAATTGTATCTTGGGGTTGCTACTTACCTACCAGTCTACTGTCTGGCTGCAAAAGATTCATGCACATCCTTTGTGCAAAATAAATTCATCTAATCACATCCTCAAAATTCCCAATTCATTAAAGCATCAAATCAAGTCCAAAATCCCATCTAAATATCATCTGCACAAGTTACCAATAACAACCTGTAAATCCTCTTAATGGTGTATATGTGATGCTCTGGGACTTTCTATTGTGGGATGAACAAAACTTCTATATGTATACATGAGAAACTAGAAATCAAGTTATCTACTCCTGAAGTACAACTGTGACCCAGGGAAAACTCCCATTCAGACAAGCAGTCTGTCCACAGAGAGAGAGCTTTGAAGGTGTAAAATTCAGCTCTAATGTCATGAAAATGCCACACTGATAGAGAAACACCTGTCTTCCCCTTGTTGTCCTCTCCCAAGAGCACATTCTTTGATAAATTCACCACTTTTTTCATCTTGACATCCTACTACAAACAAGCTGAGAGGATGTTGGGGTCCCACAGATTACTGGTCTGGGTCAACATCAAAGCTCAGCCCTTGGGATCTACATGACCTTGGATGGTTCACTGCATCCTTTACAAGGAGTTTCACACTGTAATGGCCAAGTGGTTACTCACCACCCAGACATAAAAGGAACACAGATGGATGATTATCCTTCCAGAAGTATTTGTCTACAGGTTATAATTATTTTAACTCTGAGAGTAGGCCATCATTTTTAACTGTGAAGCAGTTATTTTTTATCTTGTCCTACTTCCAATACATATGTGAGCAGCTTCTCCATGAATCTAGGTCATCCCTGGGCTTTGGCATTTGAAGGAGGTCATTAAGTCCCTGAGTTCTCCAAGAAAGTCTTCCACCTGAAGGACTCCCCATGTGCTCACTAGGAACATTGTTTCTAAATAATACATCTTTGTGGGATGAATCTATCACTCATTTAGAAAACTCTTTTGATGACTCCTCACAGATCATATTAAAATAGCCTTATGTCTATTATAATTTTATATTCATGTCTCTTGGCCTGCAAATAAAATTCAGAATGACATATACTCTTTGCAACTTCCCACCTGATGACTATCCTGGGATTCCTGGATGCCCTCAATTAAAGACTTCCAGTCTCTTCAGTCCAGGAATGGAAGACACTGTACACTGAGCACAGCCTGCTCCCCTCCTTTTTATCCTGCCTCACCTAACTCCTGGCCAGTGGTCATCCTACAGTGTCATCTCTCCCAGGTCTGGGTCCAAGTTAGAAGCACTGGGACCCACAGGTGACTGCATAGGTACAGCTAACAATCAAAGGCCAGCTCCAGGGAACAAGTTATACAGGTGAACCCAAGCCCCTCCAGAGGAAGTGCCCAGCCTGTCAGCACAGAAACAACATTTCAGACCCACCATGGGCCACATTTCTTCTTCTTATTTCCCTCTGAACATAAAGCTTCAGAGGTGGAATCTCAGGAAGGACTTCCATGGTTCCTGATGACAGAAAATGTTCTGAGCACCCCATGAGACATCTATTCCCAGTAAGAATTGGGTGGCTTTCCCAGGTCCCTCAGCCTAGTTGTCCCTATCAGGATCAGCCTGCTGTGTGTTTGGATCAAGTACAGCATTGATAAGTGCAGGATCCCTGTTCATGATGGAGAAAACAAGGTGACACAACTGACAATGCCACCTCAGACCAAGCAAGGTTTTCTTTTTTGTGCTCCTTTAGACTGAAGTTATAGGGCTCTACATGGTGGAGAGCTAAGCCTGGGAACTAAATATTCTGAATGGACTAGTAGAGGAGGCTTATATGTGCTCACATTGTGGGAAAAGAAATCAAGTGCTTTATTTTTTAATTCAGATGAAATTATTCTGCCATGCTTTAATCTGTCCTTATGTTGTCTAGACAATCAGGCAATTTCAACTTTATTATTATTATTATTATTATTATTATTATCATCATTATTATTATTAATAATAAATTTGCCTGGGTACATACAGGGCAGAAAATAAATTCCAGAGAATTAAATACACAGTGTCAGAGTGTCAGTTTAATACAAGTTTGTTCATAAATCTAGTATAATCCAGAAATATTAAGAAAATTATTTTAAGTGAGTGTATACAATATATCATAATATATATTAGCATAGCAAATATATTTTCTATATTTGAATCTGGAGCTATCATGGCATTACTTAGAGTAGATGTAGTGGAGAATCCCCAGTAATTAAATGTTTCTAAGTAAGAAGAGGAAATTTTATATGATTTCAGTAATCCACTACTTCCCCATGTGTTCCTTTAATCTGAGTCTGGGTTTGGTACCTGCTCTGGAGAACTCCCTGAAGCTCAGCTCCCTCCTGCCCAGGGACGTTTGTGTCTTGTCTCACACTAATCAGAGACACAGTGATATCTAGCCATGTCCTCCGTGGTCATGGAGCTCAGCTGAAGAGGCAACTAGTTCTAGGACTTGTATCTGGAGGTGGTGATTTGGCATAATCTGTGCCCCCATTTAGGCATATGCTTGACAACCACTGCAGGCCCCTTCCCTGGGAGGGAAGTAGTAACTCAGCAGTAACCACTGGTTGTGATGGATAGTCCTGATCCCAAGGGGCAGTGTCTGCTAGGCCAAAACCAAGCCTAAGCCTGACTCTTGAATCTGCACCTGACACAGGACACCTGAGGAAAAGTAGAGCCACAGAGTCAGTGCTCAAATGCAGTGGCCCATTACCTACTGCTCTGAATTCCTGAGACACTCACATTTGGCAGTTGCCACCAAAAAGGCCCAAAACCAAAAGACTATCATGTTTATGAGGATGAATTCTGGGACTCCCAGAAAATATTACCTAGACTGAAGTGGAACCAGAGTTTAAGTAAATGTGTGCTGTGGTTTCTTCTGTTTGTCTATGTGGTGATTTGCATTGGGACAACATTTTATGTAAAATGAAAAGGGATGAGGGTGGTTCCTGTCCCTGGGAGGAGAGTTCTGGCAAAGCTATTGGAGAACACAGTCCTCTCCCTGGTGTGCACCCTCACCAATTTCTGATTTCTTTATTTCCAGGGAGGAAGTGTGTTGTGTCATATGATCAGGGAGTCAGATGCAGTCATACTTCTAGGAATGCTTTGGAATTATAGTCATGTGTCACTACTTCAAGGGATTATATATGTATATAATATATAAACATGTAAAATCCCTGTCAAATTTGTTTCTGATAATTACTGCTTCATTTTCAATATGCAGGGATGGACGCTTGGACCTACTGTCTCATACTTTTGTTGATGTCACAACACAATAGTCATGTTAAGTGTGAATTCATACTGGGATTTCTGAGCTGTTAGTTATTACCACTGCAGTTATGTCCTGTATGAGCCCTCACCTCTGACCACCATGATTGCAAGAGGAACATCTGAATTGCTCCTTCCACTGAGAAATTGCACTTTTGTACATTGGGCAGGTCAAGCACCCTCAGGCTAAGTGTCCTCACATTCATACTGACCAATTTTACATTCACTAGCTTCTAAAAATCCTTTCCATCTTATCATGTCATGAACTGACCTGGAATGTATCATATTACTATGTGGAAATTCAATAGTAAAGAATTGAATTATAAATAAAAATAGATTCAGGGCAGATATCACAAGCATGGGGAGAAATGCAGGCAGTGATGAGAGGGAAACACAACTATATCTGGGCACTGAAGTAACCAATTTTGATGTCAGGGTTTTGAAATTATGGACAATATCCAAAGCCATGTGCCAAGTCATCCCAATGTCATGGAGGGCTCAGAAAGGTGATGAAAAAAAAGGAAAGTGACACAGTGAGGCATATCTGCATGGAGTAAGTCATAAAGTCACCCTAAACTCAATGGTGTTATAGGGTAAATGTCTTCTTTTTGCATTAAGGACCATGAGTTAATGAAATCTACCAATTCTTTCTGAAGCTTGGGACAGGACAGAGTAATTTCCTTGGAGGAATTAGACCAGAAATTGTTTAAACTCTTGCAAGACATATGAAAATTCTTAATCATGGAAGGTGTTTCCAGAATGACAAATGAAGGCTGTTGATGTTGGAGGAGCATGGGAACCAGTATTGCCTTCGGGAGGAGGAAGTACAGAACACTGTGAGGGGATACAGAACTGGAAAGGTAGCCCATGAAGGAAGTTTCTTGGCTTTGGAATATTTTGTAGTCATGCTATCCAAAAAGATAAATTCTGTTATGGAGACCTAGCAGCTGAGCCTGTGGTTCACCATTGGATTAACTCTTACCCTCCCTTTGAAGTTGCTGACTGTCAAAAGTCAAGAGATCTCTGGTGGAAGAAGAGAGAAGAAGTGATATCATCAGAAATCAGGAAAACTGGGCCTGTCCTTGGAGATAAGAATCATGTTTTCAATCAACATGTACCAGCAAAGGAATTTCCAAGGAGACAGGAACCTTCATGGTGAAGCAGAATGGTGTTTACCCTTCAGTATATCTGCATATCTCACTTTTACTTCTCCATTTTCCAGATTGAGAAGTGAGACATGGATGTGGGGCCTAGTCACAATGTCCTGAGTCATCCCATGGCTCTACACCTGAATGCCACTTACTTCATTACTCCAGCAGTGTCTATTTTGTCAGTGGTTCATTTTCCCTCAGTAGAGTTGAAGTCACCAGGGTTTTCCCAGAAGTCATGTGGTTAAGACTAGTCCCAAAGGATCAACTCCACTGCTGTGGTCCAACCATGATTAGGTTGTATAATAGATGAAAATTGCTTAGCAAAGCTATTTCTCTATAAATGAGTGTCTATCCTGTTATTAATATTGTAACATTAGAAAGCTCATGAGTGTGACAAATACCACCATAGAAAATAGTAAAATGTCTATGTGGAGTCAAACTACCTTTATCAAGAAAATTGTGTAAATATTTATCAGAATATTTCATATATTTTAGACCATTTAAACTACTAATAATTCTACCAGAAAACATAGCATTATGACTTTGTATATGAAGCCAAGAAGTGCAGTATGAATTTCATTAGCCTACTTCCCATTCTCCTCCCAACTCTCCTCTCCATTATTTATCCATTCCTTGAAATATTGGCCAAACAGGAACTTTTTATTTACAGTAATTTGGTTTTTCCTTTGAAATTTTATGACTATATTTGATTCAAAAATACCTCCTAAAATTTTAGGATTGTAAGATGTACCTGACTACACATTATATGAAAGAATAAAGGAAAGAATGGAGATGTTTTGAAGCAAACAGCTGTGAAAATACAAAAGTCACTTCATTGTGCAATCATATTGTACTGGTTCTTTGAAGAAATGTAGTGTATTTACTTGAAGAAATTGTCAACAAAGTAAAATTTATTGTGTCAAACAGCAGGTAATTATATTTGAATTCTGGAATCATGTTCATAATATTTTGTCTCTCTAGCATTGTGACACTTCAATTACAAATCTCTACCTTCCTGAAGACTTTTGGAAATATATTTCTTTACACTAAAAATAACCTGGGTATGTGTTCATTCTCTGAACCAATCTTTAGAAAATATCATCTGTGAGTACAAGAGGCTTGGTTCTGGAAATAGAGTGGTAGATAAAACAATGTCCTTCCCAGGAGTTCAACCTCAAATGTACATGCTAAAAATGGAGTGTCATAGACTTTAGGAGAGGAGATTCTGCTGAGTTCCATGGAACCCTAAAAGAAGTAGTTTGCATGACAGAGGTGAGCAGTATATACTAAGGGTTCATAAATCATGTGAAAATATGGGGAATGCAGAAAAACTCTTATGGAAAAGGTAGTGACCACAAATGTACCCATTACTGGGCCATGCTACCATCTGCTGTCACTCTGCCAGGCCCTCACTTATAGTGCACTTGTAGGAGTTTCCCACGTAGACTAGTGCAACCTGACTGAGCTACTGAATGACCCACATGGACTAGATAGAACCAATGTCCACTAAACCATGTTCTACAAGAATCACATCTGTCCCCAAAGTAGCAGATTGATCTAGATGGAGGGACAAGATACAGAATACATAAAACAGATAACAAGGGATGAACAGCATATAAGAATTAAAAATTAAAAGCACAGATAAAGCAGTGGGTTTCAGAAAAAGCCTGTTATTCGAAAAGAGATGGTCAGAGTTAGAATTTCAGTTAAACCTCACAGTATACACTATTTTTCATAAAAATAGAGAAATCACAATTTCTTTCTATTTGGAAAACATGGCTAAGTGCAAAAAATAACAATAGAAATAAATGATATCTATTACTTCAGAACAATAAAAATATCCTGTATATCAGGAAATTTTAAGAGAAAGATGATTTGGGAATTTAGAAAGGAAGAAAAATATTAAATTGCTTACGCTTTGCACTGGTAGGCAGTTAATATGTGTTATCTTATTTTTGGTGTACAAAAAAATACAGATTTACTTTTGAAAATATATTGGCAAGGAGAGATATATATGTATCATTCAAATTTTTAAGAAAACAGAAGTAAACTCTCATATTAACAAAAGTAATAACATGCCATTTCATCTCAAATTACCCTACAATGTAATACAATTCCCAATTGAGTCACAAGATGATTTCTTCATTTAGAACTTGACTAATAATTTTAATATTCAGTTGGAAACCATAAATAAATGAAAATGGCCAAGACAATGCCTATTAAGAAGAGTAAAAGGGCATATTTACCCTAAAAATAGAGAAAAATAAAAAGTTCTAAAAATTAATGAGTATACTGATGTGGAAGAAAAAACAGAAAGTCCAATGAAATAGAAAAGAAAATATAAGAATACAGTAGAGCTTAAAATAGCATTTTGATCCAGTATGAAAATGATACTAGGATAATTTACTAATTGTTGATTAGTAAAAATTACTAAGTGTTGAAAAATTTACTAATTTTTTCACCTAAATATTAACACATTCTGTATTTTAAAAGAGATGAAAGAGCAGTAAAATTTCAAAAGGCATGATTGTTAAAATAGAAGTGTTAAAAAAAGAAATACAAGAAAAGGAAAATGTTCAAAAATTAGTAGCTAAAAAATTGAAATGAAAACAACATTGAAATACCATTTCCATCAATAAGATTGACAAATATTAAAAGTCAATATACTTAGTGTTGAAAGGGAAGAGAAAAATTCGTCCTTTCATTTGTCTTTAAAATATTGGTCACATAAAATGCCACAACTGTTCTTTGGGACAAAGCTGAAAAATATGATAAGCAATTCTACATCTAAGAAGGTATTGGAAAAAAAATCATTATAGATGTGCATAAATATTCAGCTATGAGAACATTTATTATGAAACTGTTTACAATGGCAAAACTTTTGGAAACAGCCACCAATGGGTAATAGAATAAAAAAAAAAAACACCTTATAAACAGGCTCTATAAAAAATACTTAGTTTGTTTATTGAAATTTTAGAATAATATTTAAGAAGATAGAAAAATATTCATGATTATTTTAAAGTGAAAATAATAACATAAAAAATATATAGTGACATGTCACTTCCACTCCTAGATATATATCCAAGAGAAATAAACACTTAGATGCACACAAATATATATGAATGTTCATATCAAACATTATTCATAATAGACAAACTGTACAAACAAACTAAATGTCCATCAACTGATGAATGAATAAATAACATGTGATAAATCCATACAATGGAATTCAGCAATAGAAAGTACTGGAATACTGACATATGCTCCAATATGGCTCAACCATGAGAACATGTTGGCAAGAAGAAGGAAGCAGTCACAAGGACTACATGTTATGTGATTCCATTTATATGAAATGTTCAGAATAGGAAATCTATAGAGAAAGAAAGTAGAATCATGATTACCTAGGGCTGGGGGAGGGGGAGAGTATGGAGTGACTGCTACTGGGTCTAGGACTTCTTTTGGAGGGGGCCAAAATATTCTAAAATTAGATTGTGGTGATGGTTGCACATCCCCGTGAATATACTAAAAACAATGGCTTGTATAGTTTACATGGATGAATTATATGGCATGTAAATTATATTTCAATAAATATGTTAAATATATATGTATATACAATATGAACTCATACAAAAAAAGTATATGTATAACTTTAAAGTATTAAAAAATTTTAAATATAGTTGTCTTGTGATGGTGAAAATGTAGGTAATATTTAACTTCTTTTTGCTTTTCTGTACATTTGAAACTTTCTACAATGGACATGCTTTTTCTTTTTTAAAATGTTAAAATTCATATCTTCTAGCAACCTATCTTCCAGACTCTACCTACATGAGTCTGCTCACTATCCTTAGTTCATATCAGCGAAATCATGCAATATTTGTCCTTTTGTCTCTGGTTTATTTTGCAATGAGGTTCTTCTGTATAATAACTGCAATAATGGGCACCTGACATTACTCATATGTCAAGTCTTATGGATCTGTACAGCACAAAGTGTAAACTATAATGTAAACTATAGACTTTGGTTAGCAGCAATGCTTCAGTATTGGCTCATCAACTGTAACAAATGTACCATACTAATTTAAGGGGTCAACAATAGGGATAACTATGTGTGTGGGTTAGTGGGGGTTATATGAGAATTCCCCATACTTTTGTAAATGTAAACTTAAAACTTCTCTAAAAATAAAATTTAAAAATTTTCAAAACTAATTCATAAAATGCAGAAACAATTTGAAAAGAATGGGAGAGGTATTTTGTTATTTCTTTTTTTATGTTGGTTTGATTTGCTAGCTCTAGGCACTTAAGGGAGTCTCTGCCATATCATTGGGTGTTTACAAACTTAAGGAAGAGACAGTTCAGAGACTGCCCCCAGAGTTCTCATGTGAGGCAAGAGAGCCTGAGCTCCTCCTGAGGCTGAGGTCAGACTATGAGCAAAGAAACAAGGTTCAGACATGCCATGTCCCACATTTACTTTTTAAAAAAATTTCTCATGACAGTTCAGCACCTTCCCTAGATGTGATAACTCAAGAAGAACTTCCAGGGTTCCTGACATATGGCCAGGCTCTGACTCAATGAAGTGTCTGCAACCAGTGAGATACAGGTGGTTTTTCCAAGCCCATCAGGTGAGCTGACATCTAATCAGCTTATGGATTGGGATTATGTACAGCCTTAATAAGCCCTGTCCATGATGGGAAAAAAAAGAAAGATGAGTCTCATGAATGATGCACCCAGGGCCATGCTAGATTTTACCTCATTTCTGTTGTTTTTCAATGGTGTCATTGGGCTCAACATGATGGTGGGGAGCTAAGCTAGGAAACCAATAGTACTGAATAGCCTAGGAGAGCAAGGAGATATATATATATATATATATGGATTGAATTGCGCCCTCAAAAGGACATGTTCAAGTCCTACAAATGTGACCTTTTTAGGAAATAAGGTCTTTGAAGATGTCATTATTTAAGATGAAACCACACTGGATTAAGGGTGACCTTCATCCAATATGACTGGCATCCTTATAAAAGAGTAAATTAGGATACACGGACACCAGAGAGAACACCAGTGATGTAGAGATGGGATAGATGTATCTTCAAGCTAAGGCATGTCAAGGGCTGCTGGCAAATGCTAGAGGCTAGAAGATGCAAAGAAGAACCAACCCCTGCGGTGTCAGATGCAGCATGGCCCTTCCAGCACCCTGATTTCAGACTTCTGGCTACTGGAGTTGTGAGAGAATAAAACTCTTTCATTTTAAGGCATATATATAAAATACATTCACTCTTGTTAAAGACAAAGACAGTGGGGTCTTAAATTTTCAATTCAGAAAAATCATTCTACCATAAAATAACATGTCCTAATATTGAATAACAATAATGCAAACTCAACATTATTATTATTGTTATTATTATTATATTTTGCCTGAGCACAGCCAGGATGGACAAATAGATCTTGAAAATTAATTGCACAGTGAGACAGTGTTAATTGAATGAGTGTTTTCATACTTCCAATATAAACCAGAAGAACAAAATGTAGAAAACTACTTTATATGTGTTTGACTAAAATATCATATAATATAGATTAGTATTGCAAATATATATTCTGTGTTTGAAACTTCAAAATTTAATGCATTACTTAGAACAGATGTAGTAGAGAATCATTATGGTTTCAATGTTTTTAGGCAAGAAGGGGAAACCATATACTATTACAGGAATCTGTGGTTTTGCAAGTCTTCCTTGAAAAAGGTGGAGAGTTGGCTTTTGAGGGATGGGTTGCAGTTAGTGTTACCACTAGATCATATTCTTGACAACCACTGCAGCCCTGTTCCCAGGGACTGATGGATCCAATGCCAGCAGTAATAATTGGTTGTGATGGAGAATCCAGAGACAGAGCAGGTGAGGGGCAGGGTCTGGGAGGGCTTCACCAGTCCTGGGCCTGACTTCTGCAGCTGCACTTGGGACAGGACACCTGAGGACAAGGAGAACAGTGAGTCCTGTGCTCAGAGGCAGCATTCCCTTTACCTTCATGGCTGAATTCTGAGACACTCACTTCTGGGAGCTGCCACCAGAAAAAGGAAGATCCACAAGGCTTTCATGTTCTTTTGTAGGAGGCGCATGACTTATAGACAATGTTTTCTGGGTTGAGGAGGATCCTGAATTTAAGTCCATGTGTGCTGTGCTTTCATCAGTTGACCAAAGTGGTGATTTGCATGTGGGAGGAACTTTTGTATGTAAAGGTGAAAGGGGCCATGGGAGTTCCCTGTCTCTGGGGCTACTCTGTGAGGAGGATGCAGGTTGATCTCTAGAACACAGTCCACTTCCTGGGTCCCACTTCACTAAGTAAGGGGATTTCTTTATCCAGGCCATGAAAACAAGCTGAAGGAGCTGGTGAGGGAGGTGGATGCAGCCAAGGAACAAGGATGTCTTTGGAAATTTGTCAGTGTGCCTCTACTCTAATGGACATACATATTTATCAAATACCCAACACAAATACATGACCTGTAAGCTGCTCAATAAATCTGATCCATTTATCTCCTCTGTTAGCTGATTTTATAGGATATTCTAAAGTTTGAAACAGCAGCTAAATGTATCTAACACATTGAATTTGGACAAACTCTGTCCAATCCAATATATGCCACAATTGAGAATGACTTTGACTCACTTAATGTATGTGAACATTTCTTCTTAGGATAGGACTTCTATAAAATGTGTATTCAATAATTATTGTAGAATTGAATTTGCTCAAGACAAACTTTCTGCAGTTTACTCTTGTCATTCCTAGCAGGTTTCTAAACCTGTTTCTTCCCTGCTCTTAGCTGAGTCTGCAGGACACCTTGCACCCCAGGACTCTCTCCTTAGGTAGAACTTTAAGGAACACAAACTCTCCTTTGATGTATATATAGAGACAGTCAGTGGAAAGTTGTCAACACACCAATATGTCAGTTCAGTGTTATTGGCTGAATTTTGCCTCCCCAAAACACATGTTCAAGTCCTAATGTTAGTCCTGTGAATGTGACCTTATATGGAAATAGGTTTTCTGATGATGTTGTTAGTTAAGATGAGGCCAAACTGGATTATATTGGGCCCTAATCCAACATGCTTGTTGTCCTTTTAAGAAAGAAAGAATTGGACTCAGAAAGATAGACTCAAAGAGGACACCAGGTGATGACTGGGTTAGGAATTGAAAGCCCAGGATCTTATGCAAAATACCAGAGACTAGGATGAGGATGGGAAGAGTTCTCCCCTACAGGCTGCATATTTTAGCCTGCAGGACTGCAATATAATATATTTATTTTGCATTAAGCCAGCCAATTTGTGATTCTTTGTTAAAGAGCCTTAGAAATCCATTCAGGGATCCATTTGTGGATCCCAAGAAAGCCCAATTCCTGCTTTCTTTGACAATGTGAGTGGATTTTGAATTCAGTGACAATGGATTTCCTATGTGGGGAAATAGCATGCAGATCCTTAACAATATAGCAGCACAGGGAATGGTTTGCAGAAGGGATGAGTTCCCAATGGCTAAAGGGTAGCTCCCTGCACAATCATCAGGTCCATTGAAAAATCACTTGAGAGCTGCCCTCCTGATGCCTGTGTCACTGAATCTAGGATCATGGCTGAGATCCTAGAAGTTAGTGCAGAGAGCCTAGCACAGTTCCCTCCCCTCCTGTTCTGTGACCCTCAGGATGTGACCTCACTCCTAAGGGCTTCAGTCTAATAGGGCACAAATTGGGGAACACAGCAGAAAATTTATTTGTGGATTTTATAGTAGGGACTTAGAGATGTTCCCTGCTCTCATCACTGTTATTAGGGTAAGAATGTGGAAACCTATGAGAGCCCTCACTTCTGTCCTCCACAGATGCACAAGGGACACTTGCTCTGGCCCTTTCCTTGACATATCACACCTGTGTGACTGGGGCAGGTTAAAATCCTTTGCCTCAGTGACTCAACTTGTAAATTTACTGATTTAATCCTGTTGTTTCTAAAGGTCCACGTTACCTTATGTAGAAAGTTTTAGGAACACAGACTTGCATGTAGCATATTTTAATCATATTTTAATGCAATACTGTCAAGTGGATTACATAAAAAATGACTTCCATGCCTGAATGTAGTCAAGAAAAAAGTCAGATTTAGGATGAGAAAGATTAACAGGACAAATTGGGCTGATTGGCTGTGGGAAAGGATAGGGGAAGGGATGGCATCCAATATCCAGAACCAGATGTGTCCATTACTCACCAGGTGGTCATATAGGGCTGTACAGATGCAGAATGGTATGGCCTTGTCATTGGGGCTGTTGGACTTGAGGGGAGACTGGTATCAATTCTTGCTAATAAAGAAAAAAGTTCCAGAGATGTGCATATGTTTCTGTAGGTGAATGTTTGTTGCTAGAGACTGCTCACACTTAGGAAATATATATTAGGCCACCATGTAAAACTTGGCTTTTGGCAATTGTGAATATTACTAAGCACTGCTGTGGTTGGACACCAACATTTGATTTTTTGGTCAACGTTAATGAGAAGAACCAACTGAAATGACTAATTTGTAATAGAAAATGTAAAGAGTAAGATTTAAGTGAGATTCTTTTGGAAGTTACCAGTGATGAAGATGCTGGATGAAGTAAGCACCATTACCAGAGAGAGGATAAAATGTGGGAGGAATTCATGCTGAGAAGATGGGAAAGTGCCATCTGATTGCTTTTATTTTTAATGTAAAGTGCAGACAATATGAACCAAGAATGGAAAGTGAACTTACAGAAAGTTGACTTCATGTTAGAGGAGAGTGGAGTGTCATTCTTAAAGTCATGAAAAATGAAGCGTGACCTGTCAAGAGAAATGCAGCACCTATCAGATGATAAGTGTCTTTCCCCAAATCCTGGGCCCACTGAATTACTAAACCATCCCTGTCCTCCAGCTCCTCACTACTAAGGCTTCA
Source organism: Tolypeutes matacus (assembly GCA_026826555.1). Taxonomy (NCBI): domain Eukaryota; kingdom Metazoa; phylum Chordata; class Mammalia; order Cingulata; family Chlamyphoridae; genus Tolypeutes; species Tolypeutes matacus. The sequence continues at coordinate 2,771,494 of JAKSZT010054023.1, read as the reverse complement.
GTAAATTTTAGAAACCCCACTTTTAAGTGTGACTCTCATTGCCTTCCTCAGTTAGGCAAAATCTCCCAAAGGAGTAGAATATTATTAGACCCATCAACAGTCATGGTTAAACTTTTATTTTAGAGTGTGTTTTGAAAAAGAAGACTCTGTCCTAAGAGGGAGCCCTTCCCAGGCATCGCCTGCATCTGCCCTGGGTCTGGGCCTTGTGCTTAGTGGGCCTTGAGTGCCCCCTGCAGCCCAGCCCCTGCCCTGCAGGGAGGTTCCTGTTGTGCTCACAGGGCATTTTTCTCACAGCTTCTCTGCCCAGTGTCACCTGGCTGTGCCCTTCACTTCAGACTGATCTTTAGAGTCATCACACACAGGTGATACCATCTCTTGACATAGTGAATTTTCCTTAGCAACCCAGCACAGTCTTCAGTTAGACAAAACACAGGAATCTGTGCAACCACAAAGGGGCCCTTCCCTGGAGCCTGCCAGATGCTTTGACACAGTCACAGTCTTGGTGAATTCAGAGGCTTTCAGGGGGTCTCTCATCTCCCTAGTTCTCCTTTGTTTTGAAGGGTACAACAGAGAACATGTGCACACACAGGGCCATGGGGCTCAAAACCCACACACATCTACTATACCCACAATACATGCACACACACACACACATACATATACAGACACATGTTACATGTGCACACTCAAACACCTGCTATATCTATATCATGCAAATACATGCTGTCACTAACACACATGCACATTCCTGTGCACACACCTTCACTATTCCAGTTATACATCCAGAGACAAGTGTGTGCACACACACATTTACATTCACAGATACACACATATACACAGACCTTTACATGTACACAGACATGAGCACACATACATATGCTTTATCTGATTTTTGCAGCACTGTACTGTAAATTTGTCATTCATCCCTGTGTCCAGCATGTAGATACAGCTCCCCAGGCTGACCCTAGCCTTGCTTAGGTGCCTTCCTTTGGCAAATAGGCCAAAATCAAACATGAATAATTTGATACTTGGCAAGGGCTTGCATGTTGGGTTTGCCTTTCCCTGCTTTGCCTGGGAGCCCTGCAGATGATTCATGAGAGCAGCCAGGACTGCCTGCCAGGAGTCAGGAGCACATGGCTGATCCATGCATAGTCAGTGCAGCCAGGACCCACCCACCCCACATGCCTGGGATGAGCCCCTGGACACACAGCCTAGCAAGTGGATGTCCTCAGTGGTTCTCAGAAGACACAGGATCCCTGTGCAGAGCCTCCCTCCCAGGAGCAGAGACTAATGTTGCACAAGGAACGGGGGGCCCAGAACAGTGTGCTTGGGTAGCTTTTCTCTAGCTGTTTTCAGAATCCTCTCTTTATCTCTGATATTTGTCATTCTGCATAGTAGATGTCTTGGGGTAGATCTAGACTGTGTTTTCCTTCTTGGAAATTGATGTTTCCAAGTTCCTCAAATTTTTAAGTATAACATCACCTATGATCCAGCATTTCTTTTGCTTTTCATCTACCCAAGAGAACTGATATCCTATATCAGCCAGAAGTTGTACACAAATGTACAGAGAGGTCTTATTTGTAATAGGCCCAAATTAGAAACAGCCTAAATATCCATGAACTGATGAATGAATAAAAATTGGGAGCATATATATAAGAAGAAATATTATTTATTATAAATTAAATTGGATATTAATTTATATATATCTATTATATACATCTATACGTATATGCACGTACATGAAAGAACCTTGAAAATATTATGCTAATTGAAAGAAGGCATTTAGTAGGGATCACTTATTTTATTCTATTTATTTGGAATTCCCAGAACAGTCAAACCCATACAGACAGAAAGCACATTAGTGATTGCCAGAGGATGGGGGAGGTGGGATGGAGAAAGACTTCTAATGAGTATGGAGTTTCTTCTGTGGTGTTGTACATGCCATAAATTTATATCAGAGTGATAGTTGCACAAGTCTGCTAACATATTAAAAATATGTACATTAAACATTAAATATGTTACATTAAACATTTTTATACTTCTGAATGAGCCACAGGTGCCCAAAAATTATGTGGGGTGGAGTTGAGAGAGCAGATGGTCTCATAAATACAAATTATAAAACAGGTTCCATTCTAGTGGCAATGGGGCTATTGGAATTGATGGTGTGCCTCTGAAGAAAGGGGAGAGATGGCCAAGTATGGACCCCAAGGTGGTGACACATGGAAAGGCAGAAGGGGACTGAGAGGTTCTATAAAACTGACCTGCAGCCTGGGGATATGATGTCATCCAGAGAGTAGTATCTTCCTGGAGACAAAGGAGAAGGTGCTGTCATGGAGGGGGTGGTGGCAGTGGCCATGCAGCCAATAGAATGAGGACCAGTGTGTAGTGGAGACCAGGAGTACATGGACAGGCCAGATAGGAAGGAGCATGGGCTTGGGGATCTCAGGGCTAATTAGATAAGGAGCAGGTGCAGAAGCAGATTCTCATAGTCCTTGCCTGGATTTCCATCAATGTCGTGAATATAAACTGCTCTCAGTGTGAGAAAGATGATGTGGGCTGCTCCTAGGAGAGGAAACACTGGTTGCTATCAGTAGCCCCTCCTCACCATCACACAGCCCTTCTCTGTCCTCATTCCCCAGAAGCTTGGATTTTATCACTCTTGCACTGAAGTGGGAGCCATGCTCAGGGGTAGAAGATCTTGGAATGCTTCTCAGCTCACTTAGTTAAATGGAGCATGAATCAGAAATTCTCAACAACTTACATATACACTGTTCATGAGGATATCCACAAAGCTTTAATGAAAAGTAATAAAATTGATAGCATTATGATTTTTAAAAGTATTATTAAATTTTGTCATTCATACATTAACATACATAAACAATAAATGTATAGTAAAAGTTGTGAATTTAAAAAAACAAACATGCCTAACATCATACAAGGTTCCCATATATCTCTCCACCACCAACACCTTGCGTTGTTGGAAAATACTTTTACAAACTATGAAAGAGCATGGTAAAAATATTGCGACTACCATAACCTATACCTTACATTTGGTGGTTTTCCCTCCAACCTATCCTACCTTAACAGGCTTCCCCAATCTGAACACCACAATTTAAAGGAGCTAAGCAGCACTCAATGCCAACAGGGCAGCTTAAGTTCCCTCCATTCTGGAATTTCCTTGACTCTATAAATCACCATCTGGAGTTCTTGGCTGACTATTGGGTGAGCAAAGGGGCTGGTTCAGCCTGTTCCCCCACTCAGCAGTCCTGGGATTCTCTGCACTGCCCCTGGGGGAATGAGGGGTATTGTGAGGCAAAGAGCTGAACTATTTGCTCAATATTTGTGCTCAGGGAAAGAAACCAGTTAAAACTGGAAAACAAGTTTCACCTCTATATTGAATATTTCCTAAGGAGAAAGACATCTCTAAGCAATAGGACATAGCTTAGCATAAAGGAATAAAGCAAGTCAGGGAAAGGTGGATAATTACAGTGGATTTAAAACCACATTTCCTCCTATATGTAGTCAAAGGGAATCAAGCAAAACCATATTTTATTGTATAAAAAGCAGTGTATTGTGTACTGACCCTAGGAATATGCATCCCATTCTTCTACCTGCAGGGAAATAATGGAACTATGACCCTAAGTGCTGTTATATTAAATCATCTTGTTGGTGCTCAAATCAGGTGACTGGGAGGAAATCCTTGTCAAAGTTGGTGCTTGTAACTGTACTAAGATGGGGCTCTTCCCAGGAGATAATGGATTCCTTTGACTGGCAACTTTGGCATGAGAAAACTCTGATGGCCTTGCTGAACTAGGAGAAAGAAAATGGTTAGGAGAGAAACAAAAAATGACTGCTGAGTTTGGTGTGCACACTTTTCACACTTTTGTGCGAAGAGGGGCATAAGATGTGGAATCATTAGGATTTATAGGATACTGACTCTGGCATAGCCCATGGTTGGTTCTAAAATGAATAACAAGGGAGGCAAGATGGCGTTAGTGTAGGAGGGCGCACACTGCAAGCTCCCAGAGCAAGGCGGATTGGGGATGGGGCCCTGCCCGGGGGTCTGTGCTGTGCACGCGTGGAGTGAGAGGCTTGGGACATCTATCTGCGCGGATCGGCAGCGTGGACCGAACGGTGGAGATTCGTGAGTTTTGAGGCTGCCGGTGGAGGTTGGCACAGGCGGCTGAGCCCCGCGGTTAGGAAAAAATATATAAAACGGCCATTTGGAGCCGCGGGCGGGGCGCAAAAGTTTTATTTCCTGGGGAGCTGGCTGCCTGGCGCCCCTTGGACCTTGTGTGAACAGAGCAAACGAGCTAGTCAGCACCCGGTGAACCGGAGGGGGGATTTTGGTCGGGGTACGCAGCTGATTTCCCTAGCCACCCAGGGATAAGCCCCGGGCCGCTGCGGAGCCAGGAGGAAGGGACACTTCCCAAAAAAGGGAGGGTTCGGTTGGAAGACAGGGAAGGGTATTTTATATTTTTAGACATCGATCTGG
>JAKSZT010054023.1:2742175-2761999 GCA_026826555.1 Tolypeutes matacus | reverse complement strand
TGTAATATTTTGGGTAATCTAAGCACCTCTTAAAATATATGTATATATATATAAAAAAAATAAAAATAAATTTCAAAAAAATAAAATAAAATTAAATAAAATGAATAACAAGGAAATTTCTCATATGGGGAACCCACTATGGTTTCTTTGTTATGTTAGATTTTAAAAGACTCACCAACATTCCCTGAGTTTCCTGAAAATTGGATTCTGCTGACAACAGGGAGATCCATTTCTGTCTCCATAAGGGACCCTCTGCTTTTTGTGAATACAAGAATGTTTCCTAGTTCAATGAAACTTTCCTAACTCAGATTTCAGTGGTAGGCACAGGGTCCTAAATCTAGATTGGTTCACTGGGAAAACTATAAGAAGTAGAGGTAGCCCCCATCCTGACAGGAAACCAGACTTATCCTCCCTCTGCACCTGTCCCTGGGGCTCAGCCCTGGTCTATGTGGGCCCTGAGCACTCCCAGCAGCTCAGCCCCCTCCCTGCATGGGGTATGGGGAAGTTTTTGTCTGTGTTCACTTTTCCTTCCACTCACTGTGTTACTGGTTTAGTAATAAATGGCTGTGTCCTTGGCCCCCAGGTTTTCCTTTTGCAGCTGGAGCTGGTTCTTGGAGTTTTTCCTGGAGATGGTGAATCTGCCCTTCACTGAGTCTGTGTAGTATGTGGTATCAACACTACTAGTAATACATGACACCCTCTGCAGCCCCTTCTCAGATCATCCAGTAGTTACTGAAGGTGAATATATAGGCTACACAGGAGAGTCTCAGAGACCCCCCCAGGCTGTGCCAAATCTCCCTCCCCACACTGCACCAGCTTCTCCTCACACTGCACATCTGTAATCAATGAAAATTAAATGTGATTTTCAGAGAGACATAGACAAACACACACAGGCACATACACAGCAGCCTCTCTAGTTTCTCCATAATATTAGTATGGAAAATTGACAAAAGAAAATCCCAGGTGAGCACACACTTCATGGTGCTTCCACTTCCTCTGCACAGAGTGGAGAGAACTCAAACTACCAGGGTGGAGGCTCCTCTGTCAGAGCTGCAGGGAATGGGGCAAGTGCTTGCTTTCAGGACCAGAGCAAGGGGCCCCATTTGCATGTATTTCCCCCATAAGACACATCAGCTCCCTCCTTGCATTGGAGGCTTTCTCCTCCTCCTGCTTTCTCTGCATCCAGAGCTCTCTATGGAAACAGTCAGTGAGCATTCCTCTGATGTTGAGTTCATGGATGATCATTCCAGTCCTAGAAATAGTGCAGTGCTTTCTCTCCAACCTCTTCATAAATAACTGTATGGTGGATGCATTCTTTAAAGGAGGTAATACTGACTAGCATCCTGTTGAGGACAGAGTCCTGGGAGATGCCCCTGATGACTCTTGGTCCTGGGCCACATAGCCTGACCCTCCCCTATCTGCAGAACATCTCAGGTCAGGGCCCATGGGAGATGAGGTGATTTTGTCCAGCCCTTTGTGTTAGTGTCACCACATTGTACAGATGGCAGATGGTGCTTTCTCCCCCTCCCATCTGCTGAATGCATTAGGCAGGAAATTGAGGTTCTGGACATCTGGGTCAGGGCCCAGGGTATCTTGGCTGATGACATCACCCTATGCACTGTTTGCCTCACTGACAAAGCAGCTCTTGCCTGGATGGACATGCTGCTGAGTCCACAGTGACCTCCCTGTGGGTTCCCAGGGCAGGTCAAGATCTTGGAGGATCAAACCCCCCATGCACATGCCACATAACATGGGAGTGAGGAGGCCTTTGAAGCACACAAAAGACCACATTTGGGTTTGTTTCATTCCAGTTTTACTAATGGATAAATTACCTACAGAAAAAAAGTGATCTTCCACAATTGTTCATTTCTATGAATTTTGGACAGATTTGAAGCTTTATATCAGGAATTGTCAAGCTCTGCACTATTGACATTGCACACCAGCTGCAGGCACTGGACTGGTTTTCAGAACCAGAGGGAGAGGCCACATTTGCATACCCTTTCCTCATGGGACACATCAGCTCCTTCCCTGTACCTGAGGCTCTAGTGGTCCTGCTGTCTCTGCATCCAGAACTCTCTGTCGCAACAGTCCATGAAAATTCCTTTGATGTTCACTGCATGGAAAAGCATTGCAGTACTAGAAAGAGATCAGCATTTTCCCATGTCCTCCTGGAGCACTGTAAATATCATCCAGCTTTCTTTCTTCATACCCATATCACCCAGATGACAACCCATATTCTCTCTCCCATCTGCTGGTTGAAGGGAATGGGATATTGAGGCTTTCATCATCTATGTTTGAAGGTCAAAGACTGCTGCTCCCTGAATGGGGAATAACAATCTCTTTCCTTTTCCACCACATAGAAAGCAACCAGAAGCTATTCTGGACATCCAGCTGTATCTGACCCTGTGAGCTCCCACTCAACACCCAAGGCAGGTCCATTTCTTGGAGGAGCAGCCATTCAAGGGAGCTTAGTGTTTAATCAGGGAGGTGTTGCCTGGAAGTCTTGGAGATGGAGCAGTAAACCAGCTTCCCCCAACCAAGCTTTACATTTCACAAAAAATGGTTCCTGCTCTCCCTCCAGTCCTACTCTATGGCCTCCTGAAGTTTCTGCTTCAGATTCTCCAAAGTTTCACCTTAGATGGTATAATCTCATGTTCCTCTCTGAATAAGGTTTCCTTCTACAACTGTAAGAACTTCAAAGGACAGACCAGAGATCTCTGTTGAGTGTCTTGGTGAGGACCTGATGGGGACAAGAAGGGGACTCTGACATGAAGTTAGCAGCCAAAATACACCCTCAAGTCTGGTGCTGGTATTGAGTTTGTGGCCAAATTTAAGTGCCTTTGTCTCCATCCATAGGGACCTGCCATGGTGGACATGGCCAAGATGGAAGCCATCCCTGATGCTCCCCTGGTGCCAGCCTTATGCCTCTTTCTGCTCTCTTTAGAGGGAACAGTGAGCCCAGACAGCAATAGGTGGTCACCCTTCAGGTACTGGTTCATGTCCATGGTGCTGCAGCTCTCAGTTGGATGCTGCGTACCTTGGTTCCCATGGTGCATTGGGTCATCATGTTCAATGTGAAATCACTTTAACTCCTTTCCAGTTAAGACTGAGCAAAATAAGATCTTGAGGGGTAGGTGTGTGGCACACATCTGGGAGTTTACTGATATGAAGCAATTGTCCAAATTGGTGCCATGGTATAAAGAATATATTTTGAGGGGGGCAGATGTGGCTCAAATGGTTGGACATCCATCTCCCATGTGGAGGGACCTGAGGTTGATCCCCAGGACCTCCCAGTAAAATAAAGAAAAATATAGAAAGCACATGGGCCTCAAGCCCCATGAACAAGCATACTATCAGGCCCCATGAGCAGGCACATCACCAAGCCCCACATGTGGGCATGCCAGAACCCACTGAGCCATGCAGCAAGATGATTACATAACAGGAGAGTGACACAAGGGAGAGACAAGACAAGACACACTGAAAAACCAGGAACTAAGAAGGTGCAGGTGGTAGGACACCTCTCTCATACATTGGAGGTTCCCAGGATGAAATCCCAGTGGAGACAGGAGAAGGATGAGAAGAGAGGACAGGAAACATACACAGAGAAATGCCCAGCATATGGACACAAAACAGCAAAAAAAAAGGGGGGGTGTTAAATGGATAAAAGTAAATAAATACATAAATCTTTTTTTTAAAAGAATATATTTTGAAACCTTTTTATAATGTAATTGTTCACAATATATATATATGTGTGTATATGTATGTGTCTGTGCAATTTACTGAACACAATTTCCAAGAAAATCAGAACCTTAAAGCAATACCCATTTATTATCTCAGTTTCTGTTGATTAGAAGTCTAGGAATGGATTAGCTGGATCCTCTGATCAGTTTTCATAAGGACTACATTCTGACCTGAGATTTGATTGAGAAAGGTTGATTGCTGGCAGAATAAATGTCCTGAAGACTGTAAGAAAAATTGATTCTTGCATCTTCCAATTCAGTGATGGGGGATGATATAAAAGACTAAGGCTGCTAGAAAGATAGGGTGTTATAGAATGTAACATTATCATGGGAGTGACCTCCCTTCACCTTTGCCATATTCATTGGCTACAAGGGCTTCACAGGTCCTGCCTATATTCACATATGTGGGTATGTGGGTGTGTGGGGGTTTCTATGAGGGTGTACCAGGATGTGGACACCACAGGGCCTCTTTATACTCTGTCCACTTCTATGTCCTTCTCCAGAAGTTGCATAAATGAGGACCATTTACACATATGTGTACTCCCTCATGAATTGCATGTCATTAGTTGAGCATCTTGAATATGTCACTATCCTCATTGCTGTGTCACTCTACATGAAGTCATTGTTGTATTTTTGGATGAGAACTGAATATGGAGAGAATTCCCAGAGGCTATCAAGTGGGTTTAATGAAATACTGAGACATATCATATGAAAACTGCAGAACAAATTAAAGAAACAAGTACTAAAACAAAAAATAATTTTAAAAACTTACAAAATAAATAAGATAAAAAGTATATGATATACCTCATCAGAAATCATGCAGGCAAAAAGACAGTGGATTGAAATATTTAAAATGTTGAAAATAATTTTTAAAAACACCTACCTAAAATTTTATATCTTGTGAAATTAACATTCAAAATTAAAGAAAAAAAAGGACTCTCAGAAAAACATAAAATGCAGGCTTGATTTCCAGCAGAACTGTCTATAAGGAAATGTTAAAAGAAATTCTTCAGGGAGAAGGAAAAGTATGAAATAAAAAATATTCATCTCCACAGAAAGGAAGAACATAAGAGAAAGAAAAATAAGTGAGGGTAAAATAAAATTTAGTTGATCTAAAATATAACTGTTTAAGCTCTACTGGTATAATATACTGTGATCATAGACTATGGATAACTAAATGAGTGGACATTAAGGGACTGGAAGGAGGAACTGGAAATATTTCATTATAAGGTCTGCAACTTGTAGTGTTATTTGGATGGAGTTATTTGAAGGTGGATTAAGAATAGTTAAAATACATATTGTAAATTGCAGGGAAAACAATCATTTTAAAGTTTAGAATATTTATTTATGTTTTATTTTTTATTTTCTATTTTTTTTCAAAATGTTATCACACTTTTTAAAAAAAGATATTCAGATTGCATAAAATGTTATATAAAAAATAAGGGATTCCCATATGCCCCACTCCCCACACCTCCACTTTTCCCCACATTAACAACTTCTTTCACTAGTTTGGTACATTCATTACAATTGATGAACACATTTTGGTGTGCTGCCACTAAGCATGGATTATAGTTTACATTGTAGTTTATTCTCTCTCCCACTCAATTCTGTAGGTTATGGCAGGATATAAATTGACCTGTATCTATCATTGCAATATCATTGAGGACAATTCCAAGTCCTGAAAGTGCCTCCATAATACACCTCTTTTTCCCTCTCCCTGACTTCAGCAACTCCAGTGACCACTGTCTCCACATCAATGATATAATTTCTTCCATTTATAGAATTCCAACAAATCCACAGTAGAACACCAGTAAGTCCACTCTAGTCCATATTTCATTCCCCAATAGTGAGGACTCTGGGATGGCAATGGCCACTCCACCTCCAACTGAGAGGGGGCTATGATCCCATATGGCCAATGGACAGGACCCTCCATCCTGTAGCTGCAGACTGTCTTGGCTCCCTGGTGTGGTGGTTGTCTTTTCTCACCTCCTTGTTGGTTGTCCTGGGTGAGTTCCAATGAACTGGAGAGTAGGTGCTGCAAACAAGCCAAAGCCCAGGGCCCCGTTGGCATATGGAAATCTCAGAGTTTCAAGTCTCTTGTATGCACACCTACCAAATCCAGTCCAATTATAGGTTCAAATAGAAGGGACAGGAAAGGAATGCTCAGAGAAGTCACAACTGAGTCCAACTCTGTCACACTCAGGAGCACAAACTCCAAGGTAGAGCCCACGGGTAAAACACCAAACTCCAGAGCTATCTGCCATGACCATAGGACCTGGGTGCCTCCAGAACCCTCTGGAGCCCCACCATTTGGGGTAATCTCTACTTTGGCAGTCTATAAGATCTTGTTGAGAAGTGCATAAGCATCACCCCTCTAATGACCTCCCAACTCTCTTTGAAGTCTCTTAGCCATATACACTCATTTGTCTTTACCTATTCCCCCTTTTATTCAAGGTCTTTTTCCAGTTCCATGACCAGCTGGTGCTTGGAAGTAATCCCTCAGTGCCAGGGAGCTCATTCCTGAGAGTCATGTCCCATGCTGGGGGGAAGTTAATGCATTTATTTGCTGAGTTTGGCTTAGAAAGAGGCCATATTTAAGCAACCTGGAGACTCTCAGGAGGCAACTCTTAGACACCCTACAACACCAGGCCAAGTTGCAACTTCAGGAGCAAAGGCTCATAAGCATAGTCATCAATATTAAGAGCTCATCACTGGGTTATCCTTCTTCACTAGTCATTGCCCTTGTACTTGGGGTATTGTTGCTGTTCCATTAAAAAATGTGGCAGAGCTCCCCAGGATGAAACTCAATATTCTTTTGGTTATTGTGTGCATCTCCACCCACCTTAGCAATGCCCCATGGACTGTTGAACACATTTATATACCTTATATCTATGCCCAGGAGAAATTCCTCCCATACATCCCCATCACTGATGCCCCACACCAATGATCTTCCCCTGTCAAAATTGTAACCCTTCTGTGATCCAAAACTTCTTCTAAACTGAAGCCAAGAATATTGCTAAATACAATTAGTAGGAAAATGAATTAATATGACAGGTTTAAACATAAGAGATAAAATACATAATAATTTTGAAAATCAAAAATTAAAAGGGAATAAAAAAATTCTGATATTAAAAAATATTGAAAAATATTAAAAAAATTTTTTTTTGACATTTTGCCTTTCATCACTGTAATATCTGTTGTCCTGTATGTCTGGTGGCAATTCAGTTTTTCCCCAGTGTCATACTTTCATTTCAATTTTGTCTCCAATGAAGTTTTAGGTCACAGTAAAATCACATACAGAATACAGGGGACTCCCATATACCCAACATCCTCCCCCTTTTCCCCCTTCCCATATTAATAACCTTTTTATATGTGGATGGTACATTTGTTACAACTGATGTACAAATACTGAAACATAACTACTAACCATGTCAATGGTTTACATTATGGTTTACATTTTAGACCACAAATTTTTATAAATTTTTGATGTAATTTAGCATGTCTTGGATCCATCACTGCAAGATCATGCAGAACACTTCCATTTTTCCCTAAATACCCCCTCTTCCATCTATTCTATTCCTCCTTCCCTCTCCCCTTAGGGCCCACAGCAACCACCAGCCTTCACTCCTTGAAGGACAAGATTCATACTTACTTGCAACAAAACTGAGGGCTTGACATACTGGTTGTCCTCCCTTATTAGGAACCACCAATGCTCTTGAAAGACATCTACCCCTATGTTTGAGAACATATTGGTCCTACCCAAGATGGGAGTCCACCTCCTTCCCATTCACTATGTGAGTCTCCACCCAATGATACAATGCACTGTGACAAAATGATCATTCATACATTCTTTAGAAGACTGCCCCAGATGCACCCTGTCCTGAATGTCCCCCATCCCACACCCTAAACCAGTAACCCTTCTTTGTCATATTGCCAAAAAAGGTTTCTCATCGTGGTTTCAACCATGTACCTGTCAATCCCCAGTGTTCACCTGCTCCCACCCCAATCCCTACTCCCAGTTCCATGGGCCATCAAACCCATCCTCCCCACCCTATTCCTTGTCAACCTTGCAATGTCCAACTGAATAGGATAACTACACCCCTGTCATAGGTCATCACTGCACAACTACTCACTTCCACATTATCATAGATTTCACCCATGTGGGTGTTAGCTCACAACCTTCTTCTCCCTTTTTATTGCCTGTAAACCTATCTTCGAAACTCTAGCTCTCTTAGTCTGCTTGATTTGCTTAATTCATATCAGAGAGGTTATGTAATATTTGTCCTTCAATGCCTGACTTGCTTCACTAAACATAAGGTCCTCAGGATTCATCCATGTCATCCCATTTGTTAGTACTCTTCCTTCTTACAACTGAGTAATACTCCATTGTATGTATATACCACATTTTGTTTATCCTTTCATCTGTTGATGGGCATTTGGTTTGATTCTAACTTTTGGCAATAGTGAATAAAGCTGCTATGAACATTGGTGTGCATATATCTGTTTGTGTCCTTGCTTTCAATTCTTCCGGGTATATACCCAGCAGTGGAACTGCTGGATCAATGGTAGATCTAGAGTTAGGTTATTAAGGAACCACCAAACTGTCCTCCACAATGGCTGGCCCATTCTACATTCCTACCAGCAGTGGATGAGTGTTCCCTTTCCTCCACATCCTCACCAACACTTGTAGTCCTCTGTTTTTTTTAATGGCCATGAGTCCAATGGGTGTAAGATGATATCTCATTATAGTTTTGATTTGCATTTCTCTAATATCTAGTGATGTTGAACATTTTTTTTCGTGTACTTTTTAGCCATTTCTATTTCTTCTTCTGTTCAAATCATTTGCCCATTTTAAAAGTGGGTTGTTTGTCTTTTTATTTTCAAGATATAGGATTTCTTTATATATGCTGGATATTAGGCTCCTATCAGATATATGGTTACCAAATACTTTCTCCCATTGAGTAGGCTGTCTTTTGAAATGACAAACTCCTTTGAAATGCAAAAGGTTTTAATTTTGAGGAGGTCTCATTTATCTATTTTTTCTTTCACTGCTCGTGCTTGGGTGTGGTTTTCATGAAGCCATTTCTTATTACAAGGTCTTGTAGATGCTTCCCTACATTATCTTCCAAGGTCATTATGATCTTGGTTCTTATATTTAAATCTTTGATTCATCTTGAGTTGATTTTTGTATAAGGTGTGAGAATTCCTCTCTCATTCTTTTGGATATGGATATCCAGTTCTCCAAGCACCATTTGTTGAAGAGGACTTTCTCTCCCAGTTGAGAGGGCTTGTGTCCTTGTCAAACATCAGATGACTGTATATGTGAGGATCTATATCAGAGCTCTCAATTCTGTTCCATAAGTCAGTATGTCTATACTTGTGCCAGTACCATGCAGCTTTGACCATTGTAGCTTTGTAGTAAAGCTACCTGATTTAAAGTCAGGTAGTGTGATTCCTCCAATTTCACTTTTCTTTTTCAATATGTCGTTGACTATTCAGGGTCTCTTGCCCTTCCAAATAAATTCCATAGTTAGTTTTTCCAATTCAGTGAAAAATGCTGTGTTGATTTTTATTGGGATTGCATTAAATATGTAGATCAGTTTGGGTAAGGTAGACATCCTAATGATCTTTAGTCTTCCCATGCATGAACAAGGAATATTCTTCCATTTATTTAAGTCTTCTTTGATTTCCTTTAATAGTGTTGTATAAGTTTCTGTGTATATGTCATTTATATCTTTACTTAAATTTATTCTTAGGTATTTGATTCTTTTAGATTTTATTGTAAATGGGATTTTTTCTTGATTTCCTCCTCAGATTACTCATTATTAGTGTAGAGAATAGCAACTGATTTTTGTTCATTGATCTTATAACCTGTGACATTACTGAATTCATTTATAAGTTCTAGAAGCTTTGTTGTAGATTTCTCATGGCTTTCTAGGTATAGGATCATGTAATCTGCAAATAGTGAAATTTTGACTTCTTCCTTTCCAATTTGGATGGCTTTTATATCTTTTCCTTGCCTAAGTGCTTGAACAAGTACTTCTAACACAATGTTAAATAGGAGCCATGATAGTGGGCATCCTTGTCTTTTCCTTGATCTTAGAGTTGAAGTTTTTAGGATTTCACAATTGTATATGATGTTTGGTGTGGGTTTTTCATATATACCCTTTATCATGTTCAGAAAGTTTTCTTCTAGTCCTATCTTTTGCAGTGTTTTTATCAGGAAAGGGTGCTGAATTTTGTCGATTGCTTTTTCTGCATTTATAGAGATGCTCATGTGATTTTTTTCAATCTGTCTATATGGTGTATTACATTGATTGATTTTCTTATGTTGAACCATCCTTGCATACCTGGGATGAAACCCCTTGGTCATGGAGTATAATTCATTTGATGTGTTGCTGAATATGATTAGCAAGTATTTTGTTGAGAATTTTAGCATCTAGGTTCATTAGTGAGATTGGTCTGCAATTTTCCTTTCTTTTTTTTTTTAAAGATTTTATTTATTTATTCATTTATCCCCCCCTTGCTGCATGCCGCGCGGGTGGGCTTGCCTTCACCAGGAGGCCCCGGGAACTGAACCCGGGGCCTCCCATATGGTAAACGGGAGCCCTACTGATTGAGCCACAGCCGCTTCCCTGCAATTTTCCTTTCTTGTGTTTTCTTTGTTTGGCTTTGTTATTAGGGTAATATTGGCATCATAGGATGAGTTAGACAATGTTCCTTCTTTTATTTTTTTTTATTGTGAGTAAAAATCAAATTTTTCACATTACATACCAATATTTGTAAAATGATATATAAATATATATGCATATATGTGCATTTGCACATATATATAAATATATATATTTTAAAGGTGCTTACCTAAATATCAGGATTGGCATTAACACTTACACTTATTGAGCTTCCTTTGTTTGTGAGAGTTCTCTTTTCTCTTGCTGCTTTCAGTATTCTCTCTGTCTTAAGCTTTGAACAGTTTGAAAAGTATATGTATTGGAGTAGGCCAGCTGGGATTTATACTGTTTGATGTGCGCTGCACTTCCTGGACATGTATATCCTTCTCCCTCAATAGGATTAGGAAGTTTTCAACAGACTGTCTTCCACATCATGAATTTTTTCCTCTGCCTATTCAAATTTGCTGTTATGTGCTTCCAGTGTATTCTTGATTTCTTGGATTGTGACTTTCATCACCATCATATCCTTTATCTTTTTATGTATGTTTGCAATTTCTTCAGTATGTTCTCCCAGTGTCTTTTTAATATCCTTAATCTCTTCCTTCATTTCATTAAGTTGGTTCATGATATTTGTTTGGACAACTGTGATTAGTTTTTCCATGTTCTGCATCTCCTCCTGGCTTTTAGTTTGCTCATTGTACTGTTCCATGTCTTCCTATTTCTCAGTATGGTTAATAATTTCTTGTTGGTGTTTAGGCATCTCTTTATCTTTATGGGCTTATTTAGTTGATTAGTTTCTCTTTCTACTCTAGGGTTTTATTTAGCTGTTGTTTTTGTGTGTGTGGTAAGTTTTCTCTTTGATATTTAGTTCCTCTTTTTCTGTTTCCTTGCCATTGTCTATATTCCATTGAAAGAAAAACTTAGGGCTGGGGAAAGGGAAAGAGGTAAGAAGGGAAGAAGGAAAATAGTAAAAATAATAGCAGAGTATAGAAGAGGAACCATGTAAGACCTAGGAAAATGAATAACTAACATGTAATAAGTGCAAAGGAGTAAGAATAAAGAAGTGGGATATAAACAATGAAATGAAAAACCAAATAGAGAGACATATCTAGAATGAATTAAAAGGCCAGAATGATAAGAAATGAGGGAAAGAGAAAAGAAAAAACAATAAGAAAAAATAGTTTAAAAAAGAGAAGAAAACAGAATAGAGGATTTAGAAATAAAAACAAGAAAAAATGAAGACTAAGCAAAGAGAGATGGAATATAAGAACAAAAACAGAAGGTAGAAGATAGGAAGATGAAGGAAGGAAAAGAAATCGTATAGGTAGACAAAATTGGCATACAAAAAAGGGGAAACAATGGAAGGGGGAAGCACAGGAAATAAGAAATACGACAGCTGCACCTAATTTTAAAATGTGCACAAAAAAAAAACACAAAAAAACAAACATTCAAACAATCAATTAAACAAAAACTTAGGAAAAACAGCCTTCCCTTTTAGGCCCCTGAGGAGTTTCTCACGCTGCTGGTGTTCATCAATCAAATATCCTGCAACCTGTCCTTTGCAGGTTTTGAATCAGGTTTAGCAAGTAAACTAAGTTATATTTTTAAAAGAGAACCTTTTTTTTTTAAGAAAAGTAAGGGACCCAGGAGAAGCTAATACAAAAATAATGTCTATGTGTTCTCTGTCCTAAAGTATCAGCTGGGTGTTTGATAACCCAGTGGATCACTGCTCTAAGGAGAGCCAGGAATTTAACCAGGGACCTTGTATATTCAAGGCAGAGATTCTTCCATGAAGCTAAACTTTCTCATTGGGTCAGTTAGCTAGAGAGCTTTCCCTCAAGCAGGTTTGACTCTTTGCATTTGGGTAGATTCCTGCTGATTAGGAGCTTGTCTGCCCCTGCCCCCTTTCTATTCTTATTGCTTTTCTCCCAGCTCATCAGGATACAATAGCCTGTGCAAGCAGATCCCCCCTCCCCTCTCCTGGTCATGTAGAGTTCCCTTCTGAAATTCAAATGAGACCCTAGTACCAGAACTCACCACAGAGAAATGACTCTCAAACCACTTCCAGAACTCCCTCTCCTCCCAGGGGACCCTAAATAGGCCCTTGGTAGGTTATTAAGTGTTTCTTAATGTCCACCTCCCTTAGAGAAGTTTGAATTTTGGTAATTTTCAGCACAGAACTAGTCAATTGCCTGACTTCACCCTCTCCCAGCCCTAGTTCAATCTCCCAGGTCTGCTAGGTAAATCAGGCTGCCTAAGTAGATTTTCCTCATCCTCTTCCCAGTGCTACCCCTTGCCAGCTGGTATGCTCTCTAAAGTTCAGTGAGGGTCTGTGTAACCAAGCCCACAGAAAGGAAACTCTTTTCAACCCTTCACTGGAGCCATCTTACTCCCAGAGAAGGCTCCTTTCCATTCGGTAGCTGGTAGGAGTTGGGGCTCTTGGCTTTTTGCCTTGAGGGTGGGGCTTAGCTGCCTACCATTTCTAGCCACTGGGGTTAAAAACTCACAGTTTTCCCTTGGGTTTTTTATCTCTTTGTCCAGTTTCCTCCAGATCATTGCCCTGAAGCCTCCTGCTCTGTGGGTTCCCAAAACAGCTCACTCAGGCAGGATCTTGTCCCTTCTCAGCTGTTTTTTTGTGAGAGAGATGGTAAGTGCCCACTTAAACTGATGCCAACTTGCTCCCCCTCCTCTCCAAGTTTAGAATATTTATACACTCATAGGAGAAAAATGAAATAAATGACCTATGGATGCTATGTGTCCACTACCTCACATTTGAGACCAGCTCCAAGCCCATGTTCTAGGCAGGCTTTTTAATCTGACACAAAATCATGTTATATAACTGTCAGAGTGTTGCAAATACATCTCAACTTATTTCTTCATATTTTATTTTGACCTATCACATTAATACTAGTGTAGAGATTAAGCTTAATTAATTAACATAAAATGATATTTTATAACAATTAAGCATTGCTTAGAAAGTTTTAAATCCTTCATTTTACAAAATGTCTGGGCTGGACTTTGGGGAAGCTGGAGTAGAGATGGGGAGGGAGACACAGTGGATTGCTCTTTGCCAAATGCTGCAAACTCTTGTACTTTTATTTTATTTTTGTTGAACCATTCTATTGTGAATGAGCACACATGTACAAATAATTATACAGTTTAGTTAATCACCATATGGTACTTAAACTTGTAAATCCTAAAAGGTCAGGAACTAGAACTTGGCCTCCTCTACAGGGGTCACAGTCACACCCCTTCCCTCCCTTCCTTCAGCAGCAGCCACTCCCCTTGTGCTTAGGGTCAGGCTTTCTCACCTTCCTTTACTGTCCTTTCCAAACTATCTATAGACACTAAAATCTACATTTTTTATTTTCTTTCATGAATAATTTCCCTCTGCAGAGGCCTAACTTTTCAATACAACCTGCTTGTTTCCATAAATGCCTAGTTGTCTTATCCAGAGATATTAATAGCTATACGTTTTATATAAAACTTGCTCTGGGTCCAGAGTTGTGGTAAACATGAATTAATCATTAATTAATATTTAAATTCAGACATCTCAAGAGATGGCAAATTTACCAATTCCTAAGTATCTTGTTTCTACATTTGCCAGTTCTGATGAAGAACAAGTGTTGGCTTAAAAGTATGGACATTATCCTCTGTATTGGCTGTCAGTTTGTTCATTCACTTTCATCCTAATTCTGTGGTGTTCAAATTGTCCACCTAAATTTGTCCAGCTCTAACTATCAGAATGCTTTCACCATTATAACAAACCACCCTCAATATCAGTGTAATAAAAGTATAACAAAAAAGTTCTATAGCTTGCTCACTTTCAATTATAAGGTTTTCAGGTGAGAAGTCTAGCTAAGGAGTGGAACCCAGTTCAAACAACTACAAGGAAACTAGATACCCACTGATTTGTAACATGGCAGCCTCAACTGGTAGACACAAAGGTAGGTGCAGAATGAAGATTTTGTGGGAATCCAGGTGGGGTATATTCCAATTGACCAGGCCTGCAAGCAGCTTGGCTTAGAGCTGTGAACTTTCCATTTGGCATAATCCATCATATGACCTTCCCTGCTATCAAAGGTCTGGAATGTATGTTAACTGTGATTCCAGGAGGAAGAGGACAATAGATGTGAGTGTGTGGACTAGACTTCTCTGCACACTAAGCCTGTGTTATCTCTCTCTCTCATCCCAAACCCACACGCAGGACACTGTTTTCTTTTGTAAAATTCCCTCTGGGGTTTTGAAAATACACATATAATACTGTGAACATGGCCAAAGTGTTTGGGCAATGGTGTGTCCAGTCATCAGTGCTAGGGGCTGTCCTATTTTCTGATTAATCTTCAATAGGGTATTGAATGGAGATGAAAATGAGGAATGTTTCCTATGGCATTGAGGAATAAAATGGGCTGTTTGTGGATAAAGTAGTGAAATATTTGTGTAAAAATGGCAGCAAAACCATCCAAACTCTGACAAGAATGAGGGAGAATGGAAGTTAGGGCAGGTCAGAGTTACTGTGAGGCATCAGGTATCAGGTGCATGTGTCCAGTAATCAGGGGGAGATTGAGTCAGGAGAGCAGCTAGAGACATGGAGCCCATTTATAAAGCAGATCCCAATAAGATGGCAATGGGACTGTTGGAATAGTCCTTCTGGCTCTGGGGAAGGGGAAAGATGGACAAGTGGGCTACTCCCTGGGGCAGTGAATGGAACTATAAGCCTATGGAAAGAGCAGCAGGCAGGCAGAGGCAGAGGCTCCACAAGACCATTAAGAGTCAAAGCAGAAGTTGCCATGATGGGGAGTGTGTGGCAGTGGCATAATGGGGAGGGGAGCTCAGCATTGCAGACTGAGGACAGACAGAAAAGGACATGGGACATGGGTTTGATGCTCTGAGGTCATTCTGAAGGTGCTGACTAAGAAGCGAGGTCTAATAGCCTCATGTCTGGGCATCCATCAACACATCAAAGAAAAATTAAGAGGTTCTCTCCAAACAGACAGGATCCCAGAATGAAAAAAGAGACCTGGGCTGCCCTAGGAGAGGAAGGCCTGGGTCCTGCTAGTCACCCTTCCTTACCTCCCCCTTCCCCTCCCTGTCCTCTCTTCCCTGTATCCTGGAGATTGCTGTCCTCATCCTGAATTTGGAGCTGGGCCCAGTGCACAGAACAATCAGGAGTTTCCCCAGAACAGTGGTATTAGTCAGCCAAAGGGGTTCTGATGCAAAATACCAGAAATTGGTTGGTTTTCATAAAGGGTATTTATTTGGGGTAGAAGCTTACAGTTACTGGGCCATAAAGCATAAGTCTGTTGCTACGTGTTGGAACAAGGCAACTGCTGACGTTTGCCAGGGCTTTGGCTTCTTGGGTTCCACTCTTCCTGGGGATTTGTTTCTCTCCCAGCTCAGCTCCTCTGTTTCCTCCACACTTCTCCTGGATCCAGCATTGAAAGTTAGCATCAGAACACCAACTCAAAACTGCTCCAACACTGTTCTTTGTCAGGCCTTTTATATTTGATTCCTGCCCCACCAAGTGTTGGGGCTCAATGCCCTACTGATGCGGCCCAGTTAATGCCCTAATCATAACTGAATCATACCCAAATTAGCAGACCAGTTTACAAGCATGATCCAATATCTGTTTTTGGAACTCATAATTACATCAAACCACCAAACTGCTACAACAGTCAATTAAATTGTGCATGAATCCAGCATGTTAAAATAGTTTATATATTTCTCATGAGTGTATTCACAAAGCTTTCGGGAAGATAAATAACAGTGAAGCCAATAAAATTCTTTCCACAAATAAAAATTCTCACCTCTCTTCCAGTGTTGGAATGACTTTTCCTTGTGTCCACATGAAAGAAGGTAGCCAAGATGATTACTGATTGTGCTGACATAAATGGGTTTCCTAGACAAACATTGACATTCTGAAATATACATATTACTGTGTATTGAAAACTTACTGTTTTGGTGAATTTTTTATATCAGTTCAGCAGATTCTGAGGATAGAGTGGGTCAAATAAATGTTAGCACATGTCTCTAACCAAACTTGCATGAGAAACAGGTGTTGGGAAGATGGAGACTAAATTACAACTTCTACATCCTAGGATTGTGAGTTGCAGAGGAAGCTGAAGTTTGACAGCCTTATGTTGTTCCTAATTCTGAGCCCTTCATTAGATAGACATGAACAGCACTCAATGGCAGGGACAGCTCAAGGTCTCCCAACATGAGGAACACCCTGACTCTATCCACAGCTGGTGTTCTTTACAGACTCTGAGGTTTACAGCACCCTGTCTCCCCTATACTGAGCACTTAGGCAAATCTCTGCTATTCTGATGGGGATAGTGTGTAGAAAGGGACTATCTTACTCTATTCCATGATCTCTGTACAGGGAGAGGAATCATAATTGGAAACACATGCCAATACTTTATATTTAACAAGTGTTAATGAGAAAGATATTTGCAAGCAATAGCAAGTATCACAGCATTGAGGAATAAAGCAATTGTGTTGAATGTGATTAATTTAAGTTGTTTTCAGCCACATATTTATTGTTATATCATCAAAAATAATAAAATATAACCATGTTTTCTTGTGCTAAAGCCCTGAGAATGTATCTCTCATTCCTCCACCTGCAGGGACATAAAGCACCAAGGGCCTAGCTGCTATTCTCATAGATCATTCCCATGTTGTGTGAAAAGCAGGAGACCCAAGGGCTACTGTGAGCCAAGTACCAAGTTTGGGGCTGTACTAAGGCAAATCTGGTCCTTGGAGACAAGAGATTCATCTGATGTGCAATTTTAGCTCAAGAACACCACAATGGCCTTGCTGTAAGAGGGAAAAATGAAACAAATTATGGGGAAAAAATAGACAACCAGACCAGTACTAAGTCTGACATGTATGCTTTTGTGTGAGTAGAATTAGATGTGAAATCCATTATTGTTTGTAGGATACTGACCCTGGCATCACCTCCCTCTTGGTTTCTGCCTGAATTATAAAAATCGTCCTGCTTGAAGAATCCCACTGAGGTCTCTTCCTGAGTCTGATTGGAAAAGTCTCATCATGCTGCCTTGAGCTGCCTCAGATCTCTGATCCTGAAGAACACTGGGAGAGCCATTTCTGCTTCCATAAGGAATGTCTGTGTGTGGGAATATTTCCTCCAAATAAAATGAAACATTTCTACTTCAGATACTTTAGTGGAAAGTACAATCTTAAATCACAAGTTCCCTGGAGGAAAATTAGATTTAGTGGGGTCCCCAGACCTAACAGGAAATAATTAACTGCCCTCTTCACTGTTCCTGGGAGTGGGAACTGTGCTCAGTGGTTGCTGGCTACCCTGAATCCTGACCACCTCCTGACCCCTACAAGGGCTCCCCCTGCCTCCCTTCACAGTGTATGCCTCAGCAATACACAGCTGTGTCCTCGGCTCTGACAGTCCATCTGCAGACACAGAGGGTTCATGACAAACTGTCTTGGGAAGGTGAATTGGCCCTTCTGTCTTCTGCATGGTGTGTGGCAATGAAAGCATTTCTAATGCCTGAGAAACACTCTAGCCCATCTTAGATCCTGCTGGTCACCGTTCATGTTGTAGCTACTGGAGGTGAATCCAGAAGCTTCCAAGGAGAATGTCAGAGTTTACCTGTGCTGTATGAACTCTCACCCAGACTCTACCAACTGAACACCTGAAAGCACAGACACCTTTGTCAGGTAAATGGTCATATTTATCCCTCATTTCTGTCACTCATATCAACTCATATGCTCAATGTCTACTGTTCCCCATAAAATGATCTTTTAAAATAGTGATGAGAAAAACCAGCTCAGAACTAATGCCATGTTGATTCATTTGTGTTCATTCTTGATCACCAAATGGGAACACCAGGGAATTCCTGGTCTGGGGCTCCTCTCCCAGATTTACAAGATCAGGGCTGGGTGGGTTTACATCAGCAAAGGGAGGGAAACTATCTGCAAGTCCTCCTACTATACTGCTAGCTCTCAGGGTGGAGCCCTGGAAAAGGGAAGTGCCCCAGAGCAGGTATGAGTATCCTGGGGTAGTTGGGTGGCAATGACAGAATTTGGGACAACATTATTATTTGATAGCACTGGACTAAATACTTTGAACCCTGGATATTATTTCATTTACACATATGTACTGATGTAAAATTTCAAACAGAAAGTTATCATGGCTGGCCAAAGCCCAAAGTCTATGTCTGTTGATTGTGAGCCCCAGTGTCAGGCCTGTGTTCCTCACAACTAGACTCCATGGCTACCCTGAACCAACTCCAGGACAGAGTGAGATATGTCTAGATAGATTTGTAGCATCCCCCTTTGTGTAATGAGAACATTGTGTGATGTTACTGTGCCCTTAGTGTCTACCTAAAGAAAGTAGAGAGGGCTAGTGTTCATGCAGATGTATTTAAAGTACTGTCTGGCAATTCACGGATCATGATTTATCTCTCTCTCTCTCCATCATACTCATCTATCTATTTGTTTATTAGTATCCGCTTTATTGAAGCATAATTGACAGATGATAATCTCACATATTTTAGTGTAACATTTAGTAAATCTTTAAATACTTATAAACATGGGTAACCATAACCACCACACTGATGGTGAACTCCCGAAATTTTCACTAATTACACTATAATTTCTGCCTTTCACTCATTTCCTTCTCTCCAGGAAACAATTAAACTTCTTTTTCTAAAAAAGAAAGTTTTGATAATATATAAATCATGTACCATAAAGTACATCTAGTTAAAACATATAATTTAATCGTTATTGATTTATACAAAAATGTGTGCTACTAACTCCAGAGTCTATATTAGAATATTTTCATTAACTGATAAAGAAAAACAATGCACCCTACCTAACATCCTCCTATCCTTCTACCTCCGATTTAGCTTCAATAAAAAATAAATTTACTTAAAAAAAATTTTTTTTTTATTATGGGTAAATATCAAAATTCTCACAATATATACAAACATTTGCAAAATGATATATAAATATATATGCATATATGTGTATTTGCTTACAAAAATGTTTTATATATATATATATACATATATTTTAAGAGGTGCTTAGATTACCCAAAATATTACACGGAACCCACTGGGATTCCCATGTTGCCCACCTCCCACCACATCCCACACAAACATCTCCCACAGTGTGGCCCACCACCCTCAATGAACTTACACATCCTGGAGCCTTGCCACCAACCATAGACCACAGTTCACACTGTAGACCACACTCTCTCCCACTCAGTTCTTAGTGGTGTGTGCTGATTTAAAATGGCCTACATACATTGCCACAACAGTACCCAGAACAACCTCCAACTCCCAAAGAAGCCCCTGTATTTCAACTGCTCATCCCCTCCCTACCCCAAAAGTGTCAAGGGGCCACTGGCTCCACCTCATTGTTATAATTTCTTG
>JAKSZT010054023.1:2711463-2722175 GCA_026826555.1 Tolypeutes matacus | reverse complement strand
ATGACTCTTACATGGGCCATATCCATACTGTCTTGCAGGCTTTTCTCCAAAATTAGGGAGAATACACCAAAAACTCCACAGAACAAAATAACAAAGCAAAACAAAAAATTGTAATATTTTGGAAGATGGACAGCAATTATTGTGGAAATGCACCCACAACCACCCCCTTAGTTCAATTACATAACAGAACAATTATTCTGCATGAGAAAAGCAAATGAAACAATATCCTATGGGCACTGGTTGGATCCAGTGGAAAGTGGAAGGAAACAGTTCATCATGGAACATATGTCAAAAACCCACCCTCCTTCACTAAGGAATAAAAGCCTGAACCCACAGATGAAGTTCTCTGAAATAGGCAGCTAAAGACTCTGCAACTTAGTCAACAATACTAGGAAAATACATACTCAATACCAGGGAGGGGAAGAAATACATGACAGTCCAAGCATTGCCTCAGAAGGAGGGGCAGGGGCACTTGGATGATATTCCCATCACTGTCCATCCTGCTTATATCCCAGCCTCTCCCCTGACATCTTGTATTCAGAGATAGACAAGTAGCCAGGTAAGCTTCAGAAGACTGTCATGTTCTGAAAGGCTGTCCCTGCCCCTGCACTGCATCCTGTGGGCATACTTGGGCCTGCACACCTGGGAAAGAGCTCTCTTTCTTTAACACAAGTCACACTGGTGTAAAAGCTTTTCCCCACGTGGAGATGCAGAGCAGGAAGGAGGCACTTGGAGGCAGGCTCTGCTTCCCAGAATGTGCTGGAACATGAGGTCAAGCATCTGACTAAGTCAGTCCTCCCTGTCAGGACCCTCAGGTCAGCTCTGCCTTTGGAAGCCTGTGGATGTGCAGGGAGGATTAGAGGGTCACAGGTTCTTTCTGATGACCTGACCTGCCTCACAGACAACTATTAGAAGAGCTTAATATTATATTAATAGAGAACATTTGATGATGTTAAGGAAAAATAATATGTGGCAAATGATTGATTGGTAGAGGCATGAAAAAATTAAAAGAAAGTCTTTAATTAAATATAAGTGTATCAGGAATGCTCTTTGGATTTTAAAATGATGCATTGTTAACCTACTATTTTTAAACTTACCTATCTATTATATATTGAAAAGCTGTGTGAATGATAAAATGATGGCATTTCATGTAATAGAATAATAATTTATAAGGGACTTAATATAAATGCAGGAAGTCTTTGATACCACATGAAAAGGAAAGAACAGAGTAAGGCACTTGAGTGCTTCTTCTAGATAAGGCCAGGCTTTCCAATTCCTTCTCCTTCCATTTGAGGACATAGGACTCTTCATGATGGAAGGTGGGGTGTTAATTTGCCTGGACAGTCTCAGAAATGTGAATTAAGTTGAGGGAAGTAACTTCACAGAGATGGTAAATGCAAGTGTTTTTTTCACATTTTCAAGTTTCTTCACAAGGCAGGAGTGAATTCCCACAATTTACATACAATTTTATATGATATATATGTATGAATGTATTTAAACATACATTTCCTAATATTAAAACAAAGTTTTTTAGTGTGAATCTTGGCTACATCATAGCACTGCTTAGAAAAGTTGCAATGGCTGTTCTTTGGGGGTTTCATGATGTGAAGGAAGAAGAGGGAACCTAAGGCAAGGATAGGAAACTCTTCCCCAGCCTCCCTCTGAACCAGCTTCTGGGGTTGGACCCTCATTGCCCCCTGGTGGTCATGAGCTTCCTCTGCATCCCAGCCACCTCCTGTGCCTGCAAAGGAGGTTTTTGTCTGGGCTCACAGTGTTTTCTCCTCACTGTGTCTCTCACACAATAATACCTGGCAGTGTCCTCAGTTCTCAGGCTGCTTGTTTTAAATAAACTTCATTCTTGGAGGTGTCCATGGTGATGATGATTTGAGACTGAGGAGCTGAGTTATAGTTTGTGCTTCCAGTACTAATTATCATGACATCCCACTCTAGCCCCTGTCCTGGAGCTTCGCAGATCGATTGTATATAATAACCAAAGAGACACCAGAGAATTTGCAGGTGAGGGACAGGGTCTGTGAGGGCCTCATCAAATCAAGTCCTGACTCCTTTAGCTGCACCTGGGACAAGGACACCTGAGTATGAGAAGAACAGTGAGCCCTGTGCTCAGATGCATCATTCCCATCATCTTAATGCCTGAATCCCTGAGACACCCACGCCTGGAAGCTGCCACCAGAAAGAGGAAGAACCACAAGGGTTTCATGTTCTGGAGGATGAGGTCCATGATTCCCAGGAAATATTATTCAGATTGAAGAGGAACCTGAATTTAAGTAAATGTTTGCTCTGTTTTTCTAGGTTCACCCATGCGGTGATTTGCATCTGAGTGGCAACTTTGTATGTAAAATAAAAGGCGATGAGGGGAGGTCCTTGCATTAAGGCCACAATGGGAGGAGGATGCTGGCTGAGCCCTTGGAGAACACAGTCTTTTCCCAGGGGTGCCCCTCACCAAACCTAAGTGTTTTTTTTACTTCCAGGCAGGTAATGTGTTGAATGGGGAGTCAGATGTGGTCAAGGATCAAGAATGGCTCTGGGAAAATGTTCATTGTGCCCCTAATTCCAGGGATTATATGTATATATGTGTGTGTCTGCTTACATACATATCTATTACATATATATAAATACATAATATGTATGTATTACTTGACAAGGTTGATTATAACAGATTCTGTTTTATTTTTTATTTATCAATCAAGGAAAGGATGTTTGGCACTACTTTCTCCACTTTATTGATGTCATTCCTCAGTGGTAACTTCATGTGTGAAATTTATGTAAGTTGTCAGAGCTGTTATATATTTTCATTACTCCTATTAGTGGTATAATCCCCTCTGGGGGTCAGAAAGGACAAGTGTGAGCCTCCCCTCTGACCACCATGACTGCCCAACCACCACTTGCTCTGGCCCTGCCCTGACATGTCACACCTGTGCTACTGGGGCAGGTCAGCCCCACTCACCATTGGGCTCCTCACCTGAACGTTGACTGACTTTGATCCACTCATCTCTGCATATGTCCTACCTTATCATAACATCAACAGAACTTAAATGCAACATATTACAACCTGGCTAATCAATAATATTATTTAAAATTCAAACAATAAACTTAGTAAGACCTTCATCTCTAGCCTGGTTCCAAGTTGGTGAGGCAGCAACATGAGGTGAAAGGGATTTGTCCTGGACACTAAAGTCACCAATGTTTATGGCAGGATTTGGAGATTCAGAAGATAATAAGGTAAGTTCCAAGGGTAGGTCCTGGTACATAAGGCACTCAGAAAGTCCATGCCTAGAGGTGTTGTCAGGGGAGGTACAGGCAAGAAAATGAAATCCATATGTGGTGTGAATTTTGTCACTGTGAGGATATTGTGCTGAAGGTCAAAGTGCATTTTTCATTGGTGACATATTTCCACATCTTCCTCTTCAGTGCATTGGTTGTGAGGTTGGCATTTAGTTACATTTATTCACATGGATGAACTTCTGTGTATATTGTGTTTCATATAACAGTATATCTTTTATTTATCAAATTCCATGCATTAATGAAATTTCACTGAGCTTCTGTCTTAAGCCATGTAGCAGAGTCATGACCGGGTTTACCAGATCCTTCTCATAAGATGAATAGAGAAGTCATAAGAAGAAAACCTGGATGCTCCCTTATACTCCCACTGCACATGCTCCTGCTCCAGTTACCTACTCTACACACTCCTGTTGCCCCCTGTATCTGGCCCTGGACTTGGTTTTCCTGGGTTCCTCTGTGCCTGCCTCTTGTCCTGGTCCCTGAGATGAGTGCTTCTGACTTCCACCTACCCCTGCCCTGACACTTTGGCCCCATGATCATGAGTTTCTCTTGCAGCTGACCTTGGTGTTCCTGATCTCCCCCTGCAACAATCCTAGTCCTGGCCCCTGGTATCCATGTTGCTTAGTGCTCCCTGTACTTGCCTTGGCTCTGGACACTACACTCCATGGTCCTGAGCAATCCCTCCACCTGCCCCAGGTCCTGTCCTATGGACACAATAGTACTTGATGGCACCTATCCTGGTCCTGTCACCTGGTCTCAGTGGTCCAGTCCTCTCCTTCCTCCTGACCCTGGTTCACAGCCCTGACTCAATGATCCTGAGCTCCCCTTGTACCTGCCTTATACCTGCACCTTGGCTTTGTGGTCTTGAGATTCCCCTCACTTGCCATTCTCCTGATCCCTGGCCTGCATGTTCCTGACTTCCCTTGCAACTACCCTGGACCTGACCCCTGGGCTCAGTATTCCTGAGAGCCCTGCAGTCAGTTCTGCTGGTCATGTAGGGAACTGAGGCCTGGGGTCCTACATTCTTCCCTCAAATATGAGTCCCACACAGCACATCTTCTTTTGTCTTGACCATTCAAGTTGTTGGTTGTAGGTGGCAGCTGGAGTTGTCCTTGGAAGAGTTCTGGCCATGGATGGCTGACCTACAGTTGTGGTCAGTATGACTGTTATAGCTGTTCATCATCTGCTGCCCCTTGACAGGCTCCTCTGGTTCCAATAAAGCCTGTAGGCATCAATGTGGATCACTGCTCCCAGCTGCTGGACTCTCCAGACATCCACAGGGACACTGATTCCGGGCCAGAATAACTGGTCACTGGGAGAGAAGAGGAAACACAGACACTTAGAGGAAACTCCAGATGACAAAAGTCACCCTCCTCTGCCTTTGTTTACACAGGATCTTAGCTCAGTGTGGTCCTGAGCACCCCTTGGAGGCCACTCTGTGGGGGAGATTTGAACCTGGGCTCACACTGCCTCCCTTCACTGTGTCTCACTCAGTAATACATGGCCACATCCTGGGCTGTCAGACTTCATTTACAGACACAGCATGTTATAGACCTTTTCTTTGAGATGATGGACTTGCCCTTCATAGAGCCTGCTTAGTGTATCTTAATTCCATCATCCAGACCCCTCTTGAGGCCCTGTTGGAACCAACCCACCCAGTCACTCTTGAAGGTGAATCCTTAGAGATGTCCAGGAGAGCCTCAGAGACCCCAGGCATTACCTAAGTCTCCCCCAGATTCCAAGATCTGCACCCCACATTGGACACTTCAAGGCACAAAACATCCTGGGAAGAAAACTGGCACACAATGTCAGTCTTCCTCTCACTCATATGCACTCATATAATATTTATTTCTATCCATAACGTTCCCTTTAAACTTGCAGTAATATAAACCCAGCTAAGCTCAAACTCTGTGGTGAATCATCTGTGATCGGTTCCCATCACTGAACGGGATCACCTTGGAATCCCAGGGCTAGGACTCCTCTCCCAGAGCTTCAGGGTCAGGGCTGGGCTGGTTTTAATCAGCCAAGGTAGAAGCCCCATTTGCATTTCCTCCTACCATATAGCAACGACTAGGTTTGGATGCCTTCAGAAGGGATAGTTCCCAGAGCAGATATGAGTGTCCTGGGTGAAATGGGTGACAATGATTACATTCAGGAAACTGTGATTCTTTATTATATGGTTGTGCTGACCTACCTTCTTATATCATTTTATTTCCTTTTTATAAAAGTACACTAAAATAGAAATAACTATCAAGGTTACCTCCATTTCACAGATGTAAAACTGCAAACAGAATAAAAAAAAGAGTTGAGTAACATGCCTGGTAAGTCTAGACCTGGGCTGCAGGCCACTGGACCCAAATGCCTCCCTGAACCAGCTCCAGGACAGAGAGTGAGGTTTCCACCCTCCACACCTGCCTTTGTGTAACCAACCAACTCTGTTGTGGCTGCATTATAGGGTTTAGCTGAATGATGTGGAGAGGACCAGGGTTAGGAATTTTTTTTCAGGAGTCTCTGACACATTGTGTCATTATTTATGCCTCCATCTCTCTCTCCTTACCAATATATCTACTTTTAAAAACTATTGTTGAGCTGTATTTGATTAACTGCATATAAAGTGTTAAATTCTTTATGTACTTTCTTGTGTGTACACCTATGCAACCAGCACCCCAATCAAGATAGTGTGCAAATCCAACACCCCTAAAATTTTTCTCTTGTCCTTTTGTAATTCTGCCCTTCCACCTCTTCCAACCTCCCATGTCCACAGGTAACTACGCATATTCTTTATGTTACATTGGATTAGTCCACATCTTCCAGAATGTATATAAATGAATCATAAAGTATGTGTTTTTATTTCTTTACCTTCTTTCACTTAGCATAATTTTGGTAATCCATCCATATTCTTGTGAACCACAAGCATTCATTATTCTAATGCAGAGTAGTGTTCCTAGAATTCCAATGTAAGCAAATACCCAAGGTATTTATCTCCTCACCTGCTGATATATATTAGGACTCTTTCTAGTCTCTAGCTATTAAAAAGAAGTCTGATAATCAGAAAAAATGACCTCTATTATTACTACAACAACAAAAATAACAAAAACTGGAAAAACTGCAAAGTAACTAATTGCAATGTGTCAGGTAATTGAATTTACTGGACAAACAACAGATTTGTAAGCTGGAGAGAGGCAGATGCCTGCAGGGAGAAACAAGACCCAAATCTTAGATTATGTGGGGGAGATGCCCACAGATGGTGAGTTACTTTACTAAAAGTTCAAACTAGAATATGCAATCAATGTCCTAAGACTGGATGTGGTCAAGGCATAAGAATATGGAGTTCCTAATGGCCACATGTGTAGGTGGATTACTACAGTGTTGTAGAGTTTTCTTCCAGAATTAGGGAGAATCTACAAAAGGGCCCCCACCTTCCTGTGGTGGTGCTGTCTGGGGGAGAGGAACAGTAGCCATTGCTAAAATGCATTGCATCCATGTCCTTTAGCTCCACTGAAGATGAAATAATTAATCAGAAAGGGGATAATAACCATCACAAACTGTACTCTACAGGTGAAATCCTATAGAAATTGAGAAAGGAATAAATTCTACCAACAAAACACTCTGAACACTACCTCTGTTCTCCATCAGGAATAAAAGCCTTATATCCAGGGAAGGACCAAAATGTGACATTAGTGTCACAGAAACACTGATGGGAGGAAAACTATTCCAGCTGCTGGAGGGAAGAGATGGGAAAAAATAACACTCTACCCTCAGGAGAAGGAATCCATGGTTGTCCCAAAACTGCCTCTGACTAGGAGGGACAGGGACACATGGACAGCCACACTCAGCCTCAGATTCTCAAGGTCTGCCTAAGAATAAGGCTCAGAGAGAAGATCCCTTAGGTCCAGCCTCCTCCACCACAGGACAGCCATCAAGTAAACAGGAGGGTGGCTTTTAGCTGGAAGAGCTGAAAGGGGAGAATTCCCTCCATTGAGAGGACACATAAAAGATCTTATGCCAAACAGGCAACAAAAGCAAGTTATCCATAGAAGAAACTAACATTTTTGTGCCCAGAGCAGAAAAAAATTGAACTCAGGTATATAAGGCAACAGTAGACTCCAAGTCAGCTCCAATTACACTCAAAGAACCCCCACAATAAAGACTTTTGATCATATCAAAGCAGGAAAAAATGAGTTAAAATTAAAATTAATAAAAAAGGAAATAAAATAATACAACAATATCTACTATCTTATGCAACATGTCCAGCTTTCAACAAAGTCTTAAGGTAAGTCAAAGAGCGAAAGAGCAGTCTTAAATCACAAACTATTAGAATGAGCATAGTATGTGATCCAGATCCTGGAAGTAAAATATATAAACAAAGAATTTAATATGCCAATGATTAATCTGATTTTTTTTTTTTACAAAACTCCCCACATCATGTGAAATAGATGGCAATGTTATCTCCACTGTATAGATGTCAATCTCCAAACAGAAGTAGGGCTGAGATGTACCCAAGAGCCCAGTTTCTGTGCCTGTTCTCTTCACCCCTGGACCCAACTGCTTCCCTTAGCCAGCAACAGGACAGCTTGTGACATTCTAAATTAAGTTTTAAGAAAACTTATCTCAAAATGGCATGATTTTGCTGTATTCTAGTATTTACATAAAGTGCACATATATTACCAGGGTTCACACCGATGAATTTGTAGAAGTCCCTGATATTTCACATCATATGGTATTATTCACAATTGCCAAAATGTTGAAGCAAGCTACATGCCATTCAACAGATGAATGGTTAATTATAATGTGATATTCACATGCAGTGAAATATTACTAGGCTATAAAAAGAAGTGAAGTTCTGATACATGTTACAATATGGATAAAACTTAAAGAGATCATATTGTGTAAAATAGTCCAGACAAAAAATAAATATTGAATGGTCTCAGTTATATGAAATAATTCTCATAGTCAGAAACTAGAATACAGATTACCAGGGGCTGGGTGGGGTAGGAAATGAGAAGGTAATGCTTAATTGAAATGGAATTTGCATTTAGGGAAATGGAAAATTTTGGTAATGGATCTGTTGATTAATTACACCATTAAAGTAATTAACACCATTGAATTGAATAATTGAAAATAGACTAATTGGAAATTTCATAATAAAAAAACATATATATGTAAACTATGGACTATAGCTAATACTTTATTTGTAAAAATATTGTTTCACCAATTGTAAGAAAGCCATGACTCAAATGCAAAATGTTAATAATGGGGAAAAGGGCATGTGTGTGGGGACACTTAGGAACTACATATTATTTACATGATTTTTTTCTGTAAATCTTCGACTGCATTAACAAAAAATAATTTTTAAAAGGCTATTAATGGAAATGATTCAATATAATATTTGCATTTTCATGTATACAAATATGCCAATATTGATTTATTAATTAGGACAAATGTATCATGGTTATATAATATGTTAAAATTAGGGAAAACTGGGATGGCATAAGTATTTTCTTTGAAATTTTCATATAAATTTAGCACTAGATGAAATAAAAAGGAAAGCTTGTATAAGAAAGAAACAATGCCATCGAAAATAAAATCACATTAACTTGGGGATAAATTTGCTGGAATTATATTATTGTGTTCAAAATTATGAATTTTAATTTTAGATAATCAAATTACTATCATGAAGAAAATATCGTTTTCATCAACAGTATATGCAAAGCACACTTGAACTTCACAGATGGAAATGATATTTGTTTTTAATGCAATGGGTGATAAATATTACTATTTCTAGCATTTCCTTGACCAACAGTAAGCATGAGTGCATTATGAATTTAGTAATTTTAAATTCTTTTCTGTAAACTGCATAGTTACATTTCCTACTGCAGGAGAGATTTTTTCCCAGCAAATTTAGGTATTATGCCATTATTAGTATCATATATCTAGCTTCCTTATGGATTCCTATATTACCATTCAAAATATTTCCATGATTTTTCATTTGCTTTACATTATGTGATCTTTTAGCATGTCAAAAATTTAGATTCTATGAAATGAGATAGCTTTATATTTTATATCTTCTTAATAATACACATACCTACACACATATCACACACATAGTCAATTACGTGCTGTTTTTTTTTTTTTTTTTTTTATCTATTAGAAATCACTTTTGTCTATAGTGTGAACTAATGCTCCAAAATTCTGCATTTCAATTTGTTTATATAGCTATCTATTCTGTCCTTGACTAATATATTTAAAAACATATTTTGTTTCAATAGAATCTAAATGCCAAACTTGCCATACACAATATGATAAAATGATTTTTTTGTAGTTTGTATATTACTTCCCCATTTATTCTAATAGCACCCATTTTTCTCAGGATTTGTTTTTTTAAATATACTTTATTTTTTTTTAATAAAAAAGATACTTAAATTACATAAATGTAATGTTCCAGCCCCTCCCATATTTTCCCACATTAATGCATCCTTCATTAGTGTGGTACATTTGCTACAAATGATGAACATAGTTTGAAGCTTACCACTGAGCATGCATTATACTTTACATTGTAGTTTACACTCTCTCCCATGAAATATTATGTTATGAAAAGATATATAATGGCTGGTATCTGTCATTGCAAAGTCATTCAGGATAATTTCCAAGTCCTGAAAATGTTCCCATATTACATGTTTTACCCTCTCTCTCCCCTCTGAACCGCCAGTAGCCATTGCTTCCACATCAATGGTAAAAGTTCTTCCATTGCTAGAATCACAATAAGTTTATATTAGAATACCAGTAAGTCTACTTTAGTCCTTCATTCATTGCCCAATCCTGAGGATTCTGGGATGGTGATGCCCACTCCATCTCTAATTAAGAGGGGGCTTAGATCCCATGGGGCTTATTGATGGGACTATCTTGCTTGTAGTTGCAGGCTCTCTCTATTCCTTGGGATGGTCATTGTCCATCATCATCTCCTTGTTACTTGTCCTAGGTGAGTCCAATGAACTGGAGAGTAGGTGTTGCAACTCTGGAGATTCAGGTCCCAGCTGGCATATGGACAGCCCAAAGATTTAAGTCTCCTGGACACATAACTATCAGCTCTAGCACTAACTATAGGTTCAAATAAAAGGGGTACAAGAGCCTTGTGTAGGAAAATCACAACTGAGTCCAACTCTGTCCCACTAGAGAGCCTAAATTCCCAAGAAGGGCCAACTGGCAAGACACCAGATTTCTGAGCTTTCTACCCAGCCTATAATGGATATCTCCACTATTTGAGGCAATATTTACTTTGGCAATCAATGAGATCCTGCTGAGAACATGCATAAGCATAACCTTTGGAATGACCTCTGGATTCACTTTGAAGTTTCTTTGCATATGAACTCATTAGTCTTTACCTTTCCCCCCTTTTGTCAAGGTCTTTGGCC